>CM062807.1:612013189-612460951 GCA_031772625.1 Pinus tabuliformis
TTATAGACAATTTTGTGCCTTACAGCAACAAGCATGAATTGTCAATAATCCAAGGGATCCAAAGTTCCCTAAACATGATGTTCCTACCCTAGAGGAACAAGGTCAGCAAACCAACAGCTCTCAGATCAGTTCTCCACCTGAAAACACTCAAAAACAAGCAATCCTGAAATCAAAGCAGGTGCTCCACTAGGTTTCTGCGCTGAAACTCAGTTGCTCCATGGTGTACCTGCGTTGCAAAGCAAGTGGGACAAAGGCCACCTGCGCTGAGCGAGAAGGACAAGTGGCACATGAGTCATTGCTTTGGAATCTTCCAAAAATGACACTTGGATCAGGTATTTCGCCTTGTGATGAGTCAGAGGCTCTGTTTCTCCAAGTGGAAGCAAGGTTCTCCATGGACTCAAGAACTGAAGATCAACTAAAGATTAACTGAAGAGAGAGAGGACACAAGGCAGCTACACATCAGTTGCAAGCTGACTCATCCTTTCTCAATTCATCTATATATTGAGCTCTCTCCTATGAGCTCGGAGGCTGGAATTTTGTGCAAAGTAATGATATGCTGTTGGTTTCACTATTGAGTTATTGGGTGATTGTTTGAGAGAGGTGAAGAAGAGCAATTCTTTCTGCTGCTGGAGGTGTTGCTGGGTTGGAGCCTTCAATGGTTGTAATACTCTCAGAACCTTTATTTCTTCATTAATAAAAGCTATTGAGGTTCTTCTATGTGCTCTTGTTTCAATTATGTATTGTGATGATTGCATGTTTGGTTTACACTAATCCATGAACCAGTTATGATTGCATGCCTCTTGTAGTTTCCTTCTTTGTTATTTTGCAGGATCTCATTGTAGCTGGGCGAGCAGAAGAACAAAGAGCTAGGAGCAAGCGGCCAAAGAGAAGAGTTTGGATTCGACATTAAGCGCAAGGCAACGGTTAGTGCTTTCTCTCCATTCTCTTTTGCTTTCATAAAGAAGTAAACTTTAAGTAGTTTGTTTTACAGTTGTTGCTAAGGAACTGTCACCCTTAGAGTGGGATAGGGTCATCCGAGTCGGATACTTTTCCCTACAACAAACTGGCGACTCCGCTGGGGATCGTATTCGTTTGATTGTGTTTGTAGTATTTTGCTATTCATTTCCTGAACAAAAGAGTACCAAATCGAAAAGCTTTTGACTATATCAAAAGCGAAGTAGAGGGCAGCTACTCTTGCTCATTTTCTGAGCAAATTCATGATTTGAAGAGCTGATCTACAAGGATCCTTGTAAGCTCTTAGTGATAGCTTTGCACCTTCTTAATCATCCCTTGAGTGTGCTTGACTGATTGCTTCTGATTTGAGCAAAAACCGTGCATTTTTGAGAAAATTATGACCCGAAAACTGTGAAAACGCAATTCTCGTTTTCCAAAGCAGGTAGTACACAGGCTACCTGCTTTGCAACGCAGGTCCCGAAGGGGCTACCTGCGCTGAGAGCCAGTTTGGCTGTGCAAGCCTGCGTTGGCCCAAATTTGCCTAGTGCATTTGGGGTTTCCTCCTTTCTCTTGCCTGTTTTCACTTAGTTTTGCTGCTAGGTGTCAGTCTTGTGCCTGTTTTGAAACCAATATTACTTGCCATCATTCTGCCTCTGTTATATAACGAAATTGTACTTGTTCTTTGTATTTCTTACTCATTTACAATTTCCCATAACGAAAGTAAACTAGTCATGCTTTTGGCCTCTTAGATCTGAACCTGTGTTAGGCATTTTGCTGGTCTAAAGAGTTAGCTTGTTTGCTGTCCATAGCTGATTAGTCATTTTACTTTCGTTAGTATGGTTTGATTTCATGTATTTCCAGTGATTAAGCAAGTGAATCTTAAGGTGTCTTTTGATTTTGGACAAACTTGTTTACTTTCGCTTTAAATCGAAATCAAAGTTATATAACCACTTTCTTTTTGTAATCCATCCACATTAAGAAAGGGAAAAGAAAATACATGCATTGTGCATTTTGCATTTGAAAAAGTTTGCATGATGATTTAGGAGAAAGTGCATTAGTTTGTGCTGTATGAACTGTGTGAAAAGAATTTGCCTTTCTTCTCTCTCAGTAGTTAAGATTTTCATCAGTCAAAAAGATTTGAAAAAGCTTGCTTCTCATCTTAGGCTGCATTTAGGAATTTGTCATATACATCTCGTGGTGAACCTTGAAAGGCAAACTTTAAAAAGATCAACTTAAAATATACTGAATGAACCTAACAACGCATTTGAAACATAACGCAAACATCTAGAGGTCTAGGTAGAGACGTGTTCCGGCGTCGTTAAACATAGTGACTGTCGATCTCTACGAAGGTGGGTGATTCCTCCTGAGAGTCGGTGGCACTAATACGGACTTGTGCTCCCACGTACCGTCGCGTATATATTGGGAGACCCCTATAGGCAATTATCCTTTATCCATAGGAAGCCGTGTCGGCCACCCTACTGATCGCGATGCAGTGAACACAGCATTCACGAAGATCGACCACCCGTACCGTAAAACGTATTCTGTGGTTTCGCGAAAGGTTTGGCACACCCTCTGCCTAGATCTCCAGAGCAGTTTCTTTTGGCCTTTTTCAAACTCTATAACTGAAAAAGTCCAACCGAGCATTTGTCACTTCGGGCTCGTTAATACATCGAAGGAGACTAGAGTCATCTTTAGCTTTTTCTCGACTCTTAAAACATGAAAAAGCAAAGTTATGTTTAAAAGCGTCTAATAAAATTCATTCAAATCGGAATCACAAATTTTCCCCTTTATATTTTAGTTGATCGAGTAATCCGCAATCGTGGAAGAAAGTCAATTGAATATCCGTCGTTCTCGGAGGCTTGCGAGTCAACCGTCTTTGTCTCCGGAATCGAAAACAATCCGGACAAAGCGAGCTCGTCGAACCAGTTCAAAATCTCCTTTAAAAGTTAGAACAAGTGTTCCAACAACATCTGAGATTCTGGTCACTCCAAACATTTCCGGAAACCCTGCCTCTATAGAAGAAGTTCAATCGCCACAGAAGGACAGTAATACTGATCCTAGTCTGGGGGCAAATACTTGTATGACTGAACCAGTTCCATCTGTAACCGGTCCAGAGAGTTTTGTTCCTCAAACATCCGTCGCGGTCGATACAACCCCTTCTTCGGCACCGGAAATCTTTTACGGACCTGACGGTCTTCCTCTTCCACCTGGTCTGATTGCGATAGAGGAAATTATAGAGGAACCGCAAGTATCCACTCCAATTCAATTTGGAGTAGGGGTCACTCTATTTCCTGCTACAACAGAAGTTTGTCCATCACCAGTGGAAGTTCCTGTAGAATCACTAGGTGATCAATTGGATAGACTAAAAATGACTGAACAACCGTCGACATCTAGGACTGTGTCGAATGACACGGCGACGGCAGAATTACCTGCTGCAAATCCAACAATGTTCGCCGGCATACCATCTGTCCCAACTAGCTCTCAGTCGCTAGAAGGAGTCCACCAAGAGACTATCTCGACAGTATGGTCTGTTCCTGTTTGTTCCGGAGTAATGTCTGGTAACTCTCATGGTGAGGCTCATCAAATTGACCCTTTTGGGAATCTATTAGGCCATCCAGTCCTCCAGGACAATCAATTGCCTTGAGTTCTGGGTTGCTACCGTATGGGGGGCAGTATGCCCTTTCATTAACCCCTCCGGGAGGGTACCCATACGGAGTTCTTCTCAACCTTATTCAAGATGGGCGGAATTGCAACGAGTAGTTTGGGAGTGTACCTAGGCAAACCAAGCCACTGAGATTGTAATATTCTATGCAACAATGTGTACCTGTGACAAACATCCCAACTACAACAACACAAGTACAGTTGGGTACAACTACCCCACATCTTGGTCCAATGGTTAGTGTAGCGCAACAACCCATGGTGTCGCAACCGTGGATAATGCAATACCAACAGCCGCAATTCCAACAAGTGTACCAAGGTTCTGAACAGCAAATATTTGCGAATACTGGACAACCATATATTCAAAATGGTCAAAATCAACCACTTTATAGTGGTCAAGTCCATCAACCGTATTCATCATACCAACATCAACTCAACTCCATTATGCTGGTATGCAAAGACCGACTGTTCAGGCGATTCCATCGTATCCTGGTTACGCTTCACCTAACTTGAACCAGCAGTTACCATTCGTGGCGACTTTAGAGTTGCCTGATTTACATCGGTTAACCAACGATCCAATTGCTTACGCCCCTTGGTGGCCAGTGATTCCACACAAACTTCCATCCGACATTCCTAAATTCAATGGAAATCCAGGTGAAGACCCGTCGAATCATGTGATGACATTTCATCTATGGTGTTCGTCGAACACTTTGAATGACGATTCGATAAGGCTTCGCCTCTTTCAGAGGACATTGACAGGTCCAACGGCAAAAATGGTATATAGAATTGCCTAGAGCTTCGTTCGACAATTTTGGCTCCCTTGCCACGACATTCTTGACCCACTTTCAATTACCAATAAGGTATGAAACGGGAACAGAGATATTGACTAACTTCAAACAGACAACCGCAACTCATATATCAGATCATATACATGAGTGGCGACGTCGACGAAGAATGGTTAAAACATACGTTCCTGATCAGCTTTTAGCTGAGTGGTTTATAAAGTCGTTACTTCCGGCCATAACGGAAGATGTAGCAAAGGGAGGAGTCGTAACAGAAGAGCAAGTTATCGCTCGTGCACAATATTTGGACTTAGTATATACTCAGTCCGGCACGCTCTATGACAAAATACCAGACGCCCCTAGACCAGAGTTTTCAATCCCTCCTCCTCCTAAATCAAATAGTGACTCTCATGCCGGTGATGGCGTGATTGGCACGGCAAACACGAATCCGAAAAGGACCAATCAAAAGAAGGCCCGTAAGGATTCGAATCAAAATGCGCATGAAGAAGTTCTTGCTTCGGAAGTAAATGCCGTATCGACAGATAAGGGCAAAGAAACCAATCAACCAGGAAGCAAGAAGAATCAAAACAAAGGGAAGAAGAATAAACAAGGTGAGTCATCCCCTAAGAAAAATTCTTCAAACCCTCCTGGGAATAGGAAACAGTATCCATGTCAAATATGCGATGACAAAGATCATAACACTAAGAATTGCCCATTCAAAGCTGAGCTAAAGAGGTTCTTTAAAAGTCCTCATACCTCAACTGTGTCAAGTGATCCATTTCCTAACCCAGGTCAAAATCTGGTTGATAGTGGAAACGCTTCCCCGTCTCAAGTACTTATGTTGTCGATTTCGAAACAGCAAAATGATGCTTTGATTTCGACAAGGAACAAAGATTACGGGAATCCACAGGTGTCGAACGATAAAGGTAAAGATCAACCTAGCAGTTCGACAACAACTTCGGCAGAAGTTGTACCCCCCATCATGCACGAATTAACGATAAAACCGCCAAAGGGAGTAGTACACAAGTCGACATTTAATCCTCGTGCCAGAGCGGCACAACATTATAACATAGTGGAAGATTTGGCACAATCGCCATCTGCTATGTCGACTCTTGAGGTACTACAACATTGCCCATCCCAAAGGCAGGCATTGTTATCAGCAATTGGGGGGTGGATCCTAAAGATTCCAATCTGGTATCCTTTGATCACAAAGGGTATGATCCTCAGTTACCAGCTCAACTAGCTTTCCTCGTCCAAGTGAAAGCCCTCAACAAAACAGTTCATAGAACGATTATTGATGAGGGGCATCGACATGTATTATGTCGATGAGTTGCTGGAAAACTTTAGGATCTCCAACCTTGTCGCGATCATCGACAACATTAAAAGCATTCGACGAAGGATATATACCCCTTACGGTATCCTTAGTAACCTGAAGGTTGAACTAGGGGGCAAAACAGTAGAAATAGATGTTGAAGTCATCGATGGCAATCTTGACTATAACATCCTACTAGGAAGGCCATGGATTTATGCCATGCAAGCTGTTGTGTCGACTTATTTTAGGAAGATCGCATTCCCCTTTGAAGGAGGGATTACGGTCGTCGATCAACAAAACTTCCTCCCTAATGGTTCACAAGTTACAGGAAGCGTTCCCATGATCCATGGCAGCGACCGGTCGATTCAAGACATTGGGTAGGTCTGTTGAAAGACCCCACTATGATGGGAACTTTCGCGCTACCACCTCCTCCTAGTTGCATAGGAAATGTACCATTTGTAGCAACATGCAATATGGTATCCACCTTGAAAGTCACAGAAGGCAAAGTCGCTATGGATCATGCAATGGTTTTGCCACCAAGCCCCATTGAAATATTGTAGCAATCAATGTTTCATGCATGCCTGGGAGGCAAACCCAATCAACGCTCCTCGAGCGTTTGGGTAGATAGATCTAGAGAATATGGTACCCCATTAGATCCTTGGTCGAAAGTACATGGGACTGACGAAGGAATCTTGCAATCAATGATGATTGAAGGGGCACCATGGAATGATCACCACCATCGTTCCCTTCTTCCGGAATACGAAGAAGATACTCAGAAAGATCTTTACCACCCTTCAGTCTTTGAATTCCTAACAAATACTGTAAACACGGTGGATTCTGAGCGAAACTTATCCAATATTGAAGAGACTATAGCCATAAATATCTCGACAAAACCTGATGTTGTAGAGAATATTCATGTTGGCAAAGGTTGTTCCCCTTCAGAACTGGAAATATATAACGCTCTCTTTCGCGAATTTAGAGATGTCTTTGCTTGGTCATATGATGAAATGCCAGGCATCGACTCGAGTATCGTTGAACATGAAATTAAAATGTATCCTGATGTCAAACCAGTAAGACAACGGCTTCGACAGGTGCACCCTAAGAAAGCCGCTGCCATTAAAGCAGAAGTTGAGAAACTTCTCCATGCTGGATTCATCTACCCGGTTCCTCTAACCGATTGGGTATCGAATATTGTCCCTGTTATGAAAAAACAAGGGACGATAAGAGTGTGCGTCGATTATAGGGATGTAAACCAAGCTTGTCCGAAGGACAACTACCCTACACCCTTCATCGACCAGATAATTGATGAATGCGCCGGATGTGAAATCTTTTCCTTTATGGATGGATTTTCCGGGTATAATCAAATAAATATCCGCCCACAGGACCAGTCAAAGACTGCATTTATATGTCCGTGGGGCACATTCGCTTATCGAAAATTACCCTTTGGCTTGAAGAACGCAGGGGCAACTTTTCAGAGGGCTATGAATTACGCCTTCCATGACATCAAGAGCATTGTTCAACCATATCTCGACGATCTTCCGGCTCATTCGCGAAAGCGGACTGATCATCCGCAGCATTTAAGAGCGATATTTCTACGTTGCCGACACTACAAGATAAGACTCAACCCTCACAAATGTGTGTTTTGCGTCGGTTCTGGTCGTTTACTTGGCTTTGTGGTCTCTAAAGATGGGATTCGTCTCGACCCCTGTAAGGTTCAGGCAATCATTAATTTGCCTCCACCTTCGAATTTGCTTCAGATTCAGAAACTCCAAGGGAAAGCAAACTTTCTGAGGAGGTTCATTCCAAATTACGCAGAACTTGCTAAAGGTTATACACGTCTTTTGAAGAAGGATGTACCCTTCGATTGGGACCAGGTTGCGCAAGCTTCCTTTGACGCTTTGAAAGAGTCTCTAGTAAAAGCATCATTAATGTACGCCCCAGATTATCTTAGGGATTTTAACCTGTATCTAGCTGCGGCAGATACAACCATTGCGATGGTTTTAGTACAAGAAGTCGATGGAGTTGAACATCCTGTATATTATTTAAGTAAAAACTTAAATGATACAGAAAGTAAATATTCTTACGTTGAAAAGCTAGCGCTCGCTGCTGTTCAAGCGGTACAGAGATTTCGACATTATATCCTCTTTAGGAAAACTACCATTCTGTCAGATTGCAACCCCATGACTTATATACTGTCGCGACAGTTGCTGGGGGGAAAATATTCCAAATGGATAGCGATCCTTCAAGAGTTTCATCTGGAATTTGTGAAATCCAAGTCAAAGAAAGCTCTGGTATTCGCAGAATTATTATGCGATCTCCCCATCATCGTCCCAACGACGAAACTTCAAGGAGTCAATAGTGGACGAGACTTTATTTCTGATATCTGCAAGTGATGAATGTAATGAGAAATAATTATCTATCTCCAAACCCAAAAATTCCGGCCTGACACCTCACACTCCGAACAGAAAACGTATATGATACCAAGCAAAAGACTACATGATCGTCGGTGATACTCTTTACCGTCGTGGTCGATACCGTTCTGAGGAGGTGTCTCACCCATGAAGAAGCCGAAAAAGCCCTGAATGAGTGTCATTCAGGCGCGTGTGGGGGCATCAATCAGGTTTCGCTACAGCCCAAAAGATATTAAGTGCAGGTATTTTTGGCCAAACATGTTCAAAGATTGCATAATCGCAGTCCGAAGTTGTCATTCCTGCCAAATCTTTGATGGCAAAACCAGAAAACCACCCGCACCGCTGCAACCAATAGTTGGTTGGGCCTTTCGCCAAATGGGCATCGATTTCATGCAATGTAACCCCACCTCGACCGGGGGCATGGGTATATTATAGTCGCAGTTGACTATTTTACCAAATGGGCCGAGGCAATGCCTACATTGGACAATACTGGTGAAACAGCTGCCCTATTCTTTTTCAATCATGTAGTCGCCCGGTTCGGTGTACCCCAGGCTATAGTTACAGATCCTGGATCGCACTTCCGCAATCACATGATGGTCGAATTAGCTGCCAAACTAGGGCTATCTCACGACAGCTCTACTCCGTATTATCCACAAGCCAACGGACAAGTTGAAGCAATCAACAAGGTCCTAAAGCGTATGATTGCAGAGGATGATCGAGTTCATAAAAGAAGGATGGCACCTAATCCTGTATGCAGCCTTGTGGGCCTACCGAACCTCGGTAAGAAACGCGAGCGACCGGTTTTCAACACCTTTCCAATTGGTGTACGGTCTAGAAGCAGTCTTACCGATCCAGTGTGAAATTTCGTCGCTTAAACTCGCAATTGACTCCTCCCCGGAACTTCGAAGAAGAGGCTCGTTTCTTGAATTAGTCCAATTGGATGAAACCCGTCGTGATGCCGCTTTGGCTAACGAAGCCCATAAGAAATGAGTCAAGGCTCAGTTCGACAAAAATGTCAAACCCCGTGTCTTCTCAGAAGGTGATTTGGTCTTGCTTTATGACCAAGAATCCGATAAATTAGGAGCAGGTAAATTCAATTCCTTATGGATGGGCCCCTATATTTTTAAAAGAGTGTTAGCAAAAGGAGCCTACGAGTTAATAGATTACGACGGAATTCACTGGCGCAGCCCGGAACGGGCTGTACCTCAAGTGTTACTATGCTTAAATAGTAACCTGCATGCTTTTGTTGTATTTTGTTTTCGCCAAAGTACTTGTTCTGGTTGAGTGATTCCCTTTTTCATTCGTTGCAGATGTCAAACTTATGGAGACATGTGTTGGATATGCCGACGGAGCGAGTCGTAGTTCGTGGAACCTATCCTCCGCAGCATGGGCCATTTTTGATCCAAGTGGCGAGTTAGTAAGTTTCAGATTGTATGTATTGGGCAATCAACGAATAACATCGCTGATATAGCGCGTTGATAGAACTACTCTCTGATGCCACACACGAGGCATACACCGACTAATTGTCAGGCTAGACTCATAGCTCGTAGTACTACAAATCAATGGATATATTCTGTTCGTAATCCAGCTATTTACGCATGTTCCTAAGAGAAAGGATCTTGGAAAGACGATTTGATTCAATTCAATATCAACATATTTCAAGAAATCAAAACACATTAACTGACTCATTGGAAAACTAATGTGATAGATAGACATTTGCAACATTTATAAAGGACACATCATAAAAAGTGTACATATGATCATCCAAATCAACCAGAATAAGACTCAAAATCAAAATATATATATAAGCTGTTCAAAAAGTTCATACAAAATGTTCTGTAACCAAGACAAAATTGGTCATATGACCTAAAAACTCAAAATGCTAGGGGGCACCCTAGCCTAGTGATGCTCCTGATAGTAAGCCACAGTATGTGCGATCATGCGCAGAAGACGGGTCCCATCGTCTAGGTACACCGATAGTATGCTGCTGCATCGGTAAAGGGTAACTCGTCCAATCTGTACATCCGGAAGACCACGGGTAAGGTTCTCGACCTGCCCCTGCACAGCTGTAAGGGTCTCTGTGCCGCTAAGATCACGGATAATAACTCTCCGAGCAGGTTCCTCTGCCGGAACAGTAACAGGTGGTCTCGGACGAATGCCGGACGAACAGGACCGACATCTACAAGCGCACATGAGTTCAATTAAAGTCTTGAAAGAATAAAGCACAAGAACATTATGAATGAAAACAATGAACGGTAATATGGTTGAAGTTCTTACCAGTAGCATCCCACTGAGCACCGCTGGCAGTACCATATCCGGATCGCCCCGAAATCCATACCAACATATGGGTACTCGGAAAAAGCCATCTCCTGGCGATCGAACCACCTAAAGAAAGCAGCATTGAAAGAAATCTAGGATTGACCGGCATGCCTGGACATGTGATCAACCCATCGCTGCATACGTGGCTCGGCTGTAGGAGAAGGCACTCCGAGATCAATGTACTGAGGTTGCATCAGAGGGATCTTCTCCAAGGCGAAGGCAGTCAGAATCGAACAAAACCAAAGTTCTTCAGCTTCCCATCCTTCACCTTGTTCAATTGATTTCATCTGACTAAGCACTGCATCACTCCAGTTGAAGATTTTCGTTGGAGACATTCCAAGGCGTGCTGCATGTGAGACCTGTTGGCAACATGTAAAGATGCGCTACCGGCCATCCTACCAAGAGTATACAGAATGGACCTGAGAGGCCTGCTAGGTAACATCACGATAACCACCTGCGTCTCTGCTCGGCTGGGACCCCTCCCTGCAATACTGGCGAACATAATCTCTCACGGAATCATTCCCCCGAACTGTACCTGATAAAGAAATGGGGCACCCCGCCTGACAGGCCAGTCAAGAAGTAAATATCTGTCAGTCACAGTCAATGGAATAGGTTTGTCCCTGATCTGGAATACTTGGTTAACAGGATCCCAAGCATCAAGCAAATACTGCAGTAGTGAAATCTGTGCTCTCATGCTAGAGATACGGAAAAACTTCAGTAAACCACAGTCTCGCAATGCGCCCAACCGTAACCATGATCATGAAGGGCAATCATATCTTCTTCTTCATGTTCTCGTTCTCGCCATGTTAGGGCCATCTTGTTCAAGAATCCCTGCAAAAAAACAAGAGGATGAGTCAGCTCCTGAAATTGATGAAAAACTGGCGAAAATTTCATCAAAATCTGTGAAAAATTGTTGCTTTTTATGCCCCAAAGCAGGTGCCCAGTGTACTACCTGCGTTGAGGGACAAGCTGCCTTCAAGCAGCTTGGATCCCAACGCAGTTTTCGAATGGGGAACCTGCGTTGATTAGAGGGCGCCCTGGCAAAACCCCAGAGGCTTAATAGAGCAGCAAAACAGGCATAAAACAGGAAAATGAAACCATGAAAATGAAGAGCTAAGGTTTAGCTCCTACCTGGTCCAAACGGCGCCGAAAATCGTCCGCAGAATCTCCCCGGAATCAGTTGATGAAAATTGAGGGGAAAGAGGCTCCTCCAAAGCTCCAACAAGCAAAATGAAAATGAAATGGTAAAATGAGAGGTAAAACCCTTTTTATTTGCTTTCTTACGTAATTCAAGGTAAATATTGATGTGTTAATCTCATTTTCAAGTAAATATTACCCATTTCTAACTAGTTTGTTGCAGTGAATTGAAAATGCGGTGCTATCAATGAAAAAAGAAGCTAATTATGGTAAAAAAATCAAAAGTAAACCATATAATCGAGCAGTTTTAGCAATGTTCATGCTCATTAAAAAATAAACGCAAGATCGAGCAGTTTTGTACAGAGTTCATGCTCGTTAAAAAATAAACACAAGTTGTGAGCAATCTTTCCCTACATTCAAGCTCATCCAGAAAAAATGAACCGGTAAACAACCTCGAGAAATGTAACCTTTGAAAGCCATATTAAAAGCCCTTGGTCGTGTTTATATGCCATCACCTCCATCCGTTCATTGGCCAATCGTTCACCTCCATATGTTTTTTTACCCATTTTGAGGAACAGCTGTGAAGAGTGATTTCACTTAGCCATCCTTGTGACACTGCCGTGATTGGAGAATTCCAACCTGTACCTGGAATCTGCAGCTATCCCTATTCATCACTCGTTCCTCAAAAGACAAGTCTTCTTTGATGCTCTTTTTCACTGAGCTCTTGTCACTGACTCGTAAAAATGTTTGCCGAGTTTTGGCCTTCCAGCTCGTAAAGGACAAAAGAGCTATCCCTCCTCTAGATTTTAATCTTTTTTGACCTGAGGATTATTACACAAAAATCGAGCGCTTGTTTTGTTCGGCTCGTTAAAGAAATCGAAAATTCATCCCTTCTGTATTGTTTTATACTTTTTCGGACTTAAGGGATTAGAAGACGAAAAAGGAATTTTGGAGTTAACTTTTCGTACCTTTTCAGACTCTCTAAAAATGAAAAGGACCGAGTTTTCTTGTCGCTAGACTCGTTAAAATGATTAAATAGCGACAAACTTGTCTTTAGAGGAGAACGAGTTTCCCTATCGCTAGGCTCGTTAAAACATAGCGATGGGCTTGCCCGAAGGCAGGTTATAGAACAAGCATATGTTATCCTCCTCAAGCTTGACAAAAATAAAGAGGTACTGGTCAGCAATGACTGGGGAAAATTGGGAGAACCTCACAGCATAATGGTAGCAAGTCGCTCTTGAACATGACACTTTGTCCTCTGTATCACATCGGGTTGGGTTGTTTCATTCACACGGTCTCATAACCATGGTCTTTGCCACACCATCCACAATTGGGGTAATGCTACCAATCCATCACATCAGTGTCGTTATATGTTCAAGAGATGTGGTTCTGTAAAGAGTCAACCGTGTTCCACCCACTGCCATACATTATCCTTCATCCACTTCATGACCGCCACCCTGAATCATACATCACAGTTTGTTTTCACCTCATCACAATCACTAGCTCCGTTCCGTGTCACTGATGTGGGATTCATTAAGGCCCTCCTTTGACGGATCGCTCCTTGTCGACATCAGCTCATTATCCAAGGAGTTGATCTAGAACACCCCCCTCAGTACTTTGAAGCTTGCATGCCTCAATGGCAAGTTTCTCACTTCCGGCGACAGGTATACATCAATGACCTTCGACCAGAAGATTTTGCATGGTGGTCGACGCCAAGTCCTTTATTCCCACCATGTGGATTGTACTGCCGTACCTTGAGGATCATCATCCTTATCGGTGACTCCTCTCGCGCTTGTTAACGGTTTACATCATTGACCGGTAATCAAGCGATGTCTTTCCATGTTCGACTTCAAGAAATTCTCACATGGATCGACTTGTACATCGAGTGAAGATCGGAAGTGATTGAAGACCCCGGATCTAGTTTCATCCATCCGGGCTGTGATATATATTCAGGACATAAAGACATTTGATATGTACACCATTACCGCAGATGATCATCCTTCTCAAAGGATGATAATTTCAGCAGAGAATTATCAGTCTACAATCAGACGATCGTCTGTTCTATGTACCAAAATGTATTTATAAAGCTGAGCATGGGAATGCCCGCCTCAGCTAGATCATGAAAAATGTATGAAAAAATAATGTATTGTATTGTATCTTATTACAGGACACTTCTCAGCAGATTGAATGAACTTCGGATCCTCTCAATAAAGCATTTCACCCGATAAACGACCTCATACTTTAGGGGGCATCTGTTATAGACAATTTTGTGCCTTACAGCAACAAGCATGAATTGTCAATAATCCAAGGGATCCAAAGTTCCCTAAACATGATGTTCCTACCCCTAGAGGAACAAGGTCAGCAAACCAACAGCTCTCAGATCAGTTCTCCACCTGAAAACACTCAAAAACAAGCAATCCTGAAATCAAAGCAGGTGCTCCACTAGGTTTCTGTGCTGAAACTCAGTTGCTCCATGGTGTACCTGCGTTGCAAAGCAAGTGGGACAAAGGCCACCTGCGCTGAACGAAAAGGGACAAGTGGCACAGTGAGTCATTGCTTTGGAATCTTCCAAAAATGACACTTGGATCAGGTATTTCGCCTTGTGATGAGTCAGAGGCTCTGTTTCTCCAAGTGGAAGCAAAGTTCTCCAAGTGGACTCAAGAACTGAAGATCAACTAAAGATTAACTGAAGAGAGAGAGGACACAAGGCAGCTACACATCAGTTGCAAGCTGACTCATCCTTTCTCAATTCATCTATATATTGAGCTCTCTCCTATGAGCTCAGGGGCTGGAATTTTGTGCAAAGTAATGATATGCTGTTGGTTTCACTATTGAGTTATTGGGTGATTGTTTGAGAGAGGTGAAGAAGAGAAATTCTTTCTGCTGGGAGGTGTTGCTGGGTTGGAGCCTTCAATGGTTGTAATACTCTCAGAACCTTTATTTCTTCATTAATAAAAGCTATTGAGGTTCTTCTATGTGCTCTTGTTTCAATTATGTATTGTGATGATTGCATGTTTGGTTTACACTAATCCATGAACCAGTTATGATTGCATGCCTCTTGTAGTTTCCTTCTTTGTTATTTTGCAGGATCTCATCGTAGTTGGGCAAGCAGAAGAACAAAGAGCTGGGAGCAAGCGGCCAAAGAGAAGAGTTTGGATTCGACATTAAGCGCAAGGCAACGGTTAGTGCTTTCTCCATTCTCTTTTGCTTTCATAAAGAAGTAAACTTTAAGTAGTTTGTTTTACAGTTGTTGCTAAGGAACTGTCACCCTTAGAGTGGGATAGGGTCATCCGAGTCGGATACTTTTCCCTACAACATTAAGGGTGTGCAAGCATTGTTGAAACTGAGGGATGCAGACATGGCAGCCCTTAGAAAGATGGTCAAAATCCCAGCAACAATTCATCCACAAACTGAAGAAGTTGCTCAGCTAAGGCATGATCAAGATGCCACTGCTTTGCTGGTATCCCTTTACAAACAGCTAATCCAGACCCAAGAGAAGTTGGGAGAGTCAGAGGCTGTCCAGGTATAATTACAGACAGCATTGCAGCAAAAGGAAGGAGGTCAAACCTCTCAGCCTCCTCCTGAAATAATCAACCTTGAGGAAGCTCCTCAAACCACTGCTCCTCCAACTCAACAAACAGAACAGGCACCACCATCCACTTCAGCACCAGTGCCAACAACAGACCAGGCTTCAAGCCTGGACATGCAGAAACTAAGGAATGAAATCCAAGCCCTGGAAGCCCAAATGTCAGAGTTAAAAGAGGCCAGGGAAAATTTGGTCAAGTTAAATGAAAGATATGACAAATCTAAGCAGACTGTAGCAGAAAAGGGCAGGGAGATAAAGGCCCTTAAAGACAGGATTAAGGAGCTGGAGAAGGAGCTCACATTAGATAAAGTGACAGCTGAGCTCAAGACAGTGCTATGGGCAAATATTGGCCAGTCCATCACTGACCAATGGCAATATATTGAGACAATCCATGAGCAGATTGAGCTCATAGCAAAAGCACAGAGAGAAATCCAGAGATCAAGGGCATCTCTAGGCAATATGCCTGAGGTTGCCAACAGAATGATCAATGTGCTTAACAACAGAACAAGTGCTCAGTTAGCTACTATGGGAATCCCCAACAGAACTGAGACTATTCAGCTAATAAAGAGGGTCCTAACACTGAGAAGCCTAGTGCAGACACTAGAAAGAAGGACCCAGGATATGCAGACCGAGGTCAATAGATTCATGGAAAAATTTGTGGCTTTGCAAAACAGAGGTCTTCCAGGCTTACTGAACAGCGCAGGAAAACTTCTTTCACATGAAAACTACGCCAAGAGGGTGAACACCTTTGCCACAAATCAGATCACAGAGAAGGCCAGCACCTCAGAGGAAACAGGGCCAGCATCAGGGCAAAGTCTCTACAACAGAGTAGAGAACTTATTCTTTATCATGGATGAGATCAAACATCTGTTTGAAGTACCTCCCACTTTTTATAAATATACAGAGGCAGATGAGACATTAGATGCAATTCTCAGACATCAATTGCCCACACAGGAATGGTGGACTAAGGCAATACAGATGATATTATAAACCAGAGCCTGTAAATCAAATTTTGTTATTTATTATTCAAATCTACAAGTGATCATGCACAGGAAAACTTGAAAAGATCAGCAAGCATGAAAGAGGAAGGGCTGAGCCAACTCAGCAGAACTAATTGGCCAACAAAGCACAATTGACAGCTAACAGGTAGCAGGGCCGAAAGTTACAGCACGACATGCCATAAAGACGCATCTTTCAGAGTTAAAGCAGAACGGTCAGACCGACTCAGTGGCCTCTAAAGGCCAAAATATCTTCTGACAAACATAAAGAGCTTTTATGTTGTATTAAAAACAGTCATAACTTCTTATCTACTGTTCTGTACAAAGTTGGTGAAAACATTCATTTCTCAGATGACTCAACGCCTTAGATATTTTGTATAATCGTTTGTATATATTTCCCCCTCGCACAAGCTTAGAGGGGTTGTTGTTGATTACTCTTCAAGAGTTCTTTTGCTGTAAATTTTCAGAGTTTAATACAAAGGCCGATGGAATTTCCAAAGTCTGTGTTGTCTGAGGGATTGTGATGCGATTTGCTGAGTGCTACAGGATTCCTGCATGTTGTCATGGCTCAATAAGTTTCCTTTAAACTTTCGTTATGTTTCTTTCTGTTATTTTTCATAACTCATCCATGTTCTAGATTTCACAATTAATAGCAGAGAAAAAGACTAATTCCAGGATTTATTCATACAATACCCTGAATTCAATCTATGCTATTACAAATGTTTTCTTCAGTTATGGTTATAAAGGTGTGATTCTTAATTGCTGCACCTCTACACTGTATCTTTCACAGAAATTATTGTTTAGGAATTCAAGTCTGCTCCTCTACAATACATCTCCTTCTCACGACCCAGCTTAGTGGAAATTTCTTAATTGCTTTTCACTGGTTGCACACATTTCATCACCATAATATCAAGTTTGTTTCATGAGATATTCAAAAGGCCCTGCAGTTTCAGCAATCATAATCTACTTCTCAAACAACCAGTAACCAAAGACTCCATTGCCCAATGAACTAGAATTATCTGAAGGTTTACACCTTAGGTACAGAAGACATCCCTCAACCAAAATATAAAACCAAACCCTGAACATCATAGCTAGCCTAAAATACTATCATAACATAGACAAATCATAAAGAGAGAGCCCTCTCTGATTGTAGTTTGGCTAGAAACTGCAATCCAAAGATTGGTTAGTGGTTACCCCGGCCGTATTCCCTTGGGAGTCATAGGCAACAACCTGGGTGTTAACACGGATGAAGATCTTGGTTATCATCTATGGGATCTAGTCAAACATAAAATTATTAGAAGCAGGGATGTTATATTTAATGAGTTAGAAATGTTCAACAGGACTATAGGTGAGTTGGAGGTTAAGAAGGTTATTGATAGGTGTGAAGAGCAGCAGGAAAACATACCACCAATACAAGAAGATGAATAGCAAATTCAGGAGCATGAAGAACAACAAGTGAAAAATAATGAACAAGGAGAAGAAGGAATCTTGTAGGAACCTTTACAGGAGATTCAACCTGATAATGCACCACCACAGTTGGTTCACAGATCTTCTAGGCCTTTTAAGCCTTCACAAAGGTATCCTCCTTCAAACTATATTTTGTTGACTCATGAAGGGGAACCTAATTGTTTTCAAGAAGCTTGTAAAGTCAAGCACAATAAAGAATGGAAGAAAGCAATGGAATAAGAAATGAACTCTTTGCAGGAAAATAAAACTTGGGAGTTGGTAAACCTCCCAAAAGCTAGAAAGTCTCTACAAAACAAATGGGTGTACAAGATTAAGCATGAAGGTGATGAAAATAAGGAGAGGTATAAAGCAAGACTGGTGGTGAAAGGCTTTTCCCAAAAAGAAGGTATTGACTTCACTGAAATTAACTCACCTATTGTTAAAATGTCATCCATTAGAGTCATTCTTGGTCTAGTTATTGCTTTAGACCTAGAATGTGAACAGTTAGATGTAAAAACTTCTTTCCTTCATGGTGAATTGGAGGAAGAAATTTATATGGAGTAGCTAGAAGGCTTCATAAGAAGGCCTTGTTTGTAGGTTGAAGAAGAGTCTCTATGGGTTGAAATAGGGAGCTTGACAATGGTACAAGAAATTTGATTCATTCATGTTGGAACATGGCTTTCAGAGGTTGGAAGCTGACCATTGTGTCTATATCAAGAGGTATGATCAAGGAAAGTATATCATATTATTGTTATATGTGGATGACATGTTGATTGTTGGGCATGATAAGAATAAGATAAATAGGTTGAAGAAAGATTTGGGTAGCAAATTTGCAATGAAGGATTTGGGACCAGCATAATAGATATTGGGCATGTGGATTGTGCGTGATAGGAAAAACAAAAGGTTGTGGCTGTCACACGAAAAATATATCAAGAAGGTGCTTGACAAGTTTAATATGAAGGATTCCAAGCCAGTTGGTACACCCCTTGCAACCCACTTCAAGCTGAGTACTAAACTATGTCCTAGTAATGACAAAGAGAAAGAAGAGATGAGCATAATTACTTATGCTTCAGTAGTTGGCAGTTTGATGTATGCCATGGTATGCACACGACCAGACATTGCATATTTAGTGGGAGTAGTGAGTAGGTTCCTTACCAATCCAAGCAAACAACATTGGAAAGCAGTAAAATGGATTTTAAGGTATCTCAAGGGTACTAGTCATTATTGTTTATGTTTTGGTCATGATAAGACTGTGCTTGAAGGATTTAAAGATGAACATATGGTTGTAGATATGGATACCAGAAACTCAACTACAGGTTATTTGTATACATTTTCAAGTGCAGCGGTATCTTGGGTGTCAAGGCTACAAAGAATAACAACCCTCTCTACAACAGAAGCAAAGTACATAGCTGCAACAGAAGCTTGTAAAGAGATGTTGTGGATGCAGCAATTCCTAGGAGAGATAGGAATAAAGCAGGACAAGTATGTGTTATGTTTTGATAGTCAGAGTGCCATTCACTTGGCAAAAAACCCAACATTTCATTCAAAAACCAAGCACATTTACTTAAGGGACAATTGGATTCGGCATGTGTTGGAGGAAGAACAATTATCCTTGGAAAAGATCCATACGAATAAAAACCCTGCTGATATGCTCACTAAGGTTCTACTATGAAATAAACATGACTTATGTAAAGGCATGGTGTTGTGGGGAAAAATGCCTATGCAGGACGATCCTATCCACCTAAGGTGTGACAGTGCCTTAGCAACAAACAGAGACAGCTATTCTAGTATTCTTCCTTTATGAATTATGAATGAAGAGAGATGGATGGACTAACCGGTGTCTTCCGTTTGTCCCTCAATCCGGTTTCTCTTCTCTTTGAGAGTTCCCAGCTACTTGCCTTCTCGCTCGCCCAACTTCAAGAGGTTTCTGCAAGATCACAAGAAAAGAACACTAGACAAGACATGGATTCATATTCATAACTAGTTCAGGATTAGAAGTAAACTAAACATACTAATGCAATCATACATCAAAGACACATCAGCATATAGGAGAAACCAAGATAGCTTTATTGATGAATAACAAGGTTCAGGAAGAGATACAACCCAGAGGGCTCCAATCCAGCATCTCCTTCCCAGCAAATGGAATTCTTATCTTCACCCCCTTCAAAGCATTAAGCACCCAATGATTCCAATCTCAAACCAACAACAATTCTTTGCAATAACAAAATTCCAGCCTCCAGATCTCATGGAGGAGAGATCCATATATAGATGTTTGGAGAGAGGATGAGTCAGCTTGAGATCTGACTAGTGTCCTCTCCCTCTATCAGTTCTTGATTCCACTTGGAGGTTCTTGCTTCCACTTGGAGATTAGGAACCTCCTACTCATCACCAGTCGAATTCACTGAGGCAAGTGTCATTGAGGAAGATTCTGGAAGCTTCCTGGGTCTTCACACCTCTTGGAATGAACTTGCCATTTGGAAATTCTCGCTCAACGCATCCTGGTAGTGCTTCTACCTGCGTTGCAGTGCAGGTAGCCAGTGTTGGCTTTGAAATTTAGCGCAGACATCTACTGGAGCCACTGAATTGATCCTGAATTGACTTGTTTTTGAGCAGTTTCTGGTGGAGAACTTCTGTGAATTGCTGTGGTTTGTTAGCCTTGTTCCTCTAGGGGTAGGAACAACATGTTTAGGGACTTTGGATCCCTTAGATTATGGACATTTCATGCTCAATGCTGTAAGGCACAAAAATGTCTATAACAGTTTCCCCCTAAAGTATGCGGCCGTTTATCAAGTGAAATGCTTTATCAGGAGGATCCGAAGTTCATCCAATGCTGGGAGGAGACCTGTAATGAGATACGATACAATACATTATTTTTCATAATGCTTTCATGATCTAGCTGAGGCGGGCATTCCCATGCTCAGCTTTATAAATTCATTTTCTTGTACATAGAGCAGACAATCGTCTGATGGTAGACTGATAATTTTGATGAAATTATCATCCTTTGGGTAGGATGATTATCTGCTGCAATAATTTACATGTCAATGTCTTTATCTTTCCTGAATATATTTCACAGCCCGGATGGATGAAACTAGATCCGGGGTCTTCAAACTCGTTCGATCTTCACTCTAAGTACAAGTCGATCCATGTGAGAAATGTCCTGAAGTCGAACATGGAAAGACATCGCTTGATTACCGGTCAATGAGGTAAACCGTTAACAAGCGCGAGAGGAATCACCGATAATGATAATGACCCTCAAGGTACTGCAGTACAATTCACGTGGTGTGAATAAAGGACTTGGCGTCGAACACCACGCAAAATCTTTCGGTCGAAGGTCATTGATGTATACCTGTCGCCGGAAGTGAGAAAGTTGCCATTGAGGCATGCAAGCTTCAAAGTACTGAAGGGGTTGTTCCTAGATCAACTTCTTGGATAATGAGCTGATGTCGACAAGAAGCGATCCGTCAAAGGAGGGCCTTAATGAATCCCACATCAATGACACGGAACGGAGCTAATGATTTTGATGGAGGTGAAAACGATCTGTGACATATGATTTAGGGTGGCGGTCGTGAAAGGATGAAGGATAATGTACGGCAGTGGATGGGACACGGTTGACTTTTCTGAACGACTTCTCTTGAACATATGGCGACACTGATGCGATGGATCGATAGCATTACCCCAAATATGTATGGTATGGCGAGACCATGGATGTGACCAGTGAATGAAACAACCCAACCCGATTGTGGTACGGAGGAAAAGTGTCATGTTCAAGAGTGACTTGCTACCATCAAAGTTTTCTTGAGTTTCTCCCAATTTTTCCCCAGTCATTGCTGACCAGTACCTCTTTATTTTTGTCAAGCTTGAGGAGGATAACATATGCTTGTTCTATAACTTGCCCTTCGAGCAAGCCCATCTCTATGTTTTAACGAGCCTAGCGATAGTGAAACTCGTTCTCGTCTAAAGACAAGTTTGTCGCTATTTAATGATTTTAACGAGTCTAACGACAAAGATAACTTGGTCCTTTTCATTTTTAGAGAGTCTGAAAAGGTACATAAAGTTAACTCCAAAAGTCCTTTTTCGTCATCTAATCCCTTAGGTCCGAAAAAGTATAAAACAATACAGAAGGGATGAGTTTTCGATAGTTTTAACGAGCCGAATAAAACAAGCGCTCGATCTTTTTGTGCAATAATCCCTCAGGTCCAAAAAGATTAAAATCTAGAGGAGGGATAGCACTTCCTGTCCCTTTAACGAGCTGGAAGGCCAAGGACTTGGCAATCTTTTCATATTTTATGAGTCAGATGAAAAGAGCTTAAAGAAGACTCGTCTTTTGAGGAACGAGTGATAAAAACAGGTTAGCAGCTAATTCCAGGTACAGGTTGGAATTTTCCAATCACGGCAGTGTCACAAGGATGGCTAGGTGAAATCACTCTTCGCAGCTGTTCCTCAAAATGTGTAAACAATCATATGGAGGTGAACGATCGGCCAATGGAAAAGTGGAGTCGACGGTGCAAACACGACCAAGGCTTTAATGGCTGATGATATTACATTCACTATGGTTATTTACCGGGTAGTTCATTTTTTAACGAGCTTAAACGCGGATTGAAACACTTGCTCGATCTTATGTTTATTTTTTAATGAGCATGAACTATGCGCTAAAACTGCTCAGATCTTGCGTTTATTTTTTAACGAGCATGAACTGTGTGCTAAAACTGCTCGAATCTTGCGTTTATTTTTTAACGAGCATGAAATGTGTGCTAAAACTGCTCGATGATAATTTTGCATGCCCCCAGCATAATAACGCAAATCGTGGTGCATGCATATTGGTCACTATTTAGGCATAGTAACGCTTGAGGTACAACCCATTACGGGGTTGCGCCAGTGGAATTCCGTCATAATCCATTAACTCATAGGCTCCTTTTGCTAACACACGTTTAACAATATAGGGGCCCATCCATAAAGAATTAAATTTACCTGCTCCCAATTTATCGGATTCTAAGACCAAATCACCTTCTGAGAAGACACGGGGTTTGACATTTTTGTCGAACTGCGCCTTGACTCATTTCTTATGGGCTTCGTTAGCCAAAGCGGCATCACGACGGGTTTCATCCAATTGGATTAATTCCATGAAACGGGCCTCTTCTTCTGAAGTTCCGGGGAGGAGATCAATTGCGAGTTTAAGAGACGAGATTTCACACTGGATTGGCAAGACTGCTTCCAGGCCATACACCAGTTGGAAAGGTGTGAACCTGGTCGCATTCCTTACCGATGTTCGGTAAGCCCAAAAGGATGAGTATAGGATTAGGTGCCACCTTCTTTTGTGAACTCCGATCATCCTTTGCAACGTACGCTTCAGGACCTTGTTGATCACTTCAACTTGTCCGTTGGCTTATGGATAATACGGGGTAGAGATGTCGTGAGATAGCCCTAGCTTGGCAGCTAATTCAACCATCATGTGATTGCGAAAATGCGATCCATGATCTGTAACTATAGCCTGTGGTACGCCGAACCTGGCGACTACATGATTGAAACAGAAAAGGGCAGTTGTTTCACCAGTGTTATCTAATGTAGGCATCGCCTTGGCCCATTTGGTAAAATAGTCAACGACGACTACAATATACCCATGCCCCCCGGTCGAGGTGGGGTTACATGTCATGAAATCGATGCCCCATTTGGCGAAAGGCCCAACAACAACTATTGGCTGCAAAGGTGCGAGTGGTCTTCTGGTTTTGCTATCAAAAATTTGACAAGCATGGCAACTTCTGAATGCGGTTATGCAATCTTTGAACATGGTTGGCCAGAAGTATCCTGCTCATAAGATTCTCTGTGCTGTAGCATATCCAGATTGATGCCCCCCACACGCGCCTGAATGACACTCATTCAGGGCTTTTTCGGCCTCCTCATGGGTGAGGCACCTTCTCAGAACTGTATTGATACCATGACGGTAAAGCGTATCGCCGACGATCATGTAGTCTTTTGCTTGGTATCGTATACGTTTCATATCAGTGGTAACCTCTTACTCTTACCTCCTTGCGTGGGAATAGCCTTGATCCTATGCAGAACACCTATGACCTATGACCTATGATACCTATGATCAAACCTTAGGACCCTTACCTTAGGACTCTTGACTTCTGACCTTGAATCTTTAGACCCTTGACTTATATGTTAGCCATGAAGAGCGTTACCGATTCAATGGTGAGTGAGAGGCGTTAGGTCTGAATTTTTGGGTTTGGAGATAAATTATTATATCTCCATAACACTCATTGCTTGTAGATATCAGAAACAATCTTTCGTCCACGATTGATTCTTCGGATGTTTCATCGTTGGAAGACGATGGG
This sequence comes from Pinus tabuliformis, assembly GCA_031772625.1. Lineage (NCBI taxonomy): Eukaryota > Viridiplantae > Streptophyta > Pinopsida > Pinales > Pinaceae > Pinus > Pinus tabuliformis. Next base: position 612,037,125 of record CM062807.1, read on the forward strand.
AGATCGCACAGTAATTTTGCGAAAACTAAAGCTTTCTTTGATTAGGATTTTACAAATTCCAGATCAAAATCTTGAAGGATTGCTATCCATTTTGAATATTTGCCCCCCAGCAACTGTCGCGACAATATATAAGTCATGGGGTTGCAATCCGATAGAATGGTATTTTTCCGAAAGAGGACATAATCTCGAAATCTTTGTATCGCTTGAACAACAGCCAGTGCTAGCTTTTCAACGTAAGAATATTTGCTTTCTATATCATTCAAGTTTTTACTTAAATAATATATAGGATGTTCAATTCCATCGACTTCTTGAACTAAAACCATTGCAATGGTCGTATCCTCTGCAGCCAGATACAGGTTAAAATCTCTTTGATAGTCCGGGCATACATTAATGATGCTTTTACTAGAGAATCTTTCAGAGCGTCAAAAGAAGCTTGCGCCACCTGATCCCAGACAAAAGGTACATCCTTTTTCAAAAGACGAGTATAACCTTTAGCAAGTTCTGTGTAATTTGGAATGAACCTCCTCAGAAAGTTTGCTTTCCCTTGGAGTTTCTGAATCTGAGGCAAATTTGAAGGTGGAGGCAAATTAATGATTTCCTGAACCTTGCAAGGGTCGAGATGAATCCCATCCTTAGAGACTACGAAGCCAAGTAAACGACCACAACCGACACAAAATACACATTTGTGCGGATTGAGTCTTATCTTGTAGTGTCGGCAACGTAGAAATATCGCTCTTAAATGCTGCGGATGATCAATCCGCTTTCGCGAATGAGCCGGAAGGTCATCGAGGTATGGTTGAACGATGTTCTTGATGTCATGGAAGGCATAATTCATTGCCCTCTGAAACGTCACCCCTGCGTTCTTTAAACCAAAGGGTAATTTTCGATAATCGAATGTGCCCCACGGACAAATGAATGTAGTCTTTGACTGGTTCTGTGGGCGGATATTTATTTGATTATACCCGGAAAATCCATCCATGAATGAAAAGATTTCACATCCGGCGCATTCATCAATTATCTGGTCGATGAAGGGTGTAGGGTAGTTGTCTTTCGGACAAGCTTGGTTTACATCCCTATAATCGACACACACTCTAATTGTCCCTTGTTTCTTCATAACAGGGACAATATTCGATACCCAATCAGTTAGAGGAACGGGGTAGATGAAACCAGCATGGAGGAGCTTTTCAACTTCTGCTTTAATGGCAGCAGCTTTCTTGGGGTGCACCTGCCGAAGCTGTTGTCTTACTGGTTTGACATCAGGATACATCTTAATTTCATGTTGAACGATACTCGAGTCAATGCCTGGCATTTCATCATATGACCAAGCAAAGACATCTCTGAATTTGCGAAAAAGAGCGTTATATATTTCCAGTTCTGAAGGAGAACAACTTTTTCCGACATAAATATTCTCTACAACATTTGTTTTAGTCGAGATATTTATGGCTATAGTCTCTTCAATATTGGATAAGTTTCGCTTGGAATCCACCGTATTTACAGTGTTTGATAGGAATTCAAAAACTGAAGGGTGGTAAAGGTCATGTTGAGTATCTTCTTCATAATCCAGAAGAAGGGAACGATGGTGGCAATCATTCCATGGTGCCCCCTCAATCAACATTGATTGTCGGATTCCTTCGTCAGTCCTATGCACTTTCGACCAAGGATCTAATGGGGTACCATATTCTCTAGACCTATCTACCCAAACGCTTGATGAGCGTTGATTTGGGTTCACCTCCCATGCCCGAAACATTGATTGCTACAATATTTCTATTGGGCTTGGGGGCAAAACCATTGCATGATCCATGTCGATATCGTCTTTTGAGATCTTCTTGGAAGATATCATGTTGCAGGCTCCTACCAACGCTACTTCTCCTATATAGATTGGAGGTGGAAGTGCGAAAGTTCCCATTAATGTGGGGTCTTTCAGTAGGCCTACTCCAATGTCTTGAAGCGAATGGTTGCTTCCATGGATCATGGGAATGCTTCCTGTAACTTGTGAACCATTAGGGAGGAAGTCTTGTTGGTCGACGATCGTAATCCCTCCTTGAAAAGGGAATGCGATCTTCCTAAAATAAGTCGACACTACAACTACCATGGCATATATCCACGGTCTTCCCAGTAGGATGTTGTAGTCAAGATTCCCATCGATGACTTCAACATCTATTTCTACTGTTTTTCCCCCCAATTCAACCTTCAAGTTATTTAGGATACCGCACGGGGTATAGGTCCTTCCGTCGAATGCTTTCAATGTCGTCGAAGATCGCGACAAGGTTGGAGATCCTAAAGTTTTCCAGCAACTCATCGACATAATACATGTAGATGCCCCCTCATCAATAATTGTTCTGTGAACAGTTTTGTTGAGGGCTTTCACTTGGATAAGGAAAGCTAGTTGAGCTGGTAACTGAGGATCGTATCCTTTGTGGTCGAAGGATACAAGATTGGAATCCTTAGGATCAACCCCACCAATAGCCGATAACAAAGCCTGCCTTTGGGATGGACAATTTTGTAGTACTTCAAGAGTCGACATAGCAGATGGCGATTGGGCCAAATCTTCCACTATGTTATAATGCTGCGCCGCTATGGCGCGAGGATTAAATGTCGACTTGTGTACTACTCCCTTTGGCGGTTTTATTGTTAATTCAGGAATGATGGGCGGTACAACTTCTGTTGAAGTTGTTGTCAAACTACTTGGTTGATCTTTACCTTTGTCGTTCGACTGCTGCGGATTCCCGTAATCTTTGTTCCTTGTCGAAATCAAAGCATCATTTTGTTGTTTGGAGATCGACAACATTAGCACTTGCGACGGGGAAGCATTTCCACTATCAACCAGATTTTGACCTGGATTTGGGAACGGATCAGTTAACACCGCTGAGGTTTGCGAACTTTTGAAGAACCTTTTAAGCTCAGCTTTGTATGGACAATTGCCTGTCCAATGATCCTCATCACATATTTGACATGGATTTTTGGTTTCCCTTTCCCAGGAGGGTTTGAAGAAGTTTTTCCGGGAGATGACTCACCTTGTTTCTTCTTCTTCCCTTTGTTTTGCTTCTTCTTGCTTCCTGGTTGATTGGTTTCTTTGCCTTTATCTGCTGATACGGCATTTACTTCTGAAGCAAGAATTTCTTCTTTTGCATTTTGATCTGAAATCTTACGGGCCTTCTTGGAGTTGGCCTTTGTCGACTTCGCGTTTGTCGTGCCAATCACACCATCGCCGGCATGAGAGTCACTATTTGATTTAGGAGGAGGAGGAATTAAGAATTCTTGTCTAGGGGCGTCAGGTATTTTGTTGTAGAGTGTGCCAGACTGAGTGTAGACTAAGTCTAGATATTGTGCACGAGCAATAACTTGCTCCTCCATTACGACTCCCCCCTTGGCCACATCTTCTGTTATGGCAGGAAGTAACGACTTGATAAACCATTTAGCTAATAGCTGATCGGGAATGTACGTTTTCACCATCCTACGACGACAACGCCACTCATGTATATGATCGGATATATGAGTGGCCGTTGTCTGCTTGAAGTTGGTTAAGATTTCCGTTCCCGTTTCATACCTTATCGGTAATTGAAAATGGGTTAAGAAAGTCGTGGCTAGGGAGCTGAAATTGTCGAACGAGGCTCTAGGTAATTTAATATACCATTTTGCCGCTAGACTCGTTAACGTCCTCTGGAAAAGGCAAAGCCTTATCGAATCATCATTTAGGGTGTTTGATGAACACCACAGATGAAAAGTCATCACGTGATTCGATGGGTCTTCACCTGGATTTCCATTAAATTTAGGAATGTCCGAAGGAAGTTTGTGAGGAATCGCTGGCCACCAAGGGGCGTAAGCAATTGGATCGTTTGTTAACCGGTGTAAATCGGGTAACTCTAAAGTTGCCACGAACGGTAACTGTTGATTCAGGTTAGGTGAAGCATACCCAGGGTACGATGGAATTTCCTGAGCAGTCGGCCTTTGCATACCAGCGTAATGTAATTGATGTTGGTATGACTGATACGGTTGGTGGACTTGACCACTATAAAGCGGTTGGTTTTGACCGTTTTGAATGTACGGTTGTCCACTGTTCGCAAAGATCTGCTGCTCAGAACCTTGGTACACTTGTTGGAATTGTGGTTGTTGGTATTGCACCAACCATGGTTGCGAAACCATGTTCTGTTGCGCTATACTAACCGTTGGACCAAGGTGTGGGGTAATTGTACCCGTTTGGACCTGTGTCACCCCACCAGTTGGCGATTGAGGTTGAGTCACAGGGTCAAGGGGCTGTTGCATTACAACCTGAGAAATCTGAGGTTGACATACAATAGGCAACGTTTGAACTTGCGACACTGTCACAATAGCCGGTGTGGTCGGGATGTTCGACATAGGTACACACTGTTGCATGGAATATACAACCCTTGGTTGTTGAGGTAGCATATGTACCCAACCACTTGATGTAACTCCAGTATAACCTGAATACTGTCGTGAACTCCCGTATGGGTACCCTCCCAGAGGGGGTAATGAAAGGGCATACTGCCCCCCATACGGTAGCAATCCGGAACTCAAGGGGATTGTTTGTCCTTGGGGACAGGATTGCCCAAATTGACCTCCAAATGGATCAATCTGGCGAGTTTCAACATAAGAGTTGCCGGATATTATTCCGGAGGAACAAACTGGAACAGACCACACTATCGAAATAGTCCCTTGGTGGACTCCTTCTAGCAGTTGTGAGCTAGTTGGGATAGATGGTACGTCGGCAAACATTGTCGGAGTGACGGCATGGAGTTCTGCTGTCACTGTGTCATTCGACACAGTCCTAGATGTTGACGGTTGTTCAGACATTTTGAGTCTATCCAATAGATTGCCTAGCGATCCTACAGGAACTTCCACTGGTGATAGACTAACTTCTGATGTAGAAGGAAATAGAGTGACCCCTACTCCAAAATGTGTTGGAGTACTTGCTTGCGGATCCTCTACAATTTCCTCTATCGCAATCAAACCAGGTGGAATCACAATTTCCTCTATCGCAATTTCCTAAGATCACAATCAACAGATCTGAATCAAGGGCTACAGGATGACCATTTCACTCTTGCAAAGGAAGACTGTAAATGACGCCACAAACACATAAAAACACTCACAGTTTTTTTGTACAAAAGGAGGCGGAATTTAAGCAGAGAAAAGGAGTTATCAGACTGGTACCTATGCTGGTTACAGGCTGCAAAAATCAGAGATCAAAACAAGGCAAAACAGAGCAGAGAACCCCAGCCGCACAAGGCCTAACTGGATCAGCGCAACCTCAACACAGGGGTTTTGACATTCAGCGCAGGTAGCCTTCACGGGACCTGCGTTGAAATGTAGAACCTCTTCACAGGGGTCACGCTGAATGAGAAACGAGAGTTTCTCACTGGGTTCTGGGTTACAGATTGCTGATTAATCTACTGTTTCAGGCCAAATAAAAGCAACAAGCAAGGTGCAATCAAAGGGATGCTTTGAGGGAGTACTAAGATCTATCACAAAGGATCATCAAATCATTTGTGAGTCCATTGTTCAGATCATAGACAAATCTAGTGATTGGATCAAAGCAGCAACTGTCGACTTTGCACCTGAGAATAGCAGATGCAGTTCGATTGTTACTGTTGAGTCTATGAAACAAACAATGATGGAAACATAAATAAAATTACTAAAAAGATATCCCCAGTGGAGTCGCCAATTTGTTGTGGGGAAAAATGCCTATGTAGAACGATCCTATCCACCTAAGGTGTGACGGTGCCTTAGCAACAAACAGAGACAGCTATTCTAGTATTCTTCCTTTATGAATTACGAATGAAGAGAGATGGATGGACTAACCGGTGTCTTCCGTTTGTACCTCAATCCAGTTTCTCTTCTCTTTGAGAGTTCCCAGCTACTTGCCTTCTCGCTCGCCCAGCTTCAAGAGGTTTCTGCAAGATCACAAGAAGAGAACACTACACAAGACATGGATTCATATTCATAACTAGTTCAGGATTAGAAGTAAACTAAACATACTAATGCAATCATACATCAAAGACACATCAGCATATAGGAGAAACCAAGATAGCTTTATTGATGAATAACAAGGTTCAGGAAGAGATACAACCCAGAGGGCTCCAATCCAGCATCTCCTTCCCAGCAAATGGAATTCCTATCTTCACCCCCTTCAAATCATTAAGCACCCAATGATTCCAATCTCAAACCAACAGCAATTCTTTGCAATAACAAAATTCCAGCCTCCAGATCTCATGGAGGAGAGATCCATATATAGATGTTTGGAGAGAGGATGAGTCAGCTTGAGATCTGACTAGTGTCCTCTCCCTCTATCAGTTCTTGATTCCACTTGGAGGTTCTTGCTTCCACTTGGAGATTAGGAACCTCTTACTCATCACCAGTCGAATTCACTGAGGCAAGTGTCATTGAGGAAGATTCTGGAAGCTTCCTGGGTCTTGACACCTCTTGGAATGAACTTGCCATTTGGCAATTCTCGCTCAACGCACCTTGGTAGTGCTTCTACCTGCGTTGCAGTGCAGGTAGCCAGTGTTGGCTTTGACATTCAGCGCAGACAACTAGTGGAGCCACTAAATTGATCCTGAATTGACTTGTTTTTGAGCAGTTTCTGGTGGAGAACTTCTGTGAATTGTTGTGGTTTGTTAGCCTTGTTCCTCTAGGGGTAGGAACAACATGTTTAGGGACTTTGGATCCGTTAGATTATGGACATTTCATGCTCAATGCTGTAAGGCACAAAAATGTCTATAACACATGGTAGGACTCGGTGTGACTTGATGACTCTTATTTGGCTTCAAGTGGGAGAATGTTAAGTGTGAATCCAAATTCACGGAAGATTCTAGATCAGATCTTTCTATATCTCTAGGATTCTAGATCTTTCTACACCGCCATTAGTTTCTAGAATCACATGCAGGATTCTAGATCCTCCTACACCGCCAGTGGTTTCTAGATCATTCCAGATCTCCATCTGAACCACACACAGGATTTTGGATCCTTCTTCTGCCTCTATAAATTTGTAATTTCTCTAGCCAAGGAAGGCAAGCCAAGGCCCAAGCCTGTTATGTAATGGAAAGTGATTTCTGTTCTCTAGTGATTGTTTTATCTATTCCGCTGTCAATAATTAAGTAATCTTGTTATTTCTCCATTTGTCTGTCTCTGTGAATTATTCTTTGCTATTTCCATCTAATTCTCTGAGTATAAATCCGTTGTGCGTTATGTATGCTCTTATCTAATAGTTATAACTTCCCCAAGGAAAAAGGAATAGACAGGTTGAACTGCTCCAAAAGCTAACGCTCCTGCACAACCTAATAGAGCATGCTTCCATTCCGAAGTATTTAAAAGAAGCAGTCGACGTAATGAAGGGGCAGACATAAGCTTTTGTTCAACTATCAGTTCTCGCTGAGATGATGCAGACATGTTTGAACTTGATCTACTATAGATGCTAGAGGTCCTTGCTCTCAAAGACTAGTCTGGCACAGTGGAGCCTTCAAATCGCTCATATGGCTTATCTGCCACGGCCTGTTGCAGCTGAACCAAAGTAGCATATGCTCTGTGGGGTATATATATCAAATCTTCATGCGTACCTATCTCGATCACATGACCATTTTGAACCACTGCAATCATGTCCATGTTGCAGATTGTGAAGAGGCGATGAGTGACTATAATTGTTGTGCGTCCGACTGAAGCTTGCTCTAGATCATCCTGAACAATCTTCTCCGACTCTACGTCTAGAGCACTCGTGGCTTCATCTAGAATAAGTAGACGAGGATCCTTGAGCATAACTCTTGCAATAGCTATACATTGCTTTTGCCCTCAGGACATTTGGACTCGGTGCTCACCCACCTGTATTTACCCAAATGAAAGGAAATTCAAATCGACTGCACTTCCCAGAAATGGAAGATGTGAAAGAAAAGATAAATTTTACGTGTGTTTCATAACCATCTGGTAGTTGTCTTATGAAATTGTGAGCATTGGAACTTTGGCAGCAGCAATAACCTGATCCATGCTGGCTCCATCCTTCCCGAATAGAATTTTCTCCTTGATTTGATGTAGCAAAGCGTGCAGATCCTTGACTTACTAGTCCAATCTCGGAACATAACCATTTTAATTGTAGCATTTTAGTGTTTATTCCATCCAACAAAATCTCTCCAGTGAGCGGATCATAGAACCTCTCTACCAATGCCACAGTCATAGACTTTCCTAACCCATTTTGTCATGCATCTACACTGGCGGTACTCTTACAACCACACTATCAGAGGTGCGGCACCATCGAACACTTTCTTTTCACCAATACTCACAGTCATGGACTATGCCTTACTTCTATACTTAGTTTATTTTTCTCTTTTACCAAGTACATTCACTCATTATAACACAACAGTTAAACATTCATCAACATTAACATAAATGCACAATAGTATGACTAGGAGGGGCGACTCCCTGTAATGATTCTGCCCGTAATAATAATAATAATAATAATAGTTTACAATATATGAGTTCAATCCTGAGGAAACCGTAAATTTACACATAGAATATTTTTACATTCGCCAACACAATGCATTCAGCAAACTCATTGGCACACCCACACGGTCGTCCAAACGACTCTGCCCAACTGCTCGTTTTCCTCCGCACGTTCACCTGAATGCATTTTGTTCAACTTGTCCAAATCGTCTAACTCGTCAAACTTGTCGGGCGCTCCCACCGAATGCCCAACTTGCCAAGTCTCCACTAGTGAGTTATTCACTGGGCACCCATTCAAGACTTCACCTGAACCACCATTCACGAACTCATGTCATTCGGGTAGATGCCCTGCCGCGCCCTTGAATGACTCCCTGAACGACCATTCGAACGGACAACCTTTTGCACCCTCGAACGACCTTGAATGATCCTGCCCAAATGCCTTCGCACGATCCTGCACGAATGCCCTCACACAATTTCTTGAACAATGCCCTTACATGATTTCTTGAACGACGCCCTCACATGATTTTTTGAACGATGCCCTGGAACGATTTTCTCCATGACGCCTTCGAACAACTTCTTGCATGATGCCTTTGAATGACTGTTTAGTCAATTTAGTGTTCCTAAATTGATGTCATTAATTGTCAACCCGGGGCTCGTAAGCTGATGAAGTGAAGGTGTACTATATGTACTTAAGCAACTTTCTTAGAGCTTTTGTCGTTTGGGGGTGTTGTTTATGGTTAACTTATCTTCCTAAGATGGAGTGATGATTATAGACAGATGAGTGCAAGTGTGTGAAAAGTGAGTTCTATATGAGTGAAAGTGTGTGTGATTGGTGATTCTAATTACTTGCTGAATTTGTAAAGGAAAAGAACTTGAAAGAAATGAATAAATTGAAATGACTTGAAAGTAAATGACCACGTTCTAATGGCATTAGTCTCTATCCATATTGCTGCAAATAAAAGAAACAAGAAAATCACTTCAAGGATTGATGATAATGATTATCTCCTCCTAACTCCCTGCTTCTACCACATAGTACTGCGTAAAACACGATTAGGAGGTAGCTGAAGACAAATCCAAGAATTGATAAAAACTCTAATTGACAAATTGTAACACTACTAAGCCTTTTCCATCATACTGCTTCCTACATATGTGATTATGTGTAACAAGTGGAAAAAGTATTAGTGTCACAAGCCAAGACTACTCAAAGACAAGCTGCAATTAATTAGTGTTCTGTTCTCTTGAAATATAAGCCATTCATGATAAAGAGAGCATAAATTAGTCAGCATCCAACTTGTAAAACTAAGCTAAAACTAATCTAGAAAACAGAGTAAAAAGGGCAGCATTATGAACAAGACAACTGCAACTACCATTAGGTATTAAAGCAAACACAACACACTCAATCCCGGGTGAAAACCTACAAAGAAGTAAATCTGATCAGTGAAAATAAAGGCTGCAGCAATGAAAAGAAATCAAGCTGTACATAACTCAAGAAAGGAAATTCTGTTTGTAAAATAAAGAAATTGCAGAAGTATAAACATGAAAATAATTTACAAGGCTAATACGAACAGGGGCCCTCCATTCATATTATCCACAGAAAACTCAGATGCTCTAGAACTTCAAAACAGCACTGTTTCCATTACTTTATATGCAGAAATACATAGTCAAAAAGTGTTGGAACAGCTCTTATAAAAACAGAGTTCAAGAACGTGCCAAAATTCTCACAAGTACATACACTACAGCATCTAAAAATTTAACATAAGCGTACGCAGACGCAAATATATATAGGCATCTGCAAGATGGCCTAATACGTAAACATAAAAACAGAAAATAAACTGACTGTCATGCGTATTAAAGGTGCAGTTAGCACGTCATAGGCTTCGTGGTCAAGCTGGAGGTCCTGGTCGATATGGGTAATGAATCCAGCATTAGATCATGTCCCCCACGGCTTTCAAAACACGGACAAGTCACCTTTTCCACCGACATGATCAAACAACTTACGTATCAACGTTAAGCTGCCTTTATTTGACCATAACTTGACCCCCTTTGACCGGAGGTACAAATGACGTGGCCGGCTGAACTGATGGCACAGGAACCTCGAGCACGTATATTCCAACATGCCCACGTGGCTCGTTCTGCAAAATAGCACGTGGAACCTTAAGATCAACAAAATGGCTGCGGGATCATCAGATGGCTGCAGAATCAGCAGATGGCTGCGGAATACCTGCAAGTATGTCAAAAACTAAACAAAACAATCACCCATTAGCAAAGCTCACTTGATCATGTTTAATGACAACTAATGTAATGATCTGGGTGGAAAATGAGGCAAAAGAGAGAGGAAAGTGATGAAAACAGTAGGTAATGATGGATGATAAGGTGTAAAGTAGGGACTCTACATACCCCCACTACGAGGGCATTGCATGTCCTCATGCAAAAATACTGATCAATCAACCTGCTGTGATGCCTCTGCCAAGACATCCAATCTCCTCTTCTTTCTCTGTGTAGACACATTTACCCTTGGCTTCTTTACTAAGCATCTGAACTTTAGGTTGATCAAGGCTCTGTTTAGCTTTTTGCATCTCTTCCTTAACTTTTTGTTATTTCTTTGCCACAGGCCCAAATGTAACATGGTGTTATCATGAATCATTTTATCTAATTTGGCTTGCTCTTTCAACTTCTCATTTTCTTGCATGATATGTCGATTTAGAACCTCAATCTCAAAAATTTCCTGTTTCAAGGAGTGGACTTGTTGTTCTAAAGGCTGAACATTACTTGGGCCAGCGGCTGCTTGCTCCAATGTTTCCAGATAATTATACACTTTTTGCTGCTCCGGGTCCACTTCAGGTGACTTTTTGGGACTTGGTTCATAATCAAATTCAGATCCATGTTCATGCTCAAGTTCATGTTCAAACGGACTTTCCTCACGTGGAGGACTAGTGTCAATGTGCTCAGCGTGTGAAGGACTTTCCTCCAAGTCAGGACTTGTAGCACCTTTTTGAGGTGAGCTTAAGTCAATGAAGAATGACTGTTTACCCTTTGTGGCCCCTACTTTTCTGTTTTGTAATCTGCTGCTCCTTCTTACAGAGGTGGTACTCTGTTTTTCTTTTGGTACTTTTTGCTTTAGTTTTTCCTCCTTTTTGGAAAGAGCAGTTTTGTGAAGTTTGGACATTCTTTGAGCTAAGGGTTGAGTGTCTTCCTCACTAGTATCCTCAGGAGTGAGGTGAGTTTCTTGGACTACAGATTTACCTTTATCTTGCTTACGTTTCTTCCTCCCTTCTTTCCTTTTCTGAGCAATTTCTTGAGCAAGTTCTGAAAGAGTTTCAGTGATAATTCCTTGGGCTGCTTGGTTATAATCTTCAGTAAATCCAGGATCAATTTCCTGTTCAGGATGCTGTATATCAGTTTCCTCATCAAACTGGTCTTGAACAGTTTCCTCTTGGGCAGTTATTTCAGGCATAGTAGTATCAGGAACAATAGTTTCTGTTTGGGCAGTAGTTTCTTGGTTAACCCCCTCTCCTCTTTTTCTTCTACTTCTTTTTGGCACTTGAGGGGACCCTCCAGAAGTTTCTCCTAATTCTTGAAAATGGTTTCTTATGAGAAACCTCTCCCATGTGTTTCTTTTTGATTTTAATTGTTCCTCAGCCAGCAATTTCACAAGACCGTGATGACATAAATGTGCTTCAACATTTCTAGAGTTCTTTTGGACCATTGCACACATTTTCTTAAGACTTGAAAATAGAAAGTAAGGGATTTTAATATCATCTCCTAGAAAATGCATCATAACCTTTGCATGATAAACATATAAGACCCCAAATCTTCCTTCACAAGTGAAAAATTTCTGCACTAACAAGAGTAAAGTGGTCCACTCCTCCTTAACATAAGAAACATGAATCCCTTTGGTAAAGATACTGGTGTCCATACCTGGGTTTTTTAGGATTCGTTTCCACTGCTGATCTTGAACTGACCGGTTCTTAAACCACCTTTCTCCGGTCTGTGGAAGTGAGGTAGCTTGTGCTATGCTGCTTTCATTGACTGTGAATTGTAAGTCCCCTATCTCCACGTGACCATCTTTTTCTTTGAAGGACCTTGCAAAGGCCTTTGTCACCTCCTTATGGTAGCCTTTGAACTTCTGTACGCATTGTAACCAGTTTGCATTTTGTAATGCCTCCTTGACCTGAGGATAACCCTCCAAAAACTTTGAACCTTCCGGTTCTGCCCTCAAGAGCTTCCCCATTGGCTTTTACGGCTCTGTTCTATTTGAAACACGGCTTCAAAACGGCTTCACACAGTCAATTCACGGCTTTGGTTTTAGAACACGGCTTCAACAAGGGTTTTACACAGTAAATTCACGGCTCAACACAGTGGATTATGGCTTTAGCTCTGGATACGGCCGTAACAGACCTCTACTGGTGTTTAGAATTAGCGGAGAGGAAAAACACAGAGTATGGTGAATGGCAGCAGCGTGGTGAGCACAGCATAACAGAGTGTGGTGAATGGTAGCAGCGTAGATGGAATGAAACATGTGAGTGGAAATGGGAGTGAAATGATATGAGCGTAAGAGGGTAGAAGGGTTATAGAATAATGAATGAAAATGGCTATGTCCTCAGATCTCGGTTTCGGAATTACACTTGGCTGCGTGAGTTAATGTCGTAGAGACGTAGTACATTAGGTTACGTCACCTAAGTACGAGATCTTAATGGAAGAAGCGGCTGCAAGTGAAATTCAAAATCATGGTAATCAAGGACTGATAGTCATGGGAGATACATGGGTATATGGTTGCATGACTAGTAATCATTACACTTAGTGGCAAGAAACATAACCTAGAAAACTTTGCATAATGAAATAACTGTAAGCTTAGGATTTGAACCATACCTCAGATTCCCGCTTAGATTTGCCTTTGATGACTTGCCACTAACCCTTCACTGATTTTTGCATGACTATTTTCCATTTATTATTGATGACTACTGAGCTGCAAAGAAATTTCAAACAGACTGTGTTTTTTTTTTTTTTATGCAGGTACAGAGAGCTGCGGAATCATTAGATGGCTGCAGAATCTTCAGATAGCTGCGGAATCTGCAGTAGTAGCCTCCGACTGCACAAAAACAACTTTTAACTATCTAAAAATGACTTTATTGATGGAATGGAATGTAGTGGATGGGTGGATGAATGGAAAAATGAAGTGGAGTGAAAATGAATGAAATGGTGGATGATATGGTGGTGATGATGAAATGAGATGAAATAAGGGAAGAAAGAGAGATATTTTTTTTTGGAAAACATGAGGTGTCAGGTGACCCTAATTTTCACCTCAGGTTTTCTGTATGAGACTGCCAATCAGAGATTGGTTTTCAGGCTCATACATTTTTTATTTTTTTTCCTTTTATTTTTTTTCTTTTTTTTTCTCTTTTTTTTTTTTTTTCAAAAACCAAAGATTAGACTGATGGAGGAGAAGAATCCTTCTCCACCAACCTGATTGCAGAATCTCCTTTAAACAATCTGACAAACTCTTCTTTTGAAAATGGCTTTTGATAGATCTTCAAGCGATGGCCATTCACAATAAGAGGAGTATGAAATTCATCAATAGTTTTTACTCGAACTGCTCCATTGCTGAAGACTTCAGCAATCTCATATGGCCCAAGCCAATGAGTTTGAAACTTTCCTTTGAAGTCTTTGAACTTTGAATCAAACAATAGAGCCCAATCTCCTTTCTGAAACTTTCTTTCATTGATATGACGATCATGCCATTTAGATCTTTGATGCTGAACTAGATCGGTCCTTAAAATTGCATCTTGTCTCATTTCATCTAGCTCATTCAGTTGGTCCATTTTGTGTCTTTGAGCTTCTGAGAGGCTCATTCCCAATTGGACTGCCATCTTGAAGGTCTTGATTTGGAACTCAATAGGAAGCAGGACTTCCTTCCCATAAACAAGTTCATAGGGAGAATGTCCTGTTGTGTTCTTCCATGTGGTTCTATAGGCCCATAATGCTTCAGGGAGCCTTTCCGCCCAATCTCTTCTATGAAGATGAACAGTCTTGGTGATAATGCCTTCATGAACTTTATTGGTAGATTCCACTTGACCATTGGATTGCGGATGGTAGGGAGTAGATGTTCTGTGCTTGATCTTATATTCCTCCATCAGCTTCTCCATCAATTTAGATGTAAACTGGCTGCCTTGATCTGTCACAATTTCCCTTGGGACACCAAAACGAGTGAAAATATCCTCAAAAAGAAATTGAACAACTGAATTTTCAGTGGCAAAAGGCAATGCTTTTGCTTCTACCCACTTAGTAACATAATCAGTACAAACCAGTATATACTTTTTTTGCTTTGATGGTGGATTAATTGGTCCAACAAAATCTAGAGCCCATTTCTCAAAGGGTTCGATGCATACCTGAGGCTGTAGAGGCATTTCATTTGAAGGAGTTGGTTTCCCAACTCTTTGGGAGCTGTCACACCTTCTAACATACTGCTTTGCATCTTTAAAGGGAGAAGGCCAATAATATCCTAGAGAAAGGATTTTATAGGCTGTCCTCTTGTCAGCAAAGTGCCCGCCGCAAGGTTCATGATGACATGCCTTAAGGATGTCAGGCATTTCATCTTCCCGAACACACCTTCTGATTATACAATCTGGCCCTGTTTTGAACAATTCATTAGAAATCCAAGAATAATGTGAACTCTCCTGAATGATTTTCCTTTTCTAATTAGGAAATAAGTGTAGAGGAAGCTTCCTTGTAACAAGATAATTAGCCATATCTGCATACCAAGGCATCTTGGTAGTCACTGCAAACAAGTATTCATCTGGAAACTTATCTTCTACTGGAGAATCCTCATTAGTGTTTTGGATTCTAGACAAGAAATCAGCTACTGTGTTTTTCTTTCCAGGTCTATCTAACACAGTAATGTTGAATTCTTGTAAGAGTAAAAGCCATCTTGTAACTCTGCCATTAGTAACAGGTTTGTTCATTAAGTATCTTATGGCAGAGTGATCAGTATGGACAAAGGTTTCATAGCCGGTTATATAGTGTCTAAACTTGTTTATTGCATGTACCACAGCTAAGAACTCTTTTTCTGTAACAGTATAATTTAACTTAGTAGGAGTCAAATTCTTACTTGTGTAATAAATGGCATAAGGGATCAAATCCTTTTGTCCCAAAATAGCTCCTAGAGCTGTATCTGAAGCATCAGTAGAGATGTGGAAATGGAGTTTCCAATTTGGCCCCCTTAAGATGGGTGCTTCAGATATTCTAGACTTTAAAGCTTCAAAGGCAGATTGACACTCAGGATCCCATTTAAACTCACAGTCTTTGGTAAGCAATTTGAAAAGAGGAGATGCTATCCTAGTGAAGTTTTCAATAAATCTTTTGTAATACCCAGTAAACCCAAGAAAACTTCTAACATCCTTCTGGCAATTTGGAACAGGTAACTTAAAGATGACTTCAACTTTGGATTTATCAACCTTGATCCCATCTCCTGAAATATGATGTCCTAAAACAATCCCTTCAGTAAACATCATAAAACACTTTTCATGACTTAAAGAAAGATTTGTTTCCTTACATCTTACCAGTACTTTTTCCAAATTTTCCAAAGCTTCTTCAAATGTATTACCATAAACTGTGAAATCGTCCATGTATACCTCTACACAATCATGAATCAGATCTGAAAAGATTCCTAATACAGCCCTTTGAAATGTAGCAGGTGCATTGCACAATCCAAAAGGGAGTACTCAGTAGGCAAAAGTTCCCCAAGGACAAGTAAATGTGGTTTTGTCTTGATCTTCAGGTGCTACCTGAATTTGATTGTACCCACTAAAACCATCCAAGAATGAGAAATACTTTTTACCTGCTAGGGTGTCTAGTACCTGATCAATAAAAGGTAAAGGAAAATGATCCTTTAAGGTTGCCTTGTTCAATTCTCGATAATCAATGAAAACTCTCCATTTACCATTCTTTTTGGGCACTATAACCAAGGGAGAAACCCATTGGTTGTCTGAGATAGGGTAAATGAAGTTTACCTTGAGCAATTTCTGGAGTTCTTCTTTCACGATCTCCCTAAGATTTGGATTCATCCTTCTTTGTGGTTGCCTAATAGGTCTGCTATTCTCTTCAATGTAGATGTGATGAATACAAGTCTTAGGATCGATTCCTTTCATGTCAGTGTATTCCCATGCAAAGGCAGTGGAATGTTTTTGCAATAGTTTAGTTAATTCTTCTTGTTGTGGTCTTCCCAATTTTTTGTTAATGTTTAATGTTTTTCCTGGGAGGATTTCAACTGTAGAACTACCAAACTCTTCCATTGAGAAGAGAGACATTTGTCTAGAGGAGAGATATTCAATGTCTGCATCTATCTGAAAATGTTCAGAGTCATATTCTAAAGATACTTCAAAATTTTCTAATGTATTTAGAATTTGACTATCCTCACTGATCTCAGAGATGGTTAGAACCGGTTGTATAGTATCTTCATCATCTACCCATTCATCTTCTCCTATTTCTGTTATAGCTTTTGCTGGGGGATACAAGTTGAACTTCTTGGTGGAATTACCATCTGATATATACATGTCTCCAGACCTACAGCTTATGAAAGCATCAGCTGTGGCCAGCCAAGGTCTTCCTAAAATAAGAGGATGTCCTCCTAGATTGTTCTTGGGAGTTAAAATCATAAAATCAACTGGATATTCCCAAGAATCTAGAGAGACTGGAATATCTTCCAATACACCATCAGGTTTAATGATTGATCTATCTGCAAGTTGCAGCAAAGTAGGTGTAAAGAGAAGGTTAGGAAGCTTTAACTGATCCATGGTCTGTCTACTCATGATGTTGATCGCGGCTCCTAAGTCAATCAGAGTATTTGGGATTTCAACCCCATTAATATGAGTTTTGACAATAGGACTACCGGGATCTACATACTTTTGCATGGTAATCTTACCCATCATTATGTCTGCAATTTTTCCAACTAGATGTATCCTTTTGGTATCTCTGGTTCTTTTTACTGTTTTCTTCAAATTCAACTCCTTTATTGTGTTCGCTAGAATGGGAATTTCCTTAATGGCTTGTAACAAGGGGATCTTGATACATACATTCTTCAATTCATCTAGGAAGTTATAGTCAGGCACCCATATCTGCTTTTCCACCCCTTTATCAATTTGCAATCTTTCAGGAAAGGGAGGTGTAGCTAAAGGTTTAGGTTGCTCAACTATGGGAGTTGTAGAGATTGATTCTTTTTCTTTTTCTTTTTGGATATTTTGGTTTTGAAGTGATACTTCAGAACCTTTATTGACTTTGAGAGATTCCTCCTCAGAAATGCTTGGTTGTTGAACACTTGTGGAAGGTTGATCTAGGATTCTACCTAATCTAAGTTGTACTTCATTGAGAGGAACAACCATATAGGTAGGGAATGGTTGGCCTTCCATCACATAAGCATTTTGAGGGTTCCTATTATTCGGATTTGGTAATGGCTGAGAGGGAAGTTGATTTGACTTCTGCTGGGTGAGTTGAGAATTTTGATTTTGTGGAGGAGTTTGTTGTTGTTGAGGGTATGGCAATGATAGTTGTTGACCTTGGTTTGGAAGTTGTGGAGCTTGTTGATTCTGAAATGATGGAGGATATTGATAGAATTGAGCAAGTCTTGCATAAGGATTTTGCATGCTTTGCATCCATGCTTGGAAAACATTTTGAGGTTGAGGCCAAGGTTGTTGCCAAGGATTCCAATTTGGTTGGGATTGAGAATTCATAGAGTTGTTAAACCCTTGATTCTGTTGTCCTTGCCAAGGTCTCCTTGCAATAAAACAGAGAGATTCAAGTGTATCTGGATCCTCTTGAAAGACTGCTTTGAGGCCAGGGATTCAAGGACAATCCTTGGTCTCATGAGTTTCTGAGCAAATTACACATGTTTCTACAACGTGTGCATCTAAGGGACATTCCCTTAAAGCATGTTTCTTTCTACATTTCGGGCAAAAGATAGCCAAAGCCTCAGCTTCTGCTTTTTGTTTATTGTGAATCTTAAGGGTATCAAGTTGTTCACTAAGACTCCCTAAGATTTCAGTTTTAAATTCATCAAGCATACTGCCGATTTCAGCCCTACTCACGGATCCTGTTGCAGATTTATTCGCCCTAAGGAGAGAAGGATCTCTAGGCCCTTTTTGAGTTTTTGATTTGCCCCTTGAGAGATGGATACAAAGTTCTGCTATGTCATTGAGAGAAAGTTGAGAAATATCCCCTTTCCCCATCATGTTTAAGATGTCTATCCATTCATCCCTGATGGCTTTTAATAAGAGGGCTTTTAAGGTCTCTTCATCCAAGGTATTCATTTTTGCTCTTTTCAAGTTATATTGAAATCTTTCAAGTAAATCTTCTAGACTCTCATCTTCTTTTTGTATCATTTTAAAAACCTCGTCCTTGTGATTAGTAGGCATGCAATAGTCTAAATACCTATCCAAAAATGTCTGTTTCATCTCATCCCAAGTCCTAATGGATTGAGTGAGTAACCCCATGAACCATTTCAAGGCTTGATCCTTCAGTGTTGAAGGGAACAGCTTGAGTTTCTGAGAGTCATCCAGGTAGTCATAAGTTCGGCACACCACTTCAAACTCAAACAAGAATGTTTCAGGGTCCTCAGTCCTTAACCCATGGAAGTTAGGGAGGACAGATGGTGATATGTTTTTCATAGTGGCTCGGGAATCCTCATTAACAATGGGAAACCCAAATGAATTATCCCCATCTCTATTTCCTCCTCCAATGGGACCTCTACCTCCTCCATTATTATTGTTATTTCCTCCTCCTCCTCTACCTCTACCTCTACCTCCTCCTTCTTCCTCTGCCATGATGATTCTCCTAGGGATTTCAAAATCTTCTGGTTCCTCTACAAAAGGTGAATGAGAAGAGATTTCTCCTTCTTCTTCAGATGATTCCAATTCCTCAATTACAATTGGTCTTCCTGTAGGAGAAAGATAAGAGTCTCTTCCTGGTTCAAACTCAATAGAAGGTGTAGGAGAGTCAACTCTTGGCTCTTGAATTCCAGGAATTCTAGGACTAGGAGTTTCGGTTGGAGATAAGGGGGGTGTCTCTTGTCTATCCCTTGAAGCAGATGGACTTGTAAAAATTGAACTTCGAGCTCTAGCTAAAAACCGTCCTCTAGAATCTCTAGCTCTATGCATGTCATTTTTTTATTATTTTTCTTCAAGTCAAGTTAATAGTTATTTTTCTGATCTTCCAGTTCACTCTAGGTGCAAGAAGAGAGCATACTCAAGAAACTACTAAATCAATAACTTTCTCCTTTCTGATCCTCCAGATCACTTTAAAGTGCAAGAGGAGAGCATACTTGGATAGGTTATTAACTTCTTTCCTTGAAATTTTTTTTATGTTTTTTTTTCTAAGTATGGCTACTTAATTTCACTTCCCCGGCAACGGCACCAAAATGTTTAGTCAATTTAGTGTTCCTAAATTGATGTCATTAATTGTCAACCCGGGGCTCGTAAGCTGATGAAGTGAAGGTGTACTATATGTACTTAAGCAACTTTCTTAGAGCTTTTGTCGTTTGGGGGTGTTGTTTATGGTTAACTTATCTTCCTAAGATGGAGTGATGATTATAGACAGATGAGTGCAAGTGTGTGAAAAGTGAGTTCTATATGAGTGAACGTGTGTGTGATTGGTGATTCTAATTACTTGCTGAATTTGTAAAGGAAAAGAACTTGAAAGAAATGAATAAATTGAAATGACTTGAAAGTAAATGACCACGTTCTAATGGCATTAGTCTCTATCCATATTGTTGCAAATAAAAGAAACAAGAAAATCACTTCAAGGATTGATGATAATGATTATCTCCTCCTAACTCCCTGCTTCTACCACATAATACTGCGTAAAACATGATTAGGAGGTAGCTGAAGACAAATCCAAGAATTGATAAAAACTCTAATTGACAAATTGTAACACTACTAAGCCTTTTCCATCATACTGCTTCCTACATATGTGATTATGTGTAACAAGTGGAAAAAGTATTAGTGTCACAAGCCAAGACTACTCAAAGACAAGCTGCAATTAATTAGTGTTCTGTTCTCTTGAAATATAAGCCATTCATGATAAAGAGAGCATAAATTAGTCAGCATCCAACTTGTAAAACTAAGCTAAAACTAATCTAGAAAACAGAGTAAAAAGGGCAGCATTATGAACAAGACAACTGCAACTACCATTAGGTATTAAAGCAAACACAACACACTCAATCCCGGGTGAAAACCTGCAAAGAAGTAAATCTGATCAGTGAAAATAAAGGCTGCGGCAATGAAAAGAAATCAAGCTGTACATAACTCAAGAAAGGAAATTCTGTTTGTAAAATAAAGAAATTGCAGAAGTATAAACATGAAAATACTTTACAAGGCTAATACGAACAGGGGCCCTCCATTCATATTATCCACAGAAAACTCAGATGCTCTAGAACTTCAAAACAGCACTGTTTCCATTACTTTATATGCAGAAATACATAGTCAAAAAGTGTTGGAACAACTCTTATAAAAACAGAGTTCAAGAACGTGCCAAAATTCTCACAAGTACATACACTACAGCATCTAAAAAGTTAACATAAGCGTACGCAGACGCAAATATATATAGGCATCTGCAAGATGGCCTAATACGTAAACATAAAAACAGAAAATAAACTGACTGTCATGCGTATTAAAGGTGCAGTTAACACGTCATAGGCTTTGTGGTCAAGCTGGAGGTCCTGGTCGATAAGGGTAATGAATCCAGCATTAGATCATGTCCCCCATAGCTTTCAAAACACGGACAAGTCACCTTTTCCACCGACGTGATCAAACAGTTTACGTATCAACGTTAAGCTGCCTTTATTTGACCGTAACTTGACCCCCTTTGACCGGAGGTACAAATGACGTGGCCCGCTGAACTGATGGCACAGGAACCTCGAGCACGTATATTCCAACATGCCCATGTGGCTCGTTCTGCAAAATAGCACGTGGAACCTTAAGATCAACAAAATGGCTGCGGGATCATCAGATGGCTGCGGAATCAGCAGATGGCTGCGGAATACCTGCAAGTATGTCAAAAACTAAACAAAACAATCACCCATTAGCAAAGCTCACTTGATCATGTTTAATGACAACTAATGTAATGATCTGGGTGGAAAATGAGGCAAAAGAGAGAGGAAAGTGATGAAAACAGTAGGTAATGATGGATGATAAGGTGTAAAGTAGGGACTCTACAATGACCTTCTACACGAATGCCCTCGAATGGCCTTCTGCACGAATGCCCTCGAACGACCTTCTGCACGAATGCCTTCGAACAAGCTATTTCGGTTTGGGTGCTTTGGCCCTGCACTCATCCACCTGCACCTTCTCTTGGATTTTAGACCATCTCACACTTCTTCCCTTCGTCCTTCCTTGAATGCTCTAAACTTGTGCATTTCTCCTTGATGCCAAAATGACTCCCCATGCCATCTTGTTTATACACATCGCTACCTATGAAGGGTCAAGATGGCTAACCCAACCGACCCTTCGTTCAACCCATGTTTTAACTCTTTTGCACGTCGGCTTAACCATTGGGCACCCCCACCTGGGACCGCCTACCATTATAAACCTACGCTCCTCCTCCACACTTAGCCAATTTCACATATAGCCTTGTGCGTTCAGCTCTGCAGCTCGTGGGTGTTACATACTCCCCCACTTGAAATCATTGTCGTCCTCAACAATGTCTCATCCCAACAACCATTTGTCACCAAGATATCCATACGAAGGCATATAAATCACTGGTATGATCTTCATATATCAAAAAGTCTTCTCAACCCATGATGATTAGCTACATCCGCTGCAATATCCACATGCTGCTCCCACTATGGAAGGTTGGTCCCTCCATCTCAAGCTACATGCTTCCTGCAACATATCGTGTTGACTCCATCATGTATCGTCATCGTGTGAGCTACTACCATGATACTCCAACACTATGCTAACACATCTCTATACACTACTCGAGCCCCATGATTTGAACTAGTCGGGTAGCTAATCCAACTATCGCGCTCAAATCATGAGAATGCACATTCTAATGCATCATCAGTCATTTCTCAGACTCTTGTCACAACATCAACTCGATGAAGAATCCATCTCCATCTAAGTAAGCCATGCCCATGTCCATGAGGTAGTCTTCATCTCATCTGTAACATGCTGTCCATGATGTTGGGTATCAATGTGCTGCATGAAATCAACCGCATCTATCTCAACATCATCATCCATATGTGTAAAATCCATCTCCTCTATATGAAGAGATCCTTTCATCAAACCTGACTCTCGATGTGCCACATCCAGGTTCATCAAGCAACATCCATCATATCTGCAATGTGCCATTTCTCATGTCTGCAACAGAAACAAGTATACACCTGTCTCATCATCCATGTATCAAAAGTGGTTAAGTCTCAGCTCAACCCTTGCTCAAGTGTTGTCGCCAAGGCATCAACATCATTGCAGCTCCATCACTCCAAAGTGTCTCATATCGATCCTCCGCATCAAGTCACTCTCTCAAGCACATCCATACATGTACTCAAAAGTATGCACCCCATCCTACATCAAAGTCCCTAACCTCAGCTCCTCAATGCATCAAATCCTCTAAATCCACCATAATATGAAGTCCCTAAAAGTCACAACCTCACGTCATCATGAGCTCCATGAGTCATCTCCAACCAACATCCTAGCAAGCACACATGTCTCGGCCCAAAGGTCTTTTCAAGATGTCTCAGCTCTCCATGTAGTAGGGATGCTCCATAGTCTACTAACAAATCCAACCAAGTCCATGGCCTTGTTTTACAAGAGTGAAAAGCATTCCCATTGACTCATAAGTAAAACATATCCATGTCACACCAGCAAATCCACTCGCATAACATCCCTACCTTGGCACTCCTCATTGGATGCCCGTAAGTGACACCTCTACAAGTTCTCCTACATAATGTCCCTGCATAAGACTGCCATGCTCCATGTCTCCAACCTGATATCCATGACTCAAGTTTCCCATGTTGTCCAACTAAGTAGACCCATCACAACAATCGGTCATCTTCATCCAAGCCTGCAAATCCCAGTCTAGTGAACTCGGTCACCAAACCATATCATCATCTCATGAGTCTCTTCCACCATGGCTCCCCCACTGAAGGTTCCACCAAGAATTCCTCTTGGTCTCAGCCATGAGAAGTCCGCCCAAGTATCTCCATACTCAAGTGCGTTCCTTCCTCCAATCTGTCCATGAGTCATGCCAGGCACTTAGCCAATTTCTCCATGTGGCTAAAGCATGACCCATTCTTCCATAATGATCATCGTGTTCCTCCCTTGTCATGGGCTTTTTTACCTACTACCATAAGGTCACAAACAACCCCAACAAGTCCTGCAACAGTTGATGATTCTTGCTTTTCCATACAAGGTCTCATCGTAGACATCCATGGTAAGATCCTCCCTTGCATCGACAAACTAATTTTGCTCTTCCTTGCATATGGTTCATCTTCCAAAAGTCTTATTGAAATAAAAGTATCAATAGTAATTACTTCATCATGAGGCTCCTCCATGTGAGTTTCCTCATCCACCAATATCTACAAACTACATGATACTGGTCCAACTTGATCAACTTCAAGTTCATCCTCCATCATTGTCATTCCTGCAACATCCTCATCGCACTCTGCAGCTTTCTCCTCAAGTGCGCCAATCAAGTATCCATTGACTTCTTTTATCAAACTAAGCTTCCAGACATTTGCTTGATTGTTCCCGTAGTAGTCTCCAAGTTTGTCAATGTAGTTGAGCTCATCCTACTCTATTACAATAACCTTCTTACCAAGAAAGTCTTCCTTTTATATATACTACGATTCTGTATGCTCGTATTGGTTCTTGAGTTCTTCAAGTTCTTCCTTTACCTTTGCATAGCCCTTCCACATTTGCATCCTCTCGGCCTTCATCGAAGTTGATTTAGAACTCCATTTCTTCATTTTTTCCAATACTTCTTTCAGAAAATCCTTTCCCGCATTATGGCCAGATTCACCTATCATAACCTGAGGTCCTTCTGCCATCTCTGGCATCCACTTTCCTTGCAAACCTGAATCACCTTCTAGATTTCTGAATCAGCTCTAATACCTCTTATCATGCCCCTACAATTGTGGTACTCTTCCAACTGCACTATAGGAGGTGCAGCACCACCGACCACTTTCTTTTCACCAATACTCACGGTCATGGACTACGCCTTACTTCTATACTTAGTTTATTTTTCTCTTTTACCAAGTACTTTCATTCAGTATAACATAGCAGTTAAACATTCATCAGCATTAACATAAATGCACAACAGTATAACTGGGAGGGGCAACTCCCTGTAATGAGTCTGCCCATAATCATAATAATAATAGTTTACAATATACAAGTTCAATCCTAAAGAAACCCTAGATTTACACTTAGGATATTTTTACATTTGCCGGCACAACGCATTCAACCAGCTCATCGACACACCCACACGGTCGTTCGAACGAGTCTTCCCAACTCCTCGTTTGCCTCTGCACGTTCACTCGAACGCGTTTCGTTCAACTCGTCCAAACCATCCAACTCGTCGAACTTGTCGGGCGCTCCCACCGAATGCCCAACTCGCCAAGTCTCCACTGGCGAGTCGTTCACCATGCACCCATTCAAGACTTCACCCAAACCGCCATTCACCAATTCTCAACAATTGGAATTGGCAAGGAGATTCTTAAATCTATTAAACTTGGATGAAAGCAATTCCATCTGTATATACATGGAGTTAGTGTATATGTTAAGATGGTGTTCCATTGTTTTAATTGTTTGCGGAGTTGGCATAATGACTAAGACTAATCATGTTTTCAACAAAGCAGTAATTCCTATTTTTACAACATCAGCAAATTGGTTTAATGGTCGGGAGGGATTTAAAGAAGGAATCAAGGGCATGTAAAATTTCAACATGGATGGATGGTTGTCAAGTTAGTTTGGAAGTTGTGGATTTAAGTAAAGATCTTTTATTTGTTGAAGACGTGAGAGTTGAGGTTATGAGATATTTTTGGATGTTGTTTACTAATTCATTTTGCGAGATCCATGTTTAGAGTGAAACAAAGGAATCCAATGGTCTTCTGGTGAGATTATGCGACATATTTGGATATTGTTTACTAATTCACTTTGGGAGATCCATGATTCGCGAGTTCAGGAGTGAAATTTGGGAATCCAAATTGCCGACTACACTTTTTCAAGGGTTAAGAGACAACTTGATGGAGCTAGTAGCCAAGAAGATTTCGAATTCATAACGATGGAGAGTTATAATGTTATAATGGTTGACAAAACCATGTATGCTAAGGACATCCTAGTAGACTGGCAGTTGCCGCTGTTGGGCACCCATGCATTCTAGTGGATGGTTGTTCCTTTATATGGATGTGGACATATTCTTTTGTCATGTTTGATAACAACTAGAATTTGTTGGTTGAGACTATGACAAGTAGCCATCAAGAGGGGGACCTCAAAAATATAATTCCTACTTGTCTTGGTTTCTAAGTAAAAGAGCTCTTGTTCTTTAAGATTTGTTTAAATGATCCCTAGTTTAGTGTTTAGTTGAGAGATTTACTCAACTAAATGATTGTGTAGTTAAGATAGAATTTCTATCTTTAACTAATGATTGATGTATTTATATGTATATTTCATCTAATATAAGTGGTAAGTTTTAGTGTTAAATTAGATTTTCAAATCTTTATAATTTTTAAAAGAAAATAATTATCATTTTTTATATTATATTTTAAATCATATGAATTAATCGAGGTCAAAAAAACTTTAGTTTAAATATTACATGTATGTAAAAATATTTCTTATATTTAACTATACATATTTACAATTCCATATAAAATTTAAAAATATAAAACCACTTATTTAAACTTCCATATAAACCCTTTACCTGAAAAACCTAATATCATTGATATATTGGTTTACTAATTTGAAATTGCTCATTCTATATCTATATATATATATATATATATATATATATATATATATATATATATATCTATATATATATATATATATATATATATATATATATATATATATATATATAGATATAGATATATATAATTATTTTTATGGTTTGATTAATTAAAATGTAAAATGTTTAATTATTGTATCTAGAGCTATTTTGATCTAGCATGAAAGAGATGTTATAATGTTTTGTCTTGTCCTATCTTATTCTTTAAACATTTTGACTCGATCAAATTAAAAAAAACAAAAATAAAAATAAGATAAAATAAAATTAATAATGTGGAAACATTTTTATTAAGTCATAATAAAATAAAAATAATAAAAATAATGTTTAAAAAAAATCATGATATGCGCCTTGATATTGAGTCATGGTATGAGAACCTATCGTATTGACCCATAGTATTCATGTGGAATATAGCCTATTTAAAGGGGGAATTAAGGACTTGTATAAATTTTGATGAGTAATACCCATTAGTAAGTTTGCACATTTACATTTTTTCTCCAACTTGTCAAATTATTGAAGAACAAATAAATAATGGTGGGTAAGTATATTTGTAATTGCATAAATATAGTAATTGCATCCCTAAGAAATGACATTCTAGCATAAATAACATCATAACATCTGGACGAGATGGGTAACCAAAGTCCACGTTTCTCAGGTCCACACTTCTATTTTATCCGTTTTCTCACCCTTCTCATCGTCCAACTTTATCTCGCTCTCTCTGTCCAGGATGCCAAAGACGGATTTGACTGCAGTAGATGCTTTAGCGATGTGAGTGCTCATACTTCCTGCGTCTCCTATCGCTCTTCTAGTGCTCATCAGAATGAAGAAAAGTTGGAAAAGAGCTTTCGAGGTGACTTGTCATTTAGCTACAAGGTGTCCCCCATTTCGCTACAGTGATGCATTGTGATGCTCCAAGGGCACATCTTGGAAACAAAGATTGTTTGATACTGTCTCTATGAGGTCGTTATTGGGTATTTTCGAAGAGATGGAGAATCTTGTCCTGTGAAGAGAATGCACTAGTAGTACGATGGTTAGCAACAGATTCTGCTACTGGTTGACTGCCTTTATCTTGAGCTTTGAGAGACTTTTGAGACATGGCCTTAAGCAGAACCTTTTTGGTGTAGTAACATAACACTATGACGGGTTGCACTGCAATTATCACAAGTGAAAGGCGCCATGATAAAATCAAAGCCATCGCGAAGGGTACTATCACGATGGAAGAAGTTTGTACATGTAACGCTATACGATCTCCAACTACGGATAATACAAATAGAACATTCTAATCATCAGAAAACTGTGACACAAATCCCAACATGGTCAGAAATATTAAAGCATTCAGGACAGGTACTTGCCACATTAGCCTCCATTGCGAGTCTGGAGCAAAGAGCTCCTCTAGAATTCTTGTCTTTGTCGAACCACCCAACCTCGAATGTAAAGATCTTGGATAGCATCCGCTCTCAAATTCTTTTTGTAAGGTATTCCCCCATAGCTGCAAAATTGTAATAGTGCAACACGTTCACTAAGAACGCTACTACTCCCAAGGCCGCAAAAATGGAGGAGTATACTTTGATTTTGGATTTGATTTGGTGATGTTCTTGAAGAAAAAATATAGTTATTGTTAAGTGTGAAGCCAAATTCACGGAGGATTTTAGATCAGATCTTTCTAGATCTCCACAATTCTATATCTTTCTACACCGCCATTAGTTTCTAGAATCACATGCAAGATTCTAGATCCTCCTACACCGCGAGTGGTTTCTAGATCATTCAAGATCTCCATCTCCATCTGAACCACACACAAGATTCTATAAATTTGTAATTTCTCTAGCCAAGGAAGGCAAGCCAAGGCCCAAGCCTGTTATATAATGCAAAGTGATTTCTGTTCTCCAGTGATTGTTTTATCTATTCCACTGTTTCTCATTAAGTAATCTTGTTGTTTCTCCATTTGTTTGTCTCTATGAATTATTCTTTGCTATTGCCGTCTAAGTCTCTTAGTATAAATCCGTTGTGTGTTATGTATGCTCTGATGGTATCAGAGCCGTTGTGTGTTATGTATGCTCTGATCTAACAGCTGGTGTCAGAGCGAGATTTGAATATCCACCGTGAAACCCGCTTAGTGCAATCGCCTTGCTCTAGAAGCATTCGTTAAAACGTTGGTTGTTACCCCTGGAGTTGTTGAAGGATCATGAAATAGCTGAGGAATGCTGGAACTAAAAGACAGTTGCTGCAAGAAAAACAAGGTAGTGGACCTATGTTGAAATGTGTTGCTGGAGTTTTAAAAGTGGAGATCTCTGGAGTTTGGAGTTGAAGGCGTGGTGTTCGTAAGTTTTTTTTTACATCAAGCTTTCACGTATACGTCAAGATGTGTGAAATGTGAAAAGGTTAAAACATTATATATGTTTTTATATTTATTATGAAACATATATAATTATATGTTGGAATTTTGAAAAAGTATATTTTAAAAAGGAGCAGGAATTTTGAAAAGGGTATTTTAAAAGGAGGAAGGTGATTATTACTAAATTTTAAAGAGTAATAATTAAAGTTTTATTTTTAAGTGGAGTTATTTTTTGGGATGTGAATTTGATTGAAAATGGAGACAAAACTTACAGATATGGAGAAGTTGAGCGGGGCTAATTTTGCCGTATGGAAATCACAGATGGAGGCTATACTAATTTTAAAGGATCAATATTTTCCGATTGAGGGCACAACAAAGAAACCGTCATCGATGACAAATGAAGAATCGAATAAGCTAGATAGAAAGGCAATTGCAACAATCTGCCAATATTTAGCAAAGAATGTTTATTTCAATGTGTCCGGAGAAAAGATGACTGAAGAATTATGGAAGAAAACAACATCAAACAAAGTGTTCTTGATGAAGAAGATTTATAATCTCAAAATGAAGGAGGGTGCTTCAGTTGTTGAGCACTTGAATGCATTTAATATTATTACTAATTAGCTTGCCTCTCTTAAAATCACTTTGGATGATGAAATTAGAGATATTTTGCTAATGTGTTCTATGCTAGACAGCTGGGAAAATTTAATTGTAGCTATGAGCACTTCAACAACTACAAGGACCCTGACGTTTGATGATGTTAGCAGAAGTTTAATGAATGAGGAGATGCGACGCAAGTCAATTGTGGAAAACTAGGGAGGAGAGGCTCTAACTCTAGCTCATCGTGGTAGGAGAATGGATCGAGGTCGCCAAAGGCGATCAAGATCGAGAGGCCAATCAAAATCAAGGAGAGGAAGGATCATCTGCTTTCATTGTGGCAAACCTGGGCACATGAAGAAAGAATGTCGATTCTGGAAGAAAGGACAAAAGGATCAGAGACCGTCTAGTACAAATCATAAGTCATCCAGCACAAATGAATGTGAGACTACTGCTGTAGCCATAGATGGTGATGTGTTGTTTACTATTTCAGTAGAGGCTGCATGTGTACATACATCTAGCAGTAGCTTTAATTGGATCCTTGACTCTGGGGCATCCCACCATGTAACCCCATGCAAAGATAATTTTCTTTCATATAATCCTGGTGATTATGGTAGAGTGCATTTGGGGAATAATCATTTTTGCAGTATTGTTGGAGTGGGAGATGTCCAGATCAAGATGAAAGATGGACAAGATATATTGTTGAAACCGATCAGACGCGTACTAGAAATGCGCATGAGTTTAATCTCTATGGGACAACTGGATGATGAAGGCTATTCGACAAGCTTTGGAAAAGGAGGCTAGAAAATTAGCAAAGGTGCATTAGTCATGGCCAAAGGACCCAAGAAAAGAACATTATACACATTGAAGACAATGATAGGAAAATCAGATTTGGCTGCTGTCACAAAAGAAGGAAATTCAGCAGATCTGTGGCATAAGCGTTGGGGTCACATAAGCGAGAAGGGTTTAAAAATCCTTGTTGATAAAAATTTATTGGTAGGTTTAAAATCCTACAATCTTGATCTTTGTGAGAATTGTATATATGGTAGACAAAGAAGGGTTTCGTTCCTTAGAGGTGGCCATGACAGAAAGAAAAATGTGTTAGAATTGGTGCACTCGGATGTGTTTTGACCTCTTAACATCAAATCATTAGGAGGAGCATCATATTTTGTAACATTTATATATGATTCATCCAGGAAGGTTTGGGCATATCCTATAACAAGTAAAAGGGAAGTGTTTGGAATATTTCAAAAATTCCATGTTGCTATTGAAAGAGAGACTAACAAATTGCTGAAGTGTTTAAGAACAGATAATGGTGGAGAATATTTCTCAAATGCATTTAAGGAATATTGTAACAGGTTTGGCATAAAGCATGAGAAGGCGGTGCCTGGTACTCCTCAACAAAATGGTGTCGTAGAAAGAATGAATTGCACCATTATGGAAAAGGTGCGAAGTATGTTGTCCAATTCCGGTTTGGAGAAGAATTTTTGGGCTGAAGCAGTTAGGACTGCTTGCTACCTCATAAATAGATCTCCAACTACAGCCTTGGATTGCAGTATCCCTAAAGAAGTTTGGACTGGTAAGAATTTGAATTATTCTCACTTGAAAATCTTTGGATGTGAAGCATTCGTACATATTCCCAAAGAAAATAGAACTAAGCTAGATGATAAATCTATGAAATGCATTTTTTTGGGATATGCAGATGAAGATCTTGGTTATCATCTATGGGATCCAGTGAAACATAAAATTATTAGAAGCAGGGATGTTATATTTAATGAGTCAGAAATGTTCAACAGGACTGTAGGTGAGTTGGAGGTTAAGAAGGTTATTGATAGGTGTGAAGAGCAGCAGGAAAAAATACCACCAATACAAGAAGATGAATAGCAAATTTAGGAGCATGAAGAACAACAAGTGGAAAATAATGAACAAGGAGAAGAAGGAATCTTGTAGGAACCTTTACAGGAGATTCAACCTGATAATGCACCACCAAAGTTGGTTCACAGATCTTCTAGGCCTCATAAGCCTTCACAAAGGTATCCTCCTTCAAACTATATTTTGTCGACTGATGAAGGGGAACCTAATTGTTTTCAAGAAGCTTGTAAAGTCAAGCACAATAAAGAATGGAAGAAAGCAATGGAAGAAGAAATGAACTCTTTGCAGTAAAATAAAACTTGGGAGTTGGTAAGCCTCCCAGAAGGGAGAAAGGCTCTACAAAACAAATGGGTGTACAGGATTAAGCATGAAGGTGACGAAAAGAAGGAGAGGTATAAAGCAAAACTGGTGGTGAAAGGCTTTTCCCAAAAATAAGGTATTGACTTCACTGAAATTAACTCACCTATTGTTGAAATGTCATCCATTAGAGTCATTCTTGGTCTAGTTGTTGCTTTAGACCTAGAATGTGAACAGTTAGATGTAAAAACTTCTTTCCTTCATGGTGAATTGGAGGAAGAAATTTATATGGAGTAGCTAGAAGGCTTCATAAGAAGGCCTTGTTTGTAAGTTGAAGAAGAGTCTCTATGGGTTGAAATAGGCACCTCGACAATGGTACAAGAAATTTGATTCATTCATGTTGGAACATAGCTTTCAGAGGTTGGAAGCTGACCATTGTGTCTATATCAAGAGGTATGATCAAGGAAAGTATATCATATTATTGTTATATGTGGATGACATGTTGATTGTTGGGCATGATAAGAATAAGATAAATAGGTTGAAGAAAGATTTGGGTAGCAAATTTGCAATGAAGGATTTGGGACCAGCACAATAGATATTGGGCATGCAGATTATGCGTGATAGGAAAAACAAAAGGTTGTGGCTGTCACACGAAAAATATATCAAGAAGGTGCTTGACAGGTTTAATATGAAGGATGCCAAGCCAGTTGGTACACCCCTTGCAACCCACTTCAGCTAAGTACTGAATTATGTCCTAGTAATGAAAAAGAGAAAGAAGAGATGAGCAGAATTCCTTATGCTTCAGTAGGTGGCAGTTTGATGTATGCCATGGTATGCACACGACCAGACATTGCATATTCAGTGGGAGTAGTGAGTAGGTTCCTTACCAATCTAGGCAAACAACATTGGCAAGCAGTAAAATGGATTTTAAGGTATCTCAAGGGTACTAGTCATTATTGTTTATGTTTTGGTCATGATAAGACTGTGCTTGAAGGATTTACAGATGCAGATATGGCTGTAGATATGGATACCAGAAACTCCACTACAGGTTATTTGTATACATTTTCAAGTGCAGCGGTATCTTGGGTGTCAAGGCTACAAAGAATAACAACCCTCTCTACAACAGAAGCAGAGTACATAGCTACAACAGAAGCTTGTAAAGAGATGTTGTGGATGCAGCGATTCCTAGGAGAGATAGGAATAAAGCAGGACAAGTATGTGTTATGTTTTGATAGTCAGAGTGCCATTCACTTGGCAAAAAACCCAACATTTCATTCAAAAACCAAGCACATTTACTTAAGGTACAATTGGATTCGGCATGTGTTGGAGGAAGAACAACTATCCTTGGAAAAGATCCATACAAATAGGAACCCTGCTGATATGCTCACTAAGATTCTACCTTGAAATAAACATGACTTATGTAAAGGCATGGTAGGACTCAGTCTGACTTGATGACTCTTATTTGGCTTCAAGTGGGAGAATGTTAAGTGTGAAGCCAAATTCACGAAAGATTCTAGATCAGATCTTTCTATATCTCTAGGATTCTAGATCTTTCTACACTGCCATTAGTTTCTAGAATCACATGCAGGATTCTAGATCCTCCTACACCACCAGTGGTTTCTAGATCATTCCAGATCTCCATCTGAATCACACACAGGATTGTGGATCCTTCTTCTGCCTCTATAAATTTGTAATTTCTCTAGCCAAGTAAGGCAAGCCAAGGCCCAAGCCTATTATGTAATGGACAGTGATTTCTGTTCTCCAGTGACTTTTTTATCTATTCCGCTGTCAATAATTAAGTAATCTTGTTATTTCTCCATTTTTCTGTCTCTGTGAATTATTATTTGCTATTGCCATCTAATTCTCTGAGTATAAATCTGCTATGCGTTATGTATGCTCTTATCTAATAGTTATAACTTCCCCAAGGAAAAAGGAATAGACAGATTGAACTGCTCCAAAAGCTAATGCTCTTGTACAACCTAATAGAGCATGCTTCCATTCCAGAGTATTTAAAAGAAGCAGTCGACGTAATGAAGGGGCGGACAGAAGCTTTTGTTCAACTATCAGTTCTCGCTGAGATGATGCAGACATGTTCGAACTCGATCTACTATAGATGCTAGAGGTACTTGCTCCCAAAGACTAGTTTGGCACAGTGGAGGCTTCAAATCGCTCATCTGGCTTATCTGCCACGGCCTGTTGCAGCTGAACCAAAATAGCATATGCTCTATGGGGTATATATATCATATCTTCATGCGTACCTGTCTCGATCACATGACCATTTTGAACCACTACAATCATGTCCATGTTGCAGATTGCGAAGAGGTGATGAGTGACTATAATTGTTGTGTGTCCGACTGAAGCTTGCTCTAGAGCATCCTGAAGAATCTTCTCCGACTCTACGTCTATAGCACTCGTGGTCTCGTCTAGAAGAAGTAGACAAGGATTCTTGAGCATAACTCTTGCAATAGCTATACATTTCTTTTGCCCTCAGGACATTTGGACTCGGTGCTCACCCACCTGTATTTACCCAAATGAAAGGAAATTCAAATCGATTGCACTTCCCAGAAATGGAAGATGTGAAAGAAAAGATAAATTTTACGTGTGTTTCATAACCATTTGGTAGTTGACTGATGAAATTGTGAGCATTGGAAGCTTTGGCAGCAGCAATAACCTGATCCATGCTGGCTCCATCCTTCCCGAATACAATTTTCTCCTTGATTTGATGTAGCAAAGCGTGCAGGTCCTTGACTTACTAGTCCAATCTGGGAACATAACCATTTCAATTGTAGCATTTTAGTGTTTATTCCATCCAACAAAATCTCTCCAGTGAGCGGATCATAGAACCTCTCTATCAATGCCACAGTCATAGACTTGCCTAACCCATTTTGTCATGCATCTACACTAGCGGTACTCTTCCAAACACACTATCGGAGGTGTGGCACCATCGAACACTTTCTTTTCGCCAATACTCATAGTCATGGACTATGCCTTACTTCTATACTTAGTTTATTTTTCTCTTTTACCAAGTACTTTCATTCATTATAACACAATAGTTAAACATTCATCAGCATTAACATAAATGCACAATAGTATGACTAGGAGTGGCGACTCCTTGTAATGAGTCTGCCTGTAATAATAATAATAATAATAGTTTACAATATACGAGTTCAATCCTCAAGAAACCCCAAATTTACACATAGAATATTTTTACATTCGCCAACACAACGCGTTCAGCAAACTCATTGGCACACCCACACGGTCGTCCAAACGACTC
This sequence comes from Pinus tabuliformis, assembly GCA_031772625.1. Taxonomy (NCBI): domain Eukaryota; kingdom Viridiplantae; phylum Streptophyta; class Pinopsida; order Pinales; family Pinaceae; genus Pinus; species Pinus tabuliformis. The sequence continues at coordinate 612,071,921 of CM062807.1, forward strand.
TGCCCAACTCCTCGTTTTCCTCCGCACGTTCACCTGAATGCATTTTGTTCAACTTGTCCAAATCCTCTAACTCATCAAACTTGTCGGCCGCTCCCACCGAATGCCCAACTTGCCAAGTCTCCACTAGCGAGTTGTTCACCGGGCACCCATTCAAGACTTCACCTGAACCACCATTCACCAACTCATGTCATTTGGGTAGATGCCCTGCCGTTCCCTTGAATGACTCCTCGAATGACCATTCGAACGGACAACTTGCTACACCCTCGAATGACCTCGAATGATCCTGCCCAAATGCCTTCGCACGATCCTGCACAAATGCCCTAGCACAACTTCTTGAACAATGCCCTTACATGATTTCTTGAACGATGCCCTCACATGATTTTCTGAACAATGCCCTCACACGATTTTCTCCATGACGCCTTCGAACGACTTCTTGCATGATGCCTTTGAATGACCTTCTACACGAATGCCCTCGAATGACCTTCTGCACGAATGCCCTCGAACGACCTTCTGCACGAACGCCTTCGAACAAGCTATTTTGGTTTGGGTGCTTTGGTCCTGCACTCATCCACCTGCACCTTCTCTTGGATTTCAGACCAGCTCACACTTCTTCCCTTCGTCCTTCCTTGAATGCTCTAAACTTGTGCATTTCTCCTTGATGCCAAAATGACTCCCCATTCCATCTTGTTTATACACATCGCTACCTATGAAAGGTGAAGATGGCTAACCCAACCGACCCTTCGTTCCACCCATGTTTTAACTCTTTTGCACGTCGGCTTAACCATTGGGCACCCCCACCTGGGACTTCCTACCATTATAAACCTACTCTCCTCCTCCACACTTAGCCAATTTAACATATAGCCTTGTGCGTTTAGCTCTGTAGCTCGTGGGTGTTACATACTCCCCCACTTGAAATAATTGTCGTCCTCGACAATGTCTCATCCCAAAAACCATTTGTCACCAAGATATCCATACGAAGGCATATAAACCACTGGTATGACCTTCATATATCAAAAAGTATTCTCAGCCCATGATGATTAGCTACATCCGCTGCAATCTCCACATGCTGCTCCCACTATGGAAGGTTGGTCCCTCCATCTCAAGCTACATGCTTCCTGCAACATATCGTGTCGACTCCATCATGTATCGTCATCGTGTGAGCTACTACCATCATACTCCAACACTATGCTAACACATCTCTATACACTACTCGATCCCCATGATTTGAACTAGTCAGGTAGCTAATCCAACTATCACGCTCAAATCATGAGAATGCACATTCTAATGCATCATCAGTCATTTCTCAGACTCTTGTCACAACATCAACTCGATCAAGGATCCATCTCCATCTAAGTAAGCCATGCCCATGTCCATGAAGTAGTCTTCATCTCATCTGTAACATTTTGTCCATGATGTTGGGTATCAATGTGCTGCATGAAATCAGCGGCATCTATCTCAACATCATCATCCATATGTGTAAAATCCATCTCGTCAATATGAAGAGATCCTTTCATCAAACTTGACTCTCGATGTGCCACATCCAGGTTCATCAAACAACATCCATCATATATGCAATGTGCCATCGCTCAAGTCTGCAACAGAAACAAGTATACACCTGTCTCATCATCCATGTATCAAAAGTGGTTAAGTCTCAGATCAACCCATGCTCAAGTGTTGCTGCCAAGGCATCATCATCATTGCAGCTCCATCACTCCAAAGTGTCTCATATCGATCCTCCGCATCAAGTCACTCTCTCAAGCACACCCATACATGTACTCAAAAGTATGGACCCCATCCTAGTAACATCAAAGTCCCTAACCTCAGCTCCTCAATGCATCAGATCCTCTAAATCCACCATAATATGAAGTCCCTAAAAGTCACAACCTCATGTCATCATGAGCTCCATGAGTCATCTCCAACCAACATCCTAGCAAGCACACATGTCTCGGCCCAAAGGTCTTTGCAAGATGCCTCAGCTCTCCATGTAGTAGGGATGCTCCATAGTCTACTGACAAATCCAACCAATTCCATGGCCTTGTTTTACAAGAGTGAAAAGCATCCCCATTGACTCATAAGTAAAACATATCCATGTCACACCAGCAAATCCACTCCCATAACATCCCTACCTTGGCACTCCTCATTAGATGCCCATAAGTGTTAACGGGAAAAGTGTCTACTCAGAACGCCCCTATCCCACTAAGGTGTGACAGTACCTTAGAAACAAACAGAGAAAACTAATTTGGTATTCTTCTTTATGAACTATAAACGAAGAGGAATAGGATGAACCAACCTGTGTCTTGCACTAGTCCTTTGATCCAATCTCTCTCCTCTTTGACAGCTTCCAGCTACCTGTTCCCTTACTTGCCTAGCTTCACCAAGTTCCTGCAAGATCACAGAAGAGGAAAACTACACAAAAACATGGATCTATATTCATAAATAGCTTAGGATCAGATTTAAGCTAAACATGCAAATATAACAAAACATCATTGATACACAAGCATGTAGGAGAAACTCAAATAGTTTTATTGATATAACAAGAAGATCCAGGAGGAGTTACAACTGATGATTCCTGATCCATCATCAACCCCCCAGCAAAGGAATCCCCTCTTCACCTCCAACAAAGCATAAATCACCCAATACTCTGATCACTATCTCAAAACCAACAGTAATTCTCTGCAATGTACAAAATTCCAGCCTCTGGATCTCTGGGATGAGGGATCCATATATATATGTATGCAAAGAGGATGAGTCAGCTTATGATTTGACTAGTGGCTTCTCTCTATCAGTTCTTGCTTCCACTTGGAGACTGAGAGCCTCTTACTCATCCTTGGTCGAACTCAGTGAGGCAAGTGTCATTGGGGAAGATTCTGGAAGCTTCCATTGTCTGTCCACCTCGTGGAATGACATTGCCATGTGTCATTTCCCGCTCAGCGCACCCTGGTAGTGCATTTAGGTGCGTTGCAACGCACCTAGCTAGTGTACTTGGGTGCTATGCAACGCAGCTAGCTAGTGGAGCAGCTGAAATGATCCGGATTTGACTGATTCTGAGCAGTTTCTGGTGGAGAACTTCTTGGAGAAGCTGTAATTGGTCGACCTTGTTCCTTTAGGGGTAGGAACAACACTTTTAGGGACTTAGGATCCCTTGGTTTATGGACATTTCATGCTTAGAGCTGTAAGGCACAAAAATGTCTATAACAGTTGCCCCCTAAAGTATGAGGCCGTTTATCGGGTGAAATGCTTTATTAGGAGGATCCGAAGTTCTTTCAATGCTGGGAGGAGACCTGTAATAAGATACAATACAATACATTATCTTCATACTGTTTTCATGATCTAGCTGAGGCGGGCATTCCCATGCTCAGCTTTATAAATTAATTTTTATGTACACAGGACAGACAATCGTCTGATGGCAGACTTATGATTTTGATGAAGTCATCATCCTTTTGGTAGGATGATTATCTGTGTTGCAATGTTGTACATGTCAATGTATTTATTTTTCTTGAATATATATCGCAGCCCGGATGGATGAAACTAGATCCGGGGTCTTCAATCTCATCTGATCTTCACTCGAAGTACAAGTCGATCCATGTGAGAAATGTTTTGAAGTCGAACATGGAAAGACATCGCTTGATTACCAGTCGATGATGTAAACTGTTAACAAGCGCGAGAGGAATCACCGATAATGATGATGACCATCAAGGTACTGCAGTACAATTCACGTGGTGTGAATAAAGGACTTGGCGTCGAACACCACGCAAAATCTTTCGGTCGAAGGTCATTGATGTATACCTGTCGCCGGAAGCGAGAAACTTGCCATTGAGGCATGCAAGCTTCAAAGTACTGAATGGGGTGTTCCTAGATCAACTTCTTGGATAATGAGCTGATGTCGACAAGAAGCGATCCGTCAAAGGAGGGCCTTGATGAATCCCACATCAATGACACGGAACAGAGCAAATGATTTTGATGGAGGTGAAAACGATCTGATGATATATGGTTGAGGATGGCAGTCATGAAAGAATGAAGTATAATGTATGATAGTGGATGGGACACGGATGACTTCTCTTGAACATGCTGGCGACACTTATGTGATGGATTGGTAGCATTTACCCCAAATGTGGATGGTATGGCGTGACCATGGTGATGTGACCGGTGAATGAAACAACCCAACCCGACTCAGGCACGGAGTGGAAGTGTCATGTTCAAGAGCGACTTGCTACCAATAAAGATTCTTTGAGTTTCTTCCCAATTTTTCCCCAGTCATTGCTGACCAGTACCTCTTTATTTTTGTCAAGCTTGAGGAGGATAACATATGCTTGTTCTATAATTTGCCCTTCGGGCAAACCCATCGCTATGTTTTAACGAGCCTAGCGATAGTGAAACTCGTTCTCGTCTAAAGACAAGTTTGTCGCTATTAATCTTTTTAACCAGTTTAATGACAAAGATAACTCGGTCCTTTTCATTTTTAGAGAGTCTGAAAAGGTACGTAAAGGTAACTCTGAAATTCCTTTTTCGTCATCCAATCCCTTAAGTCCGAAAAAGTATAAAACAATACAGAAGGGATGAATTTTCGATAGTTTTAACGAGTCGAACAAAACAAGCGCCCGATCTTTTTGTGCAATAATCCCTCAGGTCCAAAAATATTAAAATCTAGAGGAGGGATAACACTTTCGGTCGCTTTAACGAGCTGGAAGGCCAAAACTCGGCAATCTTTTCATATTTTATGAGTCAGTTGAAAAGAGCTTAAAGAAGACTCGTCTTTTGAGGAACGAGTGATAAAAATGGGTAGCAGCTGATTCTAGGTAAGGGTTGGAATTTTCCAATCACGGCAGTGTCGCAAGGATGGCTAGTGAAATCACTCTTCGCAGCTGTTCCTCAAAATGGGTAAACAATCAAATGGAGGTGAATGATCGGCCAATGGAAAAGTGGAGGTGACGATGCAAACATGACCAAGGCTTTAATGGCTGAAATGCTTCATTCACGGTGGTTATTTACTGGGGAATAGTTCATTTTTTAACGAGCTTAAACGCGGGTGGAAACATTTGCTCATGTCTTATGTTTATTTTTTAACGAGCTTGAACTATGTGCTAAAACTGCTCGACTAATCCAGTCATATGATAAGAATGTCTCATATAAAACGGCAACTTTTAGATTTTTGCCCCATATCCTTTCTTTATGCAAGTTAGGTGACGACTAATCCTACGAGTTTAAAGGGTTAGAGGTCCTAAAAATTTAAAAAAATAAATAGCCACCCCTCGCTTGCACTCCAAAAGGTTTGCATGCCCCCAGGTATAAAGTATGGTTTCAAGGTTACCCCTTCTTTAGTTCAATAAAACATTTGTTTTACCAGGAGAGGCCTACCTCTTACAGGTTACCCAAAGATTGCTCGATTCGCGGTGCAAACAAAACACTTCTTTGGCGATGTCTACAGAGATAAAAAAAGGCGAGTGACTCAGTTCTGTCAACCCACATAACTTTGACAAAAGAATCTTGTTCTAGAATAACCCCTCTTCCAATCATGGACGGGGTACAGACTAGTCATATTCTTCCGCGGAAATCTACCCTATACCCGAAGTTTTCCTGCCGAAGAAGACCAGGACGCATGCCCCCTGGGTTTCAGTCATATCCCTCCGAATTACTCGCGCTTATCGGGAGGACGGACTGGAGATTGAGACATTTCTTGCGTGAAGAGACCATTTAGGGATGGTATATGACTATTTGCTATGCGTGATCCGGGAAATCAAAGCTGGTCCACGAGCTTGACCACTCTTCCTTCGTGCGGAAAACACATTACTCTAAAGAGTGAGGAGACGATGGCTCCCATGCAATAAATATAGTCTCGTCCAAGGAGTAGGTTATAATCCAAGGGTCCTTGAACTACCATTACGTTCATTTGAACTGTGTTCCCTCTCAATGTTATGGGCACATTGGGAAGGATCCCTAAAGGTCGACTGGTTCCTTTATCAAAGCCTGTCAGATTTCTCATCTTAGGCAACAGCGATGGCGAACCAAGTGCTTTCCAAGCAATAGAGGAAAGGATACTCACAGAAGCCCCCTCATCTATGATGGTACCAGCCATGACCATTCTATATATTTGAATGATAATTCAGAATGGTATGCTTGCTGGTAAACGGGGTCTGCCTAGTTGATTCCAGTCGAAGGAGACAACTAGGTTGCTTGGAGGTGGGACCGAGTAGACGGCTGGGTATGGCTCTGACGAACTTCCCTCCCGCAGTAAGGGAATGGGTAGATTGCCCCCATGTTCGTCGGAGTCTGTGTTGATGAAGAGAATTTGGACGGTGTCATCCTTTTTCTCTTCAGTGACTGTATCATCTAAAGATAAGACCTCTGAAGGCAAGACCGGGTCAACTGCCGCCTCGACCCTTTGACATTCTTCTGGTATGGATTCAGATGGTTTATCTTCGATGATAGGCGCTTCAGCCGACCACTTGAGTGGGCTAGCTGGATTCTCAACTAGCGACAGACTCGGCAAGAGTTTTTTATATCCAGGAGGAAGTCGTAACGGTGAAACCGGACGATCATCCAAAACTCTTTTCGCTTTGTCTAAGAAGGGACAACGATGGATGGCATGATTGCCTTCGCACAGTTTACAGGGAAATCTAGCTTTCCCTTTTTGTCTTGGGGCTTCACTTTCGCTAGTTGACGGTGTGCTTTCAACATGATCATCAGAGGTTGATGACACCGGATTGTGCAAACGAGGAGACCAGTCCCTTAGTATCCGAGGGATGCAAGGAAAATCTCTGTGAAAGTGGTCTCCTTTGCAAATGACACATGGAGATTTAGGCCTGGTCGGTGCAGTGTGTGGATTTTCGTTAGACGATACTCGTTTTCCCCCATTCGCCTTTGGCTCCTTCTTCTTCTTCTCTTTCTTCCTCTTCTCCTTCTTTTCCTTAGGAACTTGACTTTTGGCTTTGCCAGCCCCATCAAGCGAAGAGGAAGGAGGAGAGGAAGAATTAGAGGAAGTAGAAGGTTGGTGGGAAACTCTGGACTCGTCTAATTGCTGATTCGATTGCTCAGGAATAGTGGTGTTCTGAACGACATTGGTTGAGAAGAGCCATACTGGCAAGCCAATTGTTAGTCTTGGAAGCGACAATGTGGCCATATGGGGTGCACCAACATCTCCCCAAGAGGAGAAGGGACTAGGATTTCCACCAAGGGGAATTCCATGGTTGGTAGACTCCATTTTCTCAACCTAAGATCAACGTAGGAAAAGGGTATGAATATTCCGTTTAAAATAAATTTTAAGACGCTTTGACACAACATGTTTTTTCAGTTTTTAAGAGTCGAGAAAAAACAAAAGATGACTCTAGTCTCCTTCGATTTTTAATGAGCCTGAAGTGACAAGTGCTCAGATGGACCTTTTCCGTTAAGGAGTCTGAAAAGGAACGAAAGGGACTGCTCTAGAGATCTAGGTAGAGGGAGTACCAAACCAATCGCAAAACTGCAGAATACTTTTTATGGTACGGCAGTCAATCTTCCCGAATGCTGTGTTCGGTGCATTGCGATCAGGAGGGCGGTCGACACGACTTCCTATGGATAAAAGGTTTTAAGCCTATAGGGGTCTCCCAATATATACTCGACGGTACGTGGGAGCACAAGTCCGTACTGGAACTTATCGTCTCAAAGTGGAGGAATCACCCAACCATCAGTGAGGACAACAGTTACCAGGCTTTACGACGCCGGAATACATCTCTAGCCTAGACCTCTAAATGTTGTGCGTTAAGTTCCAAAGCATTGTTAGATTCATTCAATTTATTTTAAGTTGATCTTTCTTAGAAGTTTGCCTTTTGGGATCACCACGAGATGTAGATGTAATTCCTAAAATGCAATCTAAAGATGATAAGCAAACTTTTATCTCTTTTCAGCAATTAAAATCCTAGCTACAAGGGGAAAAGAAAGACACAATCTTTTCTCAAAGAGCAAAGAGCACACTGTAAATGCACTTTTTCCTAAATCAAGCCAAACAGACTATCAATATGCAAATGCACATATGCATGTATTTGTTTTCACTTTCTTAATATTGATGCCTAAAAAGAAAGTTGATGTACAAATCTGAATTCGCTTTCAAGTGAAAAACACAAACAAGCTTCTTTTCGAAATCAAAAGGTAGAGAAGATTACGACACTTTATGATTTTGAAATAAACACTCGTTTCAACACTAGAAAGACTCAAATTCAAACCAAAGGCAAAAGTAAAAGCATAATCGACTGTCAACAGCAAATAAACTTTCTCCTAATATCAAAATCGACACTTACGACAGATCTAAATCCAAGGACGACAGTGTGACTATTCTACTCTTTCAATGGAAAACTGTAAATGATGTAACAAACACACGAAGAACATCTACAGTCTTTTTGTACAAAGGAGGTAGAATTAAGGCAAAGAAAAGGGGTTTTTAAATAGACACACACTGATCACAAGCTGCAAAAATCAGAGACAAAACTGAAAAAATGAAGCAAAGAACCTCAGTTGCACAGGGCTAGGCTGATCGGCGCACCTGTTACACAGAGAAACTGGATTGCAGCGCAGGTAGCCCTCTCGGGAACTGCGTTGAAATGTAGAATATCTTCACTGTGCCTGCGCTGGGGCAGAAACGAGAATTCTATCCGGGTTCTGGGTCACGGTTTGCAGTTTAATCTATGGTTTTTGGCCGAGTGAAAGCATTCAGTAATGCACAATTAGAGGGTGGATTTAAAGGAGGTCTAAGAGCTATCACAAAGGGTAATTAGATCATTTGTGAATCAGCTATTCAAATCATAAACAAATCCAGTGAATGGATTGAAGTAGCAGGTGTCTACTTTGCATTTGATAATGGCAAATGTAGTTTGATTGCTACTTCTGTGTTTATGAAACAAACAACAAGAGAAACACAAACAAACTAACTAGACATGCTCCCCAGCGGAGTCGCCATTTTGTTAACGGGAAAAGTGTCTACTCAGAATGCCCCTATCCCACTAAGGTGTGACAGTACCTTAGAAACAAACAGAGAAAACTACTTTCGTATTCTTCTTTATGAACTATAAACGAAGAGGAATAGGATGAACCAACCTGTGTCTTGCGCTAGTCCTTTGATCCAATCTCTCTCCTCTTTGACAACTTCTAGCTACCTGTTCCCTTACTTGCCCAGCTTCACCAAGTTCCTGCAAGATCACAGAAGAGGAAAACTACACAAAGACATGGATTTATATTCATAAATAGCTTAGGATCGGATTTAAGCTAAACATGCAAATATAACAAAACATCATTGATACACAAGCATGTAGGAGAAACTCAAATAGTTTTATTGATATAAAAAGAAGATCCAGGAGGAGTTACAACTGATGATTCCTGATCCAGCATCAACCCCCCAGCAAAGGAATCCCCTCTTCACCTCCAACAAAGCATAAATCACCCAATACTCTGATCTCTATCTCAAAACCAACAACAATTCTCTGCAATGTACAAAATTCCAGCCTCTGGATCTCTGGGATGAGGGATCCATATATATATGTATGCAAAGAGGATGAGTCAGCTTATGATTTGACTAGTGGCTTCTCTCTGTCAGTTCTTGCTTCCACTTGGAGACTGAGAGCCTCTTACTCATCCTTGGTCGAACTCAGTGAAGCAAGTGTCATTGGGGAAGATTCTGGAAGCTTCCATTGTCTGTCTACCTCGCAGAATGACACTGCAATTTGTCATTTCCCGCTCAGCGCACCCTGGTAGTGCATTTAGGTGCGTTGCAACGCACCTAGCTAGTGTACTTGGGTGCTATGCAACGCAGCTAGCTAGTGGCGCAGCTGAAATGATCATGATTTGACTGATTCTGAGCAGTTTCTGGTGGAGAACTTCTGGGAGAAGCTGTAATTGGTTGACGTTGTTCCTCTAGGGGTAGGAACAACACTTTTAGGGACTTAGGATCCCTTGGTTTATGGACATTTCATGCTTAGAGCTGTAAGGCACAAAAATGTCTATAACAATAAGTGACACCTCTACAAGTTCTCCTACATAATGTCCCCGCATAAGACTGCCATGCTCCATGTCTCCAACCTGATATCCATGACTCAAGTTACCCATGTTGTCCAACTAAGTAGACCCATCACAACAATCGGTCATCTTCATCCAAGCCTGCAAATCTCGGTCTAGTGAACTCGGTCACCAAACCATATCATCATCTCACGAGTCTCTTCCACCATGGCTCCCCCACTGAAGTTTCCACCAAGACTTCCTCTTGGTCTCAGCCATGAGAAGTCCACCCAAGTATCTCCATACTCAAGTGCGTGCCTTCCTCCAATCTGTCCATGAGTCATGCCAGGCACTTAGCCAATTTCTCCATGTGGCTAAAGCATGACCCATTCTTCCATAATGATCATCATGTTCCTCCCTTGTCATGGGCTTTTTTACCTACTACCATAAGGTGACAAACAACCCTAACAAGTCCTGCAACAGTTGATGATTCTTGCTTTTCCATACAAGGTCTCATCGTAGACATCCATGGTAAGATCCTCCCTTGCATCGACAAACTAATTTTTCTCTTCCTTGCATATGGTTCATCTTCCAAAAGTCTTATTAAAATAAAAGTATCAATAGTACTTACTTCATCATGAGGCTCCTCCATGTGAGTTTCCTAATCCACCAATGTCTACAAACTGCATGATACTGGTCCAACTTAATCAACTTCAAGTTCATCCTCCATCATTGTCATGCCTGCAACATCCTCATCGCACTCTGCAGCTTTCTCCTCAAGTGCACCAATCAATTATCCATTGAATTCTTTTATCAAACTAAGCTTCCAGACATCTACTTGATTTTTCTGGTAGTAGTCTCCAAGTTTGTCAATGTAGTTGAGCTCATCCTACTCTATTACAATGACCTTCTTACCAAGAAAGTCTTCCTTTTATATATACTACCATTCTGTATGCTCGTATTGGTTCTTGAGTTTTTCAAGTTCTTCATTTACCTTTGCATAGCCCTTCCGCATTTGCATCCTCTCAGCCTTTATCGAAGCCCATTTAGAACTCCATTTCTTCATTTGTTCCCATACTCCTTTCAGAAAATCCTTCCCCGCATTATGGCTAGATTCACCTGTCATAACCTGAGGTCCTTCTGCCATCTTTGGCATCCACTTTCCTTGCAAACCTGAATCACCTTCTAGATTTTTGAATCAGCTCTAATACCTCTTATCATGCCCCTACACTGGTGGTACTCTTCCAACTGCACTATAGGAGGTGCATCACCACCGACCACTTTCTTTTCACCAATACTCACGGTCATGGACTACGCCTTACTTCTATACTTAGTTTATTTTTCTCTTTTACCAAGTACTTTCATTCAATATAACATAGCAGTTAAACATTCATCAGCATTAACATAAATGCACAACAGTATAACTAGGAGGGGCAACTCCCTGTAATGAGTCTGCCCATAATCATAATAATAATAGTTTACAATATACAAGTTCAATCCCAAGGAAACCCCAGATTTACACTTAGGATATTTTTACATTTGCCGGCACAACGCGTTCAGCCAGCTCGTCGACACACCCACATGGTCGTTCGAACGAGTCTTCCCAATTCCTCGTTTGCCTCCGCACGTTCACCCGAACGCTTTTCATTCAACTCGTCCAAATCATCCAACTCGTCTAACTTGTCGGGCGCTCCCACCGAATGCCCAACTCACCAAGTCTCCACTAGTGAGTCGTTCACCGTGCACCCATTCAAGACTTCACCCAAACCACCATTCACCAACTCATGTCATTCGGGCAGATGCCCTACTGTGCCCTCGAATGACTCCCCAAACAACCGTTCGAATGGATGCCCTACCGTGCCCTCGAACGATCGTTCAAACGGATACCTTGTTGTGCCCTTGAACGACCTTTTGAATGGACACCCTGCTGCACCCTCGAATGACCTCGAACGATCCTGCCCAAATGCCCTCGCACAATCCTGCACGAATGCCCTCGCACAGTTTTCTAAACGATGCCCTTGCACAATTTCCTAAACGACACCCTCACACGATTTTCTAAACGATGCCCTCACATGATTTTCTGAACGACACCCTTGCACTATTTTCTGCACGACACCTTTGAATGACTTCCTGCACGACGCCTTCCGAAAACCTTCTGCATGAACACCCTCGAATTACCTTCTACACGAATGCCCTCGAACAATCTTCTGCATGAACACCCTCGAACGACCTTCTGCACAAACGCCTTCGAACGACCTATTTTTGCTTGGGTGCTTCGGCCATGCACTTGTCCACTTGCACCTTCACCCAGATTTCAAACCAGCTCACACTTCTTCCCTTCATCCTTCCTTGAATGCTCTGAACTTGTGCGTTTCTCCTTGATGCCAAAATGACTCCCCATGCCATCTTGTTTATACACATCGCTGCCTACGAAAGGTCACGTCAGCTCGCCCAGCTGACCCTTCGTTCAACCCATGTTTTAACTCTTTTGCATGTCAGCTTAACCATTGGGCGCCCCCACCCGGGACGCCCTACCATTATAAACCTATGCTCCTCCTCCATGCTTAGTCAATTTCGCATATAGCCTCGTGCGTTCAACTCTGCAGCTCGTGGGCGTTACACGCTTCCTCCCATCAATGCAACGGTCTTGCTAGATGGAATAGTGAGACAGAAATTGTGAAATATCTTGGACTCTGGTCGAGATGGATATGCGTACTCAATGTTTCTAAATTCAATTTCACCACTAACCTACTGCAATATTTCTCCTTTTTGATTTTCCTAATCAATGGTCAGTTCTCTGTCATTCATCTCAAAGATGTGTTTACCAGTAGCACGTGCCTCTGAGAAGTATATTATAATAGGAAGTGCAGTATTGAGAGCTCTGCAAACAATCCAGTGATTCCAGAAATGGTGATTGAACTTAACAAAATGGATTAAGATTTCCATTCTTCTATCAATTATAGAAATAAATATGAAGGAGAAATGGATAGGGAGAAAGCTTACAAGCCACCCATAAGTATGAGAGCTGAAGCGACGAAAATCCTTCCTCTGCTAGCCCCATGATACATAACAATTGTGCTACCATACCAACCGTTGAAGGCTTAGATACCTAAGGTCACTGCTATGCTACCTACCATGAAGCCTTAGACAAGACCTTGTTTAAGGCTAGGCTTTACAGTTGAGTTAAGCACATCGAAGAACTTGGTCACTGTCTTGTCCTCTCAAACAAAAGAAAAGACTGTCCTAATGGATGAAAGAGCTTGCTATATTAGTTCTCTACATTGGATGGGGGGTTCAGTTCATTTCTATATTTCCAAATCAAGGGTAGTGCATGTGAGATGGGATAATTTTTTTAACTTATTACCACATCTGTAAGGTTTCGAACCAGTTTTCATAAGTAAATGGAATCTTTATGCTTAAAATATTGATTCCAATCTTCATGTTTTTGGTACCTCATTGTTATAGACAATTTTGGGCACTGCAACCCCAATCATAAATGTCCATAAACCAAGGGCTCTTAAGTCCCTAAAAGTTTTGTTCCAACCCCTAAAAGAACAAGGTCGACTGATGACATCTTCTCCTAGAAGTTCTCCATGAAAAACTGCTCAGAACTGGACCATCTCACCTTCTCCATGGTCAAAGTGCACTGCATTCCACCTAAATACACACAGGAGGTGCGACGCATCTTGAAAAGCCCTTATATGGGGTGTGATGGGCGAGAGTGGACAAATGGCAGGGTCAATCTGCAAGGTGGAGGATCATGGAATCTTCTAGAAACTTCTCCTGTGACACTTGCCTCTCTGCATTTGCTGAGGGATGAGTAAGAGATCATCAATCTCCAAGTGGAATCAAGAACTATCAGAGAGAGGACACTAATAAAATCTCAAAAGCTGACTCACCCCCTTGCAAACATCTATATATGGATCCCTCATCCCAGAGATCCAGAGGTTGGAATTTTGTATCTTGTAAGGAAGTGCTGCTGGTTTCTTGGTACAACATCATAGTGTTGGGTGATCTAAGTTTTCATGAGGTGAAGAAGGGCTTTCTTGCTGAGAGGATGATGCAGGGTCAGAAAAATTGGTTGTAATCCTCTTTGCTATTCTTCATTATTAATAAATCTATTCAAGTTTTCCTCCACATTCTTGTATGATTGATGATATATGCATTTGGGTGGTCAATATATATCTCGTCCTATATTGTTTATGATAATAGATCTATGTTCTTGGATAGTGTTATGCTGCTTTGATTCTACATGTGCTCTTTGAAGCTAGGTAGACGAGGACGCGAGTGGCAAAGATCTATCAGAAGGGAGAGGAATCAAGTAAGGAAGCAAGCGCAAGATAGAGGTTGGTCTCCTTTATACCCCTCTTATCTATTTCTCATAAAGGAAAATGAAAGTAGTTTTAGTTTGTTTGTTTCTAAGGTAGCTACTAGCCCTAGTGGGACTAGCAGCTCTACATAGACACTAGATTTCCCGATAAAAAAATGGTGACTCCATTGGGGAGCGAATAGATTGTTTGTTTATCTACATTTGTTTACTTTATAACCTTACAGACAGAGCCTGAAGTCAAGCCAGCTAGCCTTCAAACTGCATTTGCTATGCCAGTGCAAAGTAGATCAACGTTGCTTCAGTCTATCTCCGGGTTTTGTTTATGAACTGAACAATTGATTTACAAGCTCTCTAATTGCCCTTGTGGTGGCTCTAGTAACCTCCTTAGATCTACCCCTATGATTGATTTACTGATTACCACTTGCTCGGCCTAAATCCCTGAGCTGAGCTACAAACTGTGACCCGGAACCCAGTTAAAGTCTCGTCCCTGGTCCAACGCACTGTCTCTTATTTGGATTCTGGATGCATCGCACTTCACGAGTGTAGTAGGTGTGCTGCATCTCTTTTTCCCTGTGTTACAGGTGTGCTGATCAGACAAGGCCTTTTCTGCTCTTAGATTTTGGTTTCTGTGTTCACTCTTTTAAGCTCTATTTAGGAGTTTTGATGCCTGTAGTCAGTACACCTCTGTTGAAACCCCCTTCCTTGCCATTATTCCGCCTCCATTGTGCAAAGGACTGTAAATGTTTTATGTATTTTGAGCCATTTTCAGTTCTCTTTTACAAAGAAATAGCGTAATTGAACTGTCGTTTCTTGATTTGAAAGTGTCGCAAGTGTCGTTTTCAGTCATAGAAGAGAATCCGATTGTTCTTAACAGTCGATTACAGTGTTACTCTTGTATTTGATTTGAATTAGTAGTTTTTCAAGTGTCAAAAGCAAGTTTTCGATTCCAAATCGCAAAGTGCGTCATTATCTTCATTTTTTCTTGAAAAGAAACTTGTTAGTAATGTCGCTTTGAAAAATAATTCAGATTTGTGCTTAGCTTGCTTTTTATCATTCACACATTAAGAAGGCTGAAAAAATACATGCATGTGCATTTTCATTTAGACTGTTTGTTGGTTTGATTTAGGACAATGCATATAGTGTGTGCTCTCTGCTCTATGTTGAAAGAACATGATCTCTCTTTCCTTAGTAGCTAGGATTTTCATTGCAAAAAGAAGATTAAACGATTGTTTATCATCTTAGATTGTATTTTAGGAATTGTACTTCTACATCACGCGGTGAACCTGAAAGGAAAATTTATTAAGCAAGATCAATTGTAAAAGAAATTTAATGAATCTAAAAACGCTTTGGAACCTAACTTACAACATTTAGAAGTCTAGGCTAGAGACGTATTCCGGCGTCGTAAAGCCTAGTAACTGTTATTTTCATTGATGGTTGGGTGATTCCTCCACTTTGAGACAGTAAGTGCCAGTACGGACTTGTGCTCCCACGTACCGTCGAGTATATATTGGGAGACCACAATAGGCTTTATCCTTTATCCATAGGAAGCCATGTTTGCCGCCCTATCGATCGCAATGCACTGAACACACCATTCGGGAAGATTGATTGTCGTACCGTAAAAAGTATTCTGGAATTTTGCGATTGGTTCGGTAATCCCTCTATCTAGATTTCTGAAGTAGTCTCTTTCATTCCTTTTCAGAGTCCTTAAAGGAAAAGGTCCATCTGAGCACTTGTCACTTCAGGCTCATTAAAAATCGAAGGCGACTAGAGTCATCTTCTGCTTTTTCTTGACTCTTAAAAATTGAAAAAACAAGTTGTGTCAAAGCGTCTAAAATTTATTTTAATCAGAATAAATATCACCTTTCCTACATTGGTCTTAGGTTGAGAAAAATGGAGTCCACCAACCAAGGAGTTCCCCTTGGGGGAAATCCTAGTCCTTTCTCCTCTTGGGGAGATGTTGGTGCACCCCATATGGCCACATTGTCGCTTCCAGGATCGACAATCAGCTTGCTCGTATGGCTCTTCTCAACCTCTGTCGTTCAGAACACCATGATTCCTGAACAATCAAGTCAGCAATTAAACCATACCAGAGTTACCCCCCAACCTTCTACTTCATCCAATTCTTCCTCTCCTCCTTCCTCTTTGCTTGATGAAGCTGGTAAAGCCAAAAATCAAGTAACCGAGAAGAAGAAGGAGGCAAAGGCAAAAAGCGGCAACCAAGCAACGTCTAGCGAAAATTCACACACTGCACTGTCGAGGCCTAAATCGCCATGTGCCATTTGCAAAGGAGACCACTATCATCGAGATTGTCCCTGCATCCCTCAAATCTTAAGGGACCGGTCTTCTCGTTTGCACAATCCAGTGTCGTCAACCTCTAATGATCATGTTGAAAGTACACCATCAACTAGTGAAAGTGAAGCCCCTGGACAAAAAGGAAGATGTAAATTTCCTTGTAAACTGTGTGAAGGCGATCATGCCGTCCACCGTTTTCCATTCTTAGACGAGGCTAAAAGAGTTTTGGACAACCATCCGGTTTCACCGTTATGGCTTCCTCCTAGATATAAGAAGCTCTTGCCGAGTCCGTCACTAGTTGAAAATCCGGCTGACATGCCCTTGTGGTCGGTCGAAGCGTCTACCATTGAAGACAAACCATCTGAATCCACACCAGACGAAAGTCAAAAGGTCAAGGCGGAAGTTGACCCAGTCTTGCCATCAGAGGATCCATATTCAAATGATACAGTCACCGAAGAGAACAAGAACGACACCGTTCAAATTCTCTTCGTAAGCACAGACTCCGATGAACATGGGGGAAATCTACCCATTCCTTTACAGTAGGAAGGAAGTTCATCAGAGTCATTTCTGACCGTCTATTTGGTCCCACCTCCAAGCAACCTGGTTGTTTCCTTCAATTGGAATCTACTAGGTAGACCCCGTTTACCAGCTAGTGTACCATTTCGAATCATTGCTGAAATATATAGAATGGTCATGGCCGGTACCATCATAGATGAAGGGGCTTCTGTGAGTATCCTTTCCTCAACTGCTTGGAAAGTGCTTGGTTCGCCATCGCTTTTGCTTGAGATGAGAAATCTAACAGGCTTTGACAAAGGAACCAGTCAACTGTTAGGGATCCTTCCCAATGTGCTGATAACATTGGGAAGGAAAAACGTTCACATGAACGTAATGATAGTCCAAGGACCCCTGGATTATAATCTACTCCTTGGACGTGACTATATTTATTGCATGGGAGCCATTGTCTCCTCACTCTTTAGAGTAATGTGTTTTCCGCATGAAGGAAGAGTGGTCAAGCTCGTAGACAAGCTTTGATTCCCCAGTTCACACATAGAAAATAGTCATATACCATCCTTGAATGGTATTTTCACGCAAGGAATGTCTCATCAATCCCTAGTCCGTCCTCCTGATGAGCGCGAGTGATTCAGAGGATATGACTGAAACCTAGGGGGCATGCACCCTGACCTGTTTCGATAGGAAAACCTTGGGTATAGGGTAGGTTTCTGTGGAGGATATATGACTGGCTGACACACCCGTCCATTTTGGAAAATGGGATTAGACTCGAATAAGATATCTTCGTTAGAAGGTAGGCCTTTCCCGATAGAACAAATATTTTGTCTGCAAATTGAAGGGTAACCTAGAAAAGTTAAGCTTTTCCCGATAAAACAAATGTTTTGTCTGCAAATTGAGGGGTAACCTAGAAACTCTGCTTCACTATACCTATGGGCATGCAAACCTTTTGGCGTGTAAGTGAAGAGCGGCCATTTATTTTTTTTAAATTTATAGGTCCTCTAACCCTTTAAACTCATAGGATTGGTCGTTTCCTAACTTACATAAATAAAGGATGCGGGGCAAAGCTTTGAAAAAATGCCAATTATATGAGACATCCTTATTTGACGACTGGATCAAGCAGTTTTAACGCGGAATTCAAGCTCGTTAAAAAATAAACATAAGCAATAAGCAAATGTTTCCCTAGAGTTTAAGCTCATTAAAAAATGAACCATTTTCCAGTAAATAACCTTCGTGAAGGTATTATCATCAGCCTTTGAAGCCTTGGTCCTGTTCTCATCATCACCTCCACTTTGTTTTGGCCGATAATTCACCTCCATTTGATTGTTTACCCTTTTTGAGGAACAGCTGCGAAGACTTATCCTGTTAGCCATCCTTGTGACACTGCCGTGATTGGAAAATTCCAAACCTTACCTGGAATTAGTTGCTACCTGAATTTATCACTCGTTCCTCAAAAAACGAGTCTCCTTTAAGATCTTTTCAATTGACTCGTAAAATATGAAAAGATTTCTGAGGAATTGGCCTCTCCAGCTCATTAAAGGGACAGGAAGTGCTATCCCTCCTTTAGATTTTAATATTTTTGGACTTGAGGGATCATTACACAAAAAGATTGAGCGCTTGTCTTGTTCGGCTCGTTAAAAGTACCGAAAATTCATCCCTTTTGTATTGTTTTATACTTGGAGTTTTCTTTACGTCCCTTTTTTAGACTCTCTAAAATTGAAAAGGACCGAGTTATCCTTGTCGTTAAACTCGTTAAAACCAAATAGCGACAAACTTGTCGATATAGACAAGAACGAGTTTCACTATCGCTAGGCTCGTTAAAACATATCAATGGGTTTGCCCGAAGGAAAAATTATAGAACAAGCATATGTTATCCTCCTCAAGCTTGAAAAAAATAAAGAGGTACTCGTCAGCAATGACTGGGGAAAATTTGGGAAGAAAACTTGAAGAAACTATATTGTTAGCAAGTCGCTCTTGAACATGACACTTTCACTCTGCATCCGAGTCGGGTTGGGTTGTTCCATTCACTGGTCACATCACCATGGTTCTGTCTCACCATCCATATTTGGGGTTAATGCTACTGATCCATCAGGTTAGTGTCACCGATATGTTCAAGAGAAGTTGCTCAGAGAATTCACCTATGCCTCATCCACTGTAATACATTTACGCTCCATTCTCTCATGACTGCCACCCTGAACCTTATATCACCAGATCGTTTTCACCTCCATTAAAATCATTTGCTCTGTTTCGTGTCATTGATGTGGGATTCACTAAGGCCCTCCTATGATGGATCACTTCTTGTCGACATCAGCTCATTATCCAAGAAGTCGATCTAGGAACAACCCTTTCAGTACTTTGAAGCTTGCATGCCTCAATGGCAAGTTTCTCACTTTTGGCAACGGGTTTACATCAATGGCCTTCGACCGAAAGATTTTACGTGGTGTTCGACACCAAGTCCCTTATTCACACCACGTGAATTGTACTGTAGTACCTTGAGGGTCATCATCATTATCGGTGATTCCTCTCGCGCCTATTAACAGCTTACATCATTGGCTGGTAATCAAGCAATGTCTTTCCATGTTTGACTCTAGAACATCTCTCACATGGATCGACTTGTACTTTGAGTGAAGATCGAACGAGATGGAAGACCCCGGGTCTAGTTTCATCCATCCGGGCTGCGATATATACTAAGGAAAATAAACACATCAAATGTACATCATTACTGCACAGATAATCATCCAACCTAAGGGATGATGGCTCTACCAGAATCATCAGTCTACACTCAGACGATTGTCTGTCTTATGTACATGAAAGTGAATTTATAAAGCTAAGCATGGGAATGCCCGCCTTAGCTAGATGATGAAAATATTATGAAGATAATGTATTGTATTGTATCTTATTACAGGTCACCTTCCATCTTGAAAAAACTTTAGATCCTCATGATAAATAATTTCACCCGACATCAACAAATTAATGACCTCATGCTTTAGGGGGCAAATGTTATAGACATTTTTGGGCACTACAACCCCAACCGTAAATGTCCATAAACCAAGGGCTCTTAAGTCCCTAAAAGTATTGTTCCAACCCCTAAAAGAACAAGGTCAACTGATTACATCTTGTCCTAGAAGTTCTCCATGAAAAACTACTCAGAACTGGTCAAAACTGGACCATCTCACCTGCACCATGGTCAAAGTGCGCTGCATCCCACATAAATACACACAGGAGGTGTGATGCATTTTGAAAAGCCCTTTTATGGGGTGCAATGGTCGAGAGTGGACAAATGGCAGGGTCAATCTGCAAGGTGGAGGGTCATGGAATCTTCTAGAAACTTCTCCTGTGACACTTGCCTCTCTACATTCGCCCAGGGATGAGTAAGAGATCATCAATCTCCAAGTGGAATCAAGAACTATCAGAGAGAGGACACTAATCAAATCTCAAAAGCTGACTCACCCCCCTTGCAAAAATCTATATATGGATCCCTCATCCTAGAGATCCAGAGGTTGGAATTTTGTATCTTGTAAGGAAGTGCTGCTGGTTTCTTGGTGCAACATCATAATGTTGGGTGATCTAAGCTTTTCATGAGGTGAAGAAGGGCTTTCTTGCTGAGAGGATGATGTTGGGTCAGAACAATTGGTTGTAATCCTCTTTGCTATTCTTGATTATTAATAAAGCTATTCAAGTTTTCCTCCACATTCTTGTATGATTGATGATATATGCATTTTTGTGGTCAATATATATCTAGTCCTATATTGTTTATGATAATAGATCTATGTTCTTGGATAGTGTTATGCTGCTTTGATTCTACAAGTGCTCTTTGAAGCTGGGTAGATGACGATGCGAGTGGCAAGGATCTATCAGAAGGGAGAGGAATCAAGCAAGGAACCAAGCGCAAGACAGAAGTTGGTCTCCTTTATTCCCCTCTTATCTATTTCTCATAAAGGAAAACGAAAGTAGTTTTAGTTTGTTTGTTTCTAAGGTAGCTACCAGCCTTAGTGGGACTAGCAGCACTGCATAGACACTAGATGTCCTGATAACACTCCTATAGGGTGGTAATTTTTATTATAAATCTCCTCAGAGGATTCAATCCACAAATCCAAGGTTTATAGTTGACTGTTATTTCTCATCACCATTTAGTTATTTCTCTTTTTCTTCAATTCTTGGTCATATGTATAGAATTGATTTTGTGCTTGATCACATTATATATGATATTTTGGAGGAACATGTTCGTATAGGAGGCATATTAGGATGCATACATAAGGGTTTCTATAACATAATAAATAATTTTCTTTCATTTTAATTAGGTGTTACTTAAGATTATTTGGGGTTATCGCTTCCTTGGTAGCTCAACAAATGTATTTTTTACCCAACTTTGAATTCATAACACATAAATTCACCAATGAGGTTGAATTAAATACTTTTCATTAACACATTGATGACTTCATTATGATAGGCTCCTTTAATTATGAAGCTATATTCCTCATTCTCGATAATAATATAAAGTAAAATAAGAATAAATATTGCTGAGAGTGTTGGAGCAGAAGGAAACTATAATATCTCATCTTATATGCATTAGTTCAATACTACGTTTCCATACCTTGGGATTTTATGTTCATAATCATGTTATTCTTTCTTTTAGTTCTCTAGAAAAAAATCTTTATCAATCCATATTTCCTCAATGGATACAATATAATCATCTTAAGGAATTATATGGTTTTAATATACTCTTATCCTCAGCATGTGTTTAAACACTCAATGTAGGTAAGAGTATATTCTTACCTGATTGGTTAACTTCTATTAGTGATAATAATTAATTAATTTTCCTTGACAATCAATCTTGGAGACTTTTTGATTCATCATGCTATTGCACTAGGTTTACATACAATTACACTGATCCTAGTTAAAAGTGATTCAAATGCCCGTGGTTCCAAGAAAATGCCAAATAAGAAAGATTTTGGTTATAATTTTCCTTGGCATGGTCTAGGTTAAGTGGAACATGCAATATATAAGTCTAGGATGCTTTTCTTTTTATCTATTTCATGTTGGGTGTAGAGCCTGATTATCTTTTATATTCAAAGGTATCACCGGATTGGACCCCAGTTTGAAAAATTGCCTTGTAAAATGTTGTAATTTCGTAGTCAATCTCGGTTGTCCATTAGGGGGGAGATATGACGGTATAAGTTATGTTTAATTTAGGGTTTTTTCCCTAGAAGGTAACCCCTCGCTATATATGAGAGAATTGTATTGCGCCTATGTAGATCTGTATTCTGAGTGAGAAATAGAGAGGAGATTGTGTGAGAGAGAAGAGGGAATTATAACGGATCTACAGTAGGTTGTATCTCTTCAATTTGCTGGATAGTATAAAAGGAAGGATTGGTTGTTTCTCCAATTGGGTGAACCATGTATATATGTGTCTCTCTTGTTTTATGTGTTTTCTGTGTTTATATTTCTGCAATATATTGTATGTGTTCCATTGCTCTGTAATATATAATTTTCTAACATTTCATATATGTTGAGTAATATTAGATGTGTTACATTCTATTGGCATTGCAAGCATATAAAGTTATGGCAAGGTCATGTAGTGCAATTTAATAAGTATTCCACTTGTTTAATGGGATGGTACATAAATCATATATGGTTAAATTATTCACAACTTATTAAAGGATACAATCCTTTCAATATGAACACTTACCTATTTGGGCATGGATGTTTTTATTCAAGCATATTGTTTAGGATATTGAATTTATGTTCCTAATTTCATAGTGTGGATATTGGCAGGAACTAATAAAAAAAATCATATGGGTCCATAAACACAAACCTTTAGGTAATTTATTTCTATGGAGTGACATGCTAGTAGCTCTTTCCATTATTCAAAAACAATTAGTTGGATTAGTTCAACTTTTTGTAGGTTATATATTCACACTTGCAACCTTTTTTATTTCTTCTACATCAGGTAAATTTGGTTAATTCTTCCTCACCAATTTCATTAGTGAATGGGATATCATTATATTAATGAAAATTAACAACAAATAAACAAATAAAATTTAGTTAACATAATATTTTTCCATCTAAAATATAATTTATATTTTAATTATTCGTAGGTAATAATAAAGAATGAACTATTATGGTGAGAAAGAGCCTCATTTAGAGAGTGAAGAAGAGACAAGAATTGAATAGAAATATCATTTCATTTTCAATATTTGGAGGAAGAAAGCAAGTCATCATTATATGACAAATATAAAAATCATAAAAACTTGCAATCTTCACCATACATTAGTGCACCAAAACATCTCCATTAACATTGTTTTTCAAATAGAATATGTAGATCCAACTCTCAGGACTTTAGATTGCAAAAATGGATTCTCCATGAGATGGCCCATGCATGTTTATTTCCCAAGGTAACAACATTGAGGTTTATAAAAAGAAAAAATAAAGTTATTGAAGTGTATTCAATAATGGAAGAGTACCCCTATTCCTATATAAGGATAGAAATAATATATTCCATGATTATTTGGTGTACACATTTTGACTATGATATTAATAAATATTGTAAGGTAGAGTATTTTGGTGGCCTGCAAGGCTCATATCCTTTAGGTCATGGGTTCAAATCTTATCTCCTCTAGAAAAAAACATAAGAACCATTTTGTTATGGAAAGGATTGTTATCTCAATTATTGATTCATAGTTGAATGATAAGGGAGGAAAATATACCATCAATGCATGAAATATTCATTTTCATATTGCATGTGATGGGTAGATAGCATGGATTCAACCCACATCTCCTCCTTGGCAAAGAGAATTTTTACCATACTAGCATTACATAAATATGTTTATACATATATAACATAATATGAAAAGTACATATACATTAAATCCCATTGGTAAGTAGATACCATTTATTGGTGGTCCAATTATTTATTTGACTATGGATATAGAAAATCCCTACTCCTCGGTCCTAAAGGAAAAGGTAGTTTAGAATAACTATAAATCACTTTGGGAAGGGGTGGGGATTTTGAGCCTAAAACATCTATAAAAAAATTAATATATGAAATAATTAATTCTAATTACAAAAATGATTGATCTCATCCATAATGAAGCTCTCAAAACTACAATATATTTGCTACTTTACTAATCATTAGGAGAGGCAAGTGCAACAAGAACAACAATCACCAATCAACAATCACTAGTAAAAATTAAATAGAAATTAATGCAAACATAGCCAATTGGAAAGAAATAATTATTATTGTGATGTTATAAGCTCCTAACATATTTGATAGATTATACCATCTTATCCCCAATTTTAAATTCTAATCAAATGGACCATGGAAATGATTTTACCATAACTTGATCAATTTTTTCAAACATTTTCAATTATATATGAGTGTGAGAGGAGAGGGAAGTTCATTTATTTTCTCCATTCCAAATAATGATAAAAATCATCATATGTGATATGTATGGTTGGTATCAACCCTACTTTATTCTTATAGTTATGAATTATCTGAAGGGGTAAAATAGAAAGTGTCCTTGGAAGTGATGGCTGAGTGGTTGATGGATCCAATATTGAATCATAGTAGAGTAAAAAAAATATCAAATATTTGAATCCCTCTCTCTCATAAGGTTTTTCAACAACATAATTTATTAGTCCAATCCAATACAAAAAATGAGAATAGCTCAAATTTATATAGTCAATCTACAAGGATCTAGTTGGAAAGAGAGTATTTTCAAATACTCTTATATTGTACATATGGGAGATGGATGTAATGAAATTAAATAAATTTGTATTCCATTTGGTTTGATATGTTTTTTCTTACATATCCATCACTAGGTGCCCATGTATCATCTACACCTCCAGAACACAAATACTTCAGCACTAAAATAAAATAACCAACACTTAGGAAGATTAGGTGAATAGCCAAAAATTGTGGTCATTTTATTTCTATATTTCCATACATAGCCAAATAATGGAAAATATTGTTGTAAATTTTTGGGTTATATGAGTACATGATAAATAACTCCAAGACCTAAAACCATACAATCAACTGTGTGAATTACCCAAAATACAAAATATGGAAATGTGTCCATGGTTTCCCCACAAGGAAAAACTCCACATCCTAGAGTTGTTAGACATAGAAGGATAATCAATCCTTGTTCATACATAAGATTTTTTGATACAAAATGAGCCACTTCAAATAAATTCATTTCTTTGAACTAATCCAATTAATTTGGCACAAGCCATGTGAGCCCCAAGTAGTTTGTCATACAAATTGAAGAGTCAAGAATTATTGACCCACTAAGTGAAGCCAATGGTTTCTTGATCACAACCACCTGAAGATATAGCTCCATGAAAGAGTGTTTCCATGGGGTAGGACCTCCTCAAGGAATGTATGGTTTTCATTAGGCTTATTTTGAGCCACCATCCAAGCATGAATACCATCATTTAGGAGAACATTTTTTGTGTGTGGGGAGTATTAGATTCAAGATATTCTACTACACATATCTTGTAGGAAATAAAATCATAGGCATGTAAGTTTATAACTAGACAAACTACCCCAGTTGTAACCATTGATGATTTGAGAATTGTCACAAATAACATGAACACATGTAAACGATGTTTATTGGAAAAGAAAACCCCAAATATGCGATTAGAAGAGGTTATAAAATGAGTGAAAATATGTGCACCATCACAATCTTCGACTAATGTATTTTCCATGCTAGCATCATGAAGAGAACATAGAATAGAACCACCCAATACCTCAACAACTTGTTGAATGTTTTTGTCATTGATGCCAATGTATGTCCATGAATACTCCTAATATTTGCTTGGATTGCATCAGTTGGAATCTCTAAATGAGAAGAATCATAGAAGAAAGGATGTAGATCCTTATACTTCCCATATTGGATGAGGAAAATAGATGTAGAGGACAATAATTATGATTGTAAGACCATCACCATTTGATAGTCCTAGTCGTGTCGATTCCAAAAGTATGTGGCATGCCACGAGACTCCTCATAGTTTGAAAGATATACCTCTCAGAAGGTTAAATCCCCCTTCCTATGGTTAAAGTCCCTAAAAGGAGAAGATGTGGAAGTTTAGTGTTGGCTAGCAAATCGATCAAATCATGAGGCCAAAAAGGACCTTCATTGAAGGACTTGATTAAATATTTTTGAGGTCAAAGAAGGTTTATCAAAGTGAAAAAATGATCCAAATTTAAGTTGAGGTTGACCTCACATTTTTGCTCCAAACTTTAAATTTGAATTTGAATTTTCACATTTAAGGTCAACACCCTCCAAGAGTTTAGATCGACTCTAGGGCTAATTGACCCCTCCAATAGCCATCATATCAAGTATAAATATAGGGCATGAACTCTCCACAAAGGTAATGGATAACTTACATATCTCTGTAATTTTTCTAGCACTACAAGTAGGTCGAATCTGATCAAGGGTTTTCTTAGAATTATTTTTTTCCTTTTAGTTGATGTTTTTTTTAATACAACACTTTTTGAGGCTAGAAGGAAGTTTATCTGAAGTCATATCAGTGGTTCATTAACTTCTCTTTATGTGGAAATTCCTCGTTGTTCAAAGGCCACTCTTATGCGGCTACTACAACCATGTTCTGAGATAATGTTTTACCTATGTCTAAGGCCATTCAGGCACTCAATCTTGAGGCTCACTCTAAACAAAATTCACATGAATTGAGGCCATTCGACCCCTATTCCTAAGGCTCTCTCTAAGGTTAAATGTGTAGGCTTGAGCCCTCCTTAAACAAAAACAAAAATGGGCCAATTTTTGGTTATGGATCTAACTCTCATTTGGCCAAATTAAGGGTCTCTTTCTAGTAGCACAAAAGGTCAAGTTTTGGGCCTAAATTTATTTATTTATTTTTGGAGGTTCTTCATTAGAATTTGTGCACTAAGCTGTGACTATCATATCTGTGCTTCAACTCTTAACCTATTTCTGGCACAAGTCTTTGTGACTTATTACAATCTAAGAGATTAATCTAAGTGTAATATGTGTATGAAAATTCAAACAACAATGATCATGTGGTTGAGGCTTATCTTTGCAGTGGATCAGAACAATACATATCTATACCATGAAGTGGGATATTATGCTTTGGATCTATTTCCTGGAATATTCAATTGTTGGGTAATCCTTGTGTGTGTAGATATGGAGCATTCTAAGCACAACAATACCTATCAAAGAGGTTTTCTTTCATAAAGAGGGATACCTTCTGTCACATACATGTGTATGGAGTACACATCTAAAGCTAATTGATAATCTGAAAAAAGAATATTCAGTGTTGTCATGAGAAGAGATCTGGTATGCTAATTTGAGGTGAATATATCTTGCTTCTATTGCATTTTTTCTAGCTTGATGTGTTGATGAAGGGTAAAAATGTTGTAAGACAAAGTGATGCTTCTACATTAGGGTTGAGAAAACATATACTTAAATGTTTCTATTTAAGAATTGTGAGTTTATTACCATTTTCTAGTATGATTTTAATATTGGTATAATGGTATTATACTAATGTTGGGATTATGATATTGGACTATAGTAGCCATGTATTATTAGAAGCACTTATATTGTTATAGTATTCCTACATATTAAAGTGACAATGCACATGATTTTTCTGATTGAGTATATCATTATATTAGTCTTGTGAGTCAAAGTTTGCTACTATGATGAACTAGAATGATTTGATGTTGTGTTTGGATTTTGATGTATATATTGAGAAAAGAGAGATTTGGAGATCAAATTGATGTTAAAAGATCCTATGGTTTGGTGGCTCAATGTAATGATGTTGTTATGGTTTTGATTGAGAAGAATTATTACTTCAGTGTTTGATGCTGATAGAATTGATTGAGATGCTGACATGTGGTATTGTAGAAATATTGTTGATGCTATGAGGCTTGTAGTGATGTTTCTATATGTTTCCACTGCTAGGGTTTGTACGTTCTAGGGAATATTCACTTTGATCTATGCTGCTACAGGTGAATGACAAGTTGCGTACCAGTAAGTGATTGTTGGATTGAAGCAAAGGTTGATAATGGTTTGACATGTGTAAGGGAAGATTTTTGAGTGACTATAAGGGAATTGCTGCTATCAAGTGAGTGAGATATTTGAAGCAGAGTGATATGGTAGAAGCATATTAGCATGTATCAATGGTTTGTTGAGTAGTACTAGGGTTTCACAATATTGCAGAGATCATATTGGCTACCAACTATTACTATTACAAATATGTTGAACAGAGAAATGATTATTGACAGTGTTTGGTATTGATGTTGAGAAGAAGTATATTTGATTATGAAAATGGACTTGACATACTTAATGCTACTAGGATTTTGTGTTTTATCATTTCTAATGACCTTATCCTAGTATTGTAGATTAATAAATCCAATAGATTTTTTTGATGTTATTTATTGAGCACATGTGGATCGAGTCTGAAAATTATGAAATGTGGACTGCTTATTGATTAGGGTCGTAGGGTGGTGCAAGGAAAGAGAGTGGATTCTCCTTTAGGTTTGATCTTAAGAACACTTTAGGGTGACAAGGTGGTTCTAGGGCAGGTTGGAGCATGCGCAGGGTGTTGCAACCTCCTTCCAATTGGAGCTGGTAAACTAGGGTGTTGGAGTGTCCTTCAAGCTAGAGCCTATAAAGAAGGGAGTTGGAGCCTCCTTCAGTTGATGATGAAAATCTTAGAAGTTGGAGCTTCCTAATTGATGTAAATTTTTTAAGACTTATATTAAGAAGCATTCAATGGTTTTTCTCCAGGAAGGGTTTCTACCTAAAAATACCTTATGTATTATCTTGATGTTGTGTATTGTTGAATGGTGTTGGTTTTTGTTCATGTGATATGATGTTGATTCATGTTTTATCTAATGTTAATGTGAATTTAATATTCTGAAGATTAAAATTTAACTGATTGGAAGGAAATACTAATTCACCCCCCTCTCAACATTTGCAACACAACTCCCATCATATGAAATAGATTTAAGGTCCAATTATGAAAACCATGAAACAAGAGGATAAAATGAAAATAACTACTACACTAATACTAGGTGTGAAAATCCAACTAGATTGGCCAAATGGATTAATAAAAAAATTACAAACAAAGACAACAATTAGAGTAGAGAATTCAAATGCATTATAAGGTCACAATTCTAGATATTTAGAAAGTTCAAATTGACATAGCTTGAATCATATTACATTGAAATAACCATGAAGAAAAATCAAGGTGGTACCAATGAGTAAAATATCATTGTGATTTGAGACACCATAATAGCAGTAGAAAATCTGCTAAACTACTAGTAGATGTAGAAACTATGACATATAGGAAATTACAACCTTATAGATAGGAATTGGCCAATATGTGAGTATATCATGAAGTCACAAATGTTGTACTTTTGAACCATCCACCTAAAGAAAAATAGTCACAATGAAAGACAAATAGACTGAACCAACCCATAAAAATGAAATTCTATATGTGTAGTTAGGTCATCCATAGCATCAATAGAAACATTTTTTTATTAGAATTTCCAAGGGACGTAGTAATAGAGATCCTCATATATCACTACTCTAAACACTTTTTATCACCTTATATGATCAAATATATATCTTGAGTTGGGGACAAATTTTCATCCATCATCCTTTCAAAAAAGAATTGGATTTCAAATATTTTTTGTTGGAACAAGTATTTGAAACTACAAAAAACCAAATCAATATAGGTAAATGCATGATACCTCGATCCTACATTTTCAAAGTTCCTATATGATCCTCAAAGCACCTATTGAATAAGATCGATGGAATAATTTTAGGAAAGAACTTTCTCCCCTCCCATTGACAATATTATATTCACAATATCTATTCCATTCAATATTTTTTATTCATTCTCATATTGAACCTTATGTAATACAAAAAAAAATGGAGTATATTTATTCTCTCTCATCTATCTCTCTGTGTATTCTTACTACTACATCATGGTCTAATACAAATGAGTCTATGACCAAGGACAATTAGATGTTTTCATAACTCATAGAGCTAAAGAAAATAATTGTAAATTCATTCTCCTTCTATAGCAAGAAGTTATGTATCTCACCATTGGGATCAAAACGTTAATACCTTCTTTTTGTTTCCCCTTTCTTTTCTCTTAAAACATATTAATTTCAATCCCTTTCTCACTAGTGTAATCACCAAAGAAAAATGTCCACTACACTCATATGAGAATGTTTAGTACAACCTAACAAAACCATGTATTTGATTTATGTATCAATTTTTTTTTAACAAAGACAAAAATAAGTTTGTTCATAATTCATATTAGAATGGATTTAATTCAATATCTATATCCCTTTCTATTTATAGAGGGAAGAAGAGACCATAAAAATTGATCCAACAAAAGATTTAATAAAAAACTGAATAGGGAGTTCACTCAACTCAATAAGATGTATTAATTTTTCATAGGAGAGGCCCCCTTTCCAAATATTCTTCAAATTTCAATACTATAGTAGTTGGTATATTCATAACCCAATGGGTAATGTTCACTTATTTATTCTACATTTTTTCCACTTCTTTTGAATATTGGTATTTTCAAGTTACTAGGTATCTATAATACATTTAATATGCCCACAATTGATGAAGATGGAGTAGACCATGTACTGATCCTATAGTAGTAAGATAGAGAAGACTATTATTGAGAAAAAAATGGTGGTGTTACCCCCATATTAGGTGTGTTACACTATCATAACGAATCTTCTTCCTGAAACCTATCATGCCAAATAGTTATTATCCCTTGAAAAAGGGTTTTTTCCTTTAGCAGATGTGGACCATATGATGAGAATGGACTTTGAGATTTTTTCTTCATAGGAAATATGAGCTCTTTATTGGACTTGAACTGTTAGGCCCCTATACTACTATTGTAACCCCTTATTGTTATTAGTATAACCCACTTATTATGTTGATGTACCCATGTCGTACCCATATTGTTACTATTGTGCCCCATAGAAGCCCACTATTGTTATTATTGTGCCCTTACATTATTATTTTTATGTCGGCTCTGATTATGTTATAACCCCTTAGACTCCTATATATAGAAAGGAGGTCTTTTCATTTGTATCATCCAAGAATTGTTCATTTATGTAATGTAAAGGAGGTTGCCCCCTTGAAGAGGCTGAATTCTAAGGCGTTGATCTATCTTTTCTATCTTTTCTTGAGCTGGTTTCATAACATTTGGTATCAGAGCTTTGGATTCTAGGGTTTCGCTGCTCCAAACAGGTCATCGTGGCATTTTCGCTATAACTCTTTTTATGTGACGTTTCAGAAGTCACAAAAAAAAACCCATTTGAGAAGGAATAGCGCTGAACCTTGGATCCAAATTTCAGAGCTTTTTGCGCAATATTTGCGGAGATATGATCTGAGGAAGTTGGTATTTGTGCAGACTCCTGAATTACATTCAAAACAGGTCACCTGGGGAAAATCGTCATAACTTTCTTTCTGAGCATCGGATTGAAATTTCGTAAGAAGGTACAGAAAGAGGACGGAATGCAGTTTTCGTTTATATATTTTTCAGAGTCAAAGGTTGAAACAATGACACGTGGCACTTCATACAAGTTCGCTCTACTGAACTAGTCTATAATCAGGTCACTGCGGGAGATTGTGCATAACTCTTTCTTGGAGAATCTAATTTGGGTCAGACTTGTAGCATTGGAAAGAGGACACAGAGGGCTACTATAGTTCACATTTTCAGAACTTAAAGATCCAAAAGCACAGAGTTACAGTCGTTTCAAGTTCGAGCTCCTAAAATCAAGAAAAAGCATGATGAGGAAGTTTGATGGCAAGGATCCAGTAAATTGGATACTTCAGATGGAGCAATATTTTGATCTACATGGTGTACAACTGTTACAAAAGGTATGTATTGCATCTTCACATTTAGAACCAGATCAATTTTTATGGTATGAAGGGCTTTGTTCTCGTAAAAAACTTGTTACGTGGTCAATTTTCACGGAGGAAATGATAGCACATTATGAGGATACAAAGAGCAACACCTTCTTTAGAGAAACACCACAACAATTGGAAAGAGTAAAAGGACTTTGTGACATAATGGAAAGAAAAATTATGGAAACCAGGAAGCATACCCCTCACAACTATAAAGATGGAAGTGTTGTTTCTCCCAGCCTTCCACAACCTACAAGGGTTACACCACAACAATTGGAAGAAAAAAGAGAAAAAGGGCTTTGTTACAATTGTGATAGCAAATGCACTAAAGGTCATAGGTGTGCTGAGAAGAAATTATTTTACATAGAATATGAAGAGGAGGAAGAAAAGGATCAAGAAACATCAAAAGAAGAGGATATACACCAGGACACCACCCCAGAGAAAGAAGAAATGAATCAGACCATATCTTGTAAAGCATTGGCAACAATTACCACTCCTCAAACTCTCAAGATAGAAGGACATATCAAGAAGAAAAAGGTGCAAGAAGTGAAAGATGACATTGAGAAAGAAGAAATGAATCCAACCATATCTTGTAATTCAAAGGACGAAATTATCACTCCTCAAACTATCAAGATAGAAGGACACATCAAGAAGAAAAATGTTCAAGAAGTGAAAGATCACATCGAGCATCAAGAAATGAATCCGACCATATCTTGTAAAGGACTGGAAGAAATTACCACTCCTCAAAAGATAGAAGGACATATCAAGAAGAAAAAGGTTCAAGTAGAGAAAGATCACATCGAGCATCAACAACAAGTTCTCCAACTTTTAAAGGATAACGCCACTTCGGTGCAAAATCAAACGAAACAACAGGTAGATCAACATCGTAGTGAAAAATGTTTTGATGTAGGTGATTGTGTATCCTTATTCCTACATCTCAAGCAAGCTACTTATGAGAAGGAAATGTTGGCAATACTACCTGCACTAAAAAAATGGCGACCTTACCGAATGGGAAGACTCTTCAAGGATGAGAATGTGGAAGCATTGTTTTGTGCTATTTATATTATCCAACCAGATTGTATAAACGAAGCAAGGGATGAATGGAAGAAGGATGAAGAAGTATGGCCACTTATTCAAAAGTTGCAAAAGATCCCAATTCAAGCAATATTGCCAGAAATTGAAGAGGAAGGAAAAATCATATTGGAACCTGGAGCAGTCACAGAAACAAGAACCCGACAGCTACGAAATCGATCAATTTCAGAGTATCTCACCAAGTGGAAGAACTTACCTGCTGAATATTCCACATGGGAGGACAAGAATTTTATACAGAAGCATCAAGAACTACTCAAGCGTTGAGGACAACACTTTTTGAAGGAGAGGGGCATGTTAGGCCCCTATACTACTAGTGTAACCCCTTATTGTTATTAGTATAACCCACTTATTATGTTGATGTACCCATGTCGTGCCCATATTGTTACTATTGTGCCCCATAGAAGCCCACTATTGTTATTATTGTGCCCTTACATTATTATTTTTATGTCGGCTCTGATTATGTTATAACCCCTTAGACTCCTATATATAGAAAGGAGGTCTTTTCATTTGTATCATCCAAGAAATGTTCATTTATGTAATGTAAAGGAGGTTGCCCCCTCGAAGAGGCTGAATTCTAAGGCGTTGATCTATCTTTTCTATCTTTTCTTGAGCTGGTTTCATAACATGAACTAATGACTTACACCTTACCATAGTGTTACTCTACCACTAAGTTAAAAGGGCCCAACATCATATATTAAAGAGTGGGCATACTATGGCACATGGACAACAAATTAGATGTGCATGATCCATATATATTTACAGATATCAACTTTAGAACATATACTAGTATCTCTTAGATTTACATGAGAGAAGGGTAAGGATGGCTATACTGGAAACTATGAGCTAATATGATATGATGACAATGGAGAAAAGTCATTCTTGGGAACAACATTGAAATTACTTGAGTAATTCCATCTATTTTATAGCTCTCTAACTATATTAGGCTTGTGGGATTGGCATGAGAGGGTAGGGATGGTGATATTGGAAGTGAATTCTAGGATGAGATTATATGAAGAAAATGGATATAGGTTATTCCTAAATATGATTTTGAATTAGCTTTGTTCACAAGTGTTATAACTTATTTTACCAACCTTGAGTCAATAAGAGAGACCTTTGAATTGTTGAACCTGATGCAAAGATTTTCCTCTTGGTTTTTCCTCTTTAGCATCATAAATTCTCCCAAGACATTGCCATCTTGCATGTAGACTCTATCATGCAATATACAACCAACAATTCAAACTCTTGTTGGCCTTTTACTAGGTGCATCTTTGGTGAAAATTTTATATTATTTCATGCCTTATGAGATCAACTCAACCTACTTGTCCATGAGTTAGATAGGGGTCAATTATTGTGGGCATTTCCTAACTTCTTGATCCATTAGATGTATAGATGCATCCTCCTAGAGAGTGAAAAATGGTTATGTAATATAACCATGTCAAGAGGAGAAGAGTTAGTCAGAATTAGAGAGAGATATTTTCTATGTTTTTGTGTTGCTAGAGACTATCCTTGATCTAGGAGGAGACCGAGATTGCAAGTTGAGGAGGAGTGCTCATATGCTAATGGTATATCATATTTATTTTGGCTTGTTAATGAAAAGTTGATTCCTTTACCATCATACTGATTTATCTTGTCTAATTCATGTTATACATTATATTTCGATCAAGTTCATGCTAATGGATTTTGCAGGGTATTTGGTTTGATAGATATGTTGTTTGGATGTGTGCAGTTTCTTGATATTTGAATGTAAGGAGTGAGAAGTTCTAATGGATCTTTCAAGCTAGAAGCACCAAATAAAATCATCTTAAGTTATAAGGTACACTCTATTTCCACACTTTGTAATTTCCCTTTTTGTGTACATGCATTTGGGATTGGTCTAATTGCACTTTCTTCCACACCATCTAGTGAATTCTAGGAAAAATCCATGGAGCAATAGCACCTTGTATCATATTTATTTTTAATACAAGAAACTGAGAGGTATAAATAATGAAAGTATGAATCTAATGGAGACTTTGATCCTAGTTCAGGATGAACAATGGTAGCATGCTTAACACATTAATGTTAGAAGGGGAAGTGTTGTTTCCAGTGGGAGATGGTTGAGTAACATGTGAGAAATTACGCTTGGGAGGAAAACAATAGCTAGAAATGGTTTTAGTCACTTTTTAATACCCCCATAGATGAGGAGGAAAAGGAAAAATCCACCTAAAGATTGGCTCACGTATAATTAGTTAGTTGGTGAGGCAATGACTTATGAAAGTGATGATTAGTAGCTTTTCTGTGAGGATGATTTACCAAACTAAGATTGAGACACAACCCAGACTCCTTTCAGAGGCAACAATAGAGAATTTTTTGCAATGGGTGAAATCTTGATGGACCAATGCCACATGAAGGAAAAAGTCCCATGGGTCATGAACTTCTTTTCTCAAAGAAGAATAAATGATGATATTTAAGGAATAATCATTAGATAAATCTATGCCAGTAGCCACAGTAAGACAAATGATGCAGGAATTATCTAGAATGATTGGTCATAAAGCATCTATATGTCGATTTTCAAGTCTCTCGTCAAATCCCAAGGCTCAACCTTAGATAAGTAGTGGAAACTAATAAGATGGAGTATAATATGGGTAGAGGGAATTTATAAAGGATGGATGGAATGAATTGATACTAGAAAGGACACCAACAATGAAATCACTATGTTGGGTAAACACTAACACTAAGAAATGTAACATAGCGATAAAATAGGATTATATGCCCTAGTAGTAATGAATACTAGGTGCTACACATGTAAAATCATGGAGTGTTGTAGTTAATGCATTAAGTATCCTACCTATGGAGGATGTTCACAAGAATTAAGCTGAAAGGAATTGATAGGTGCCTATACAAGTAGTGGAGCATGTGGTTCAACTTAATGTAAAGTGAAGATCCTTAAAACAATTTGACATCTCATGAAACCTCCAAAAATAGTGGAATTCCTTTGGAACAGAGACATAGGTTGTTCATGAAAGTTTTCATTTCATTCCATAAGGTGGTGGGTAAATACCTATAATGAACACAATCCTCATTCAAGCATTTATTTTAAAGCCCTAAGTAGATTCCAAGTGATAAGCCATAGGAAGTTGAGGATGACATCAAGTCATCATGCTCCTTGCGCTCTAGGTGACACATGTGCTATAATAACTGGGATAAAGGGTAGGGAACCACAAGGTAAATATAACCTAAAATATGTGGCTTAAGTTTGAATTTCATGCTATAACTCATCTACATGGAGTTAAATTTTCCAGTAATTGTTGGTCAACCATAAGGTTAATCCATCCTCACATATTTTACATATCACTATCACCCATCACACTATGGGAGTTGGACATGGCCTAAATCCTTACCTTATCTCCAAAGAGGGGGATCCCAAAGGCAAGGCTAGTGGTTGTAGTGAATTCATAAGAACATAGTCATACTGGAAGGTGCATTTGGATCACCTCCTTTTTAAGGAGAGCTAATGGTTTTTGGACATCTTCGTTTGACACTACATTTGGTAGGAAAAACATAGAGCTAATTTGCCACCACCTTCCTGTGCAATCTCCAATCTGCCACCTGATGTCATCCCCTACCACGTCACCTTGTGTGTGGTTACATGTGTCACTATGAATTTCCCCCTTAGGACCCCTCCTGCCACATGTACATCGTATAGTGGCACGTCATGATGACATTAACTGTAATGTAACATATTGGAACCAATCACACACTACCATGTGTTCCTCTAGAGGAGAGAGAAAGGGCCTCGTTCTTCTCTAGTTTTTCAAAAAAATCCTTTATTAATCTATCTTTGGCCCTCTCGACACTTTAACACTGAATGAAAATTTGTGTCACAAGTCACATATCGCAAGTTTTAAAGATTGTCACCCCTGTGAATGTCGATTTCCAATTGCGATCTGCTTTGGACCCCGCTAACTCACCAATTCACCGATATATCTTATCGGTGATCACAAATCGTCGATAGTTCTTAGCTATGGTGGTATGCTTGAACATTTTGATTATCGATATGGAATATTGACGATCTTTGATCGAAAATTTGCTCTGACCTCCACTGCTCCTTTTTTAAAAACTTCTGATATGTGAGACACTTAGCCTTTTTCCTTTGTGGTCTGGCTTTTGAAGAAATATTTTCTTTTTTCCATAACTTTTGATGATTGAACCCATTTGGAGATATCTATAGCTCATTGGAAATTTAATTTAGAGCTCTTCATGTTGATTTCACCTAAAAAGTCATTTTACAAGCACTTGACAAGCAAAAATCCTTCCCAGGCTTTGACTGGCTTGATAAATGACCCTTTTAACATGGAAAACCTTAGGCTATGACACCAAGTGATTCATAGGCTAAACTGACCAAAATGAATAGTAAGAGGCCAACACCACTGATACCTATCATGGGACCCTAAGAGGTTCAGTGACAAACAAAGATTTTTTCACTGAAATAGAGAGTTCTATGCAACTTCCTACAATGTGAATAAGAACCCATGAAACTCAAACATGTTTTATAAAGAAATAATTTATGAGTAGGATATCCTAATAATCAACCCTAAGACCCAAAAAATGTTATATAATTAATGGTAATATTAAATTCTTCAAGAAATTACTTAAATTTTTAACATTTAAAATATGCTACCATAACCATCGAAGCATCCTCCATTATGGGCACACAACCCCCGAAGTGGCCTCCAAGGTGGGTGCAAAATCTTTCACAATACATGATGAACCCCATAGTGATGATAATAAAGGGCTTTATGATTCTTTGCGTAGCCTCCAAATCTCTTCAAACGCTATATTTTTTCCATTGGAATACTAGCACACCTTCAAATATTTTCCAAGTGAACATTGTAATTGAAGCAACATAACCTTCAAAAATAAATTAGTTGATAACTTGATAAGCCCTATGATCACACCAAAAATCCCCTTAAATGTCATGTTTTCAAAAATCAGCCCCCTTCTTAATATATTTCCACTCTTACAAGCCAACTTGACAGACACTTCACCCATGGATGTAATAAATACAACAGATTGAGTTGGCTCACTTACATTTAAATTCGGCATTGCAAGGTAGGCCCTAGATATACTTTGAAAATTATTACCATCCAAAGGTCAACCCTTTATAACTCATTTCAATGCTCAAATGTATATATATAACCTTTGTC
Source organism: Pinus tabuliformis (assembly GCA_031772625.1). Lineage (NCBI taxonomy): Eukaryota > Viridiplantae > Streptophyta > Pinopsida > Pinales > Pinaceae > Pinus > Pinus tabuliformis. The sequence goes on from CM062807.1 coordinate 612,110,202, forward strand.
TCACTCATTTAAATTACCTTTTTCTGAGGTATAATCTAGAGCCCTTATAGGATAAGGTTGCACAACCACAAGGAAATTCCTCTTCTCACACAATAGGTCTCAATTTATACCTTTCTCTAGGATTGATCTAAGTGCATATCACCAATATCACACTATCAATGGACATAATTTGTATGATCCTTTATTCTCTCTTACATTGAAATCTTCTACTACAAAAGAGAGAAGTATAAAACCTTCTAATCTATATAGACCTTTACAAGTATAACATGTGCAAGATCTATTGTCTTCTGTAATGAATGTGATCAAACTTGTCTCTCCTTGTTTTCATTATTTTGTCATGAATGTGACCCAATTCTAGCCTAGTTATCCATTGTGATCAATTTGGAACCTTGTCCACTTAATCTAGGCTACAATTTACATAATAAAAAGGTAGAACCTTCCATGGATGGTATACAAATGAAAATGAAGAAGCTATCACACCCAATATAGTAGATTATGGTGCCAACAAATATGGAGTAATAATATTACAACTTCTAAATTCCATTTTTCTCATGACGATTCTATATTAAGGTGTAGTGCATTATTTTAAGGACCAACAAGGTGTTATTTCATAATGAAATTCAATGAGGTTGGTCCTCTCACTTAACTTACTTTTAAAGTCAAGCAACTCTTCTCAATGCTTTAGATACCAAGCTAAGCCTACAACAATCATTACATAAGCTTGTCCCTACATTGTTTTGCATCCATTTAGATAAATTGATGGTTCAAGTTCCTTAGTTCCATTCATTTAATGAAGTCTAAGATCTCCTTTGGTTATGAGCCAACTTTCTCCCCTCCAGGGGCATTTGAATTATGATTGATTTTGTTGCAATATTCAAATTTTGGGTTTTGTTTTCTTCAAGTCACTTTACGTTGTGTAACTTAATGGAGAAATTGCAAATGGGGATAACTTCTAATGGGATATACAGGTTCAACAATTAAGATTACCTGTGCACAATTGATATGAGGGACGATGGGTTCCATGGTATTATGCTGCCAAAATATTATAGGCATTATCTGTTGGCACAAAATTTTTATGGTTTCAGGACTTTTTCTAGCCATAAATTATGATGTCCCTCCTATCTTTGATGATGATGATAACCATGATGAAGAACATAGGATGACCAATTCCATAAAAGATTCATTACATTTCCCTTGTTGAAAATAAGAAAGAGAATGTACTCCATTTGTTTTCAAGCATAGGACTTCAATAAGTTGACTTGGTAGATATATGGGGTCATTACCAAGGATCATTCTTCAATAATATTGTGGTAAAACTAAAAGAATCCTCATCCCTACTAGCTAAAATGAAAGGCAAAATGGGCTACTTGTTCCAATACCCCTGTGTACTCTAGCGATAATAATGTTGGTATTCCGTTCCCCGCTAAAGTTGTTGGTACCCATCGAAATTTCATCTCAAAGAAAAATGTTATTTTGGTAGAGGTGCCAAAAAATATGTATGAACAAAAGAAGGCTTTTCACTACACACAACACCCTTGAACTCAAAATTTACCCAGAATTCATAAATCACCCTCAAAACTTGATACTAACACTCACAATGCTAGTGTTTCTACTTTCTCTTGTAGGTTTGGTAATTATATTAAAAGAAATATAGGTCAAGTGAGTTCCTTAGAAACTTCTAGAGTTGTGGTTAACAAATTTTTTATTACTTACTCTTGAAAACATCCTCTTATTGAGATTGGATTTCAAAAGAGAGGCACAATTAGAGAATCAAATATGAATTTGTATCGTCCCCAACCCTACCTTTAATAATATAATCCTCGCTGGAGCTATAATCCTCATTCTTTCTCTATAGATAATTCCCGGCGAGATGAGCCTGAGTCGATCTATATAAGAATTTTGGAATCAAGGACTAACCAATCATAGTCATCTATTGCAATAGAATAGGAATGGAAGACAGTTCATTAGATATCTTATTATATGGAATAGATTCCACCCATAAGGCATAAAATATGAAATGCATGATGAAAGAGAGGTAATGTAATGAATTGGATTTATTGGATATGATAGCTCACTTAGCACTGGTCGAGTCAGTTAGGGGTGCCTTCCCAAACCTGTGGAGAGGAAGTATATAGGGGCTTCATGATTATAGATTTTACATTGAGTATGATATTATTTATCAAACATCTTTTTTTAAATCAATACCTATATATTCAATTTCAAGGATTACTATAACTCACATAATTCTTTAAATGGTGCTAATCAATAGAAGAGCACCCGCCTTATAAGAAGTAGGTTCGTGGTTCGATTCCATTGTTCCCTAATAGGAATTAATTAATGATATTGTAGTTTATTTAATTAAATAATTTTTATATTCATTTATTTGAATAGTGAAATATTTTTCTAGATTGATTGTTTTATATCTCTCTATAGAGACAAAAGTGATATTGTATTGTATTTAAATAAAGAAAATTATTGTCTCTAGAGAGACAATAGCTAGGGTTAAAGACATATTGTCTCTATAAAGACAATAAGTCTTTACTCCAATCTATCGTCTCTAAAGAGACAAAAATGAAAGAAATGTCTCCCAAGAGACAATAATGTTTGTGTTATATATTGTGTTTATAAAGATTTTTTTAAGACAATAATTTGAGACACTCGCTTAAAGACAATACACAAGTTTTTTTTGGTCTCAAGTGAAGGCAATTCACCCAAAAATTGTCTCAAATATTGTCTTAAAATCCCCCTTTGTGTTGTAGTGCTCCATGATAGATAACCAATCTACTAACATACCAAGCGTTGAAGGCTCAGATACAGAAGGCAAGGCGATTGCTACACTACCTACAAAGGTTTGAACTAAAACTAGGTCACATCAATCTTGATGTCTCATTACTAAGCAATAGAACTCAACAAGTACTTGGAAATAAAATAAATAAAGTATATGTATCCGAGAAAAAGTGATTGTTTTTTTCTTTTGCCTATTTTGACAAACTAAAGAAAGATATTGAGAATGCCAAAATATAGACATAATATTAACACTTTAATTGAAAATGTATGTAGTTGTTAATGCTGATAATTTGAGATTATATGATCCTCCTTTGATTGATGATAATGGAGAGCATGTTCAAATTCCTTTAATAGAAGTTTTTTCTCCAGAATTTCTTAAAGAATTACAACAAGACACCATCCTTGATAGAAGAACAAGAATTTCAACACAACGGAATGTGGATTACATTTGTGTTGGACATTGTTGGGATAGGGTTCGTAGGGTTAGTTTTGGGGTTAGTTCACCCAAGTTTGTATATTTTTTTGTAAAAGATGTAAAGTCTCCACGAAATGTGGATGCAGAGCGCATAGGTAGATAAGAGTCAAAGGGTCTTAGCGCCTTGTTTGGTTTGGTTTTAACACCACAAAAGAAAAAAACTTAAACCCATAGGCAAGAAAACCTGAAACCCATAATTTCCAAAACCAACATGCAAGAAAATCCACATACATAAAAATGCAAAATATATTTCCATAAAAAATTTAACGTGTTTATAAGAACATATAGGTCCATAGGATGGTAGGCGTAAAATCCTAGCACTAAAAGAAGCTCTTATCAACCCATTTTTAACTTCAGATAGCATATTTTTTTTTTTAATATCATTATGACTAAACCCTCCATGGTTTCCATGTAAAATTTTGATGTTATTTATTAAAGTGGCTAAAATGGAGATAACAAAAATAATTTATGCTCAACTCACCTTTAGTTTGTTCCCACGTGTAGAGAATACAAAAAATCATCTCAAGGATTTAATTAGTTGCATGTAACAAATGGTTTGACACCATAGACTATCACAAACTAGAATGGCATTGACGAGAATGGCATTGTTTATTTCTCCTTATACAACTAAACAACGAAAACTGAAGGACAAAATCCAATACCAACATGGGAAACAAATAACTAGATAAATATGAGGGAGTGTGTTTCACAAGATATAACGATATAAGAAGCAGAAATAGGGGACACATAATGACAACTTCTTGAATAAGCTAACATGCTATGGGTGGAAGAAAGTGATTCCATCTATATATATGTGGAGCTAGTGTATATGTTAAGATGGTGTTCCAATGTTTTAATTATTTGCAGAGTTGACTAAGACCAATCAAGTTGTGAGCAAAGCAGGTAAGCGAATTGGTTTAATGGCAGGAGGGATGTATAGCAGGAATCAAGTGTAGGTAAAAGTTTAATATGGATGGTTGTCTAGTTAGTTTGACAATTATGGATCTAGGGAAGGATCCCTCATTTATTGAAGACGTGAGAGTAGCCTTTTGGTGAGGTTATGCGACATTTTTCAATGTTGTTTAGTAATTGACTCTGGAAAATCCATGATTTAGGGGTTCAAGTGTGGAATTCGGGACTATAACAATCATATAACATAAAATAATAAAAATTTCTTTCACTTAAAAGACACATAAAATACACAAACATATACATATCATTATAAATAAAAAATAATGTGGATGCATAAATATCAATGTCATGTCATCTAACAAATATATCATATTATAAAAATAATACAATTTATAGGTACATTTTAAAAAATAAAAATTTTGAAGCATCTTTTCACATTTAATTAAACAAACACATCCATTTCACATATCTTATAAAAATAAAACAATTCTACTCATCAATACATTATTTTATATCATCCAATTTCCAAAAGATAAATAATTACATATAATAAAATAATACAACATATCCTTTCAGATTATAAACAATTAGATGTAAATCAAAAAACTTCAATTCACAAAATTATTGCTTTCATTATTATATAATTTCAAATCAATAAATACTTATACAAACACAAATATAACTAAACAATTAAAATATAATAATTAACTAAAAAAATCCATTGAGTAATAACCATCTAAATATAAATAATTTAAATCAAATACTATAAAGTATAAAACAATAATTTTAATTATATGATATTAATTTATTTTACAATATATAAAATAATTTAATTAAGTCCATAGGCATCCCTCCTATTGGAATTTGTCACTTTAATCATTTTACTACTTAAAAAAATTGATCTGACAGTTTAAATTTAAATATGACAGTATATTCTAGTCATTGCCACAATATCAATGGATGGAATTCACACCACTAACTTCCCTGCATATATAAATCACATGATTAAACCTTGTTTAAATTAATTTTTTACAAACCTTGATTAAAAATTTACCATGCCATTTGTTAATTGACACCTATCAGGATTAATGAGAATGGGAAGACTACAAAATGTTACACTTGTCATAGTAGTGGAAAGGTGTATTTCGGAAAAAGATTATCTCTTTCAAAACATAGATAACCATTCCATCAATTTTAACCTTTCATGTCTTAATAATAATTTGTAAAGAGATAATGTGAAAAAAACAATTTTTTTATCCAAATAAATTCATTTTTTCATTCAGGCTTTATAGCTTTAAAATTAAAAGTGCAGTACTGTGCAAAATTTGTAAAACATTGTAATAAATGTGAAAAAATGTAATATTCTAATTTTTATTGGACTAATTATAATTTAGCATTTTGAAATTTATATAATGTAGTTATGCTTCTTAATTTGATTGTTATTAGTTATACAACATTTCCATTTCACAAATAAATTCATGAAAATTGATAATGTATTTCAATATAAATTATATTGATAATATATAGTTTTTTATTTTAATTTTTATATTTATAATTATTTGTTGAGATTAATTAAGGTGTTATTTTTAGCTTTTAATATTTAAATTTATTTTATGACTTTGAATTCTATATTTAAATTTGGAATATAATATTAATGTTTTCAATACTAAGATTACTTTAATATTAATATACATATTTTGCGTTCCATATATTGCCTTCCATATATTGCTTTTTAGTATGAGTAATGGTTCTTTTATTGTACATGTTTTCAATACTAATATTTATTGTGCCTGTTATGGTTCATTTGCAATGTTTTGCATGCTAAAATGTGGAGGAATATATGGCAACGTGGAGGAATAAGAGCAAGGTTTATTGGCTGAGCGTTTCAAATTGTCATTAAATATTTATTGTTATTCATCACCATGTCGTTAAATATTATGTTTTATGCTTTATTACTCTGCACTCCATGTAGGATTGTAACGTGGAGGAATAAGAGCAAGGTTTCTTAGCTGAGCATTTCAAATTGTCATTAAATATTTATTGTACATATTATTCATCACCACTCCATCTAATTAGTGTTCCCTCAAGGCATGCATTTCTTAGTGCTTGGGTTGTTGGAAATATTGAAGCAAATAAATATCCAATTATAATTTGCTCGAATGATTTGAAGGGGCTCTTCTCTACTTCTATATGCTAAGAAAGGTGCACAATCTTTCAGAGTCTTCCTTTTCTCGCCTACTAGAGTTGTATACAATAGTTTTTAGTCTTGTAGTTCGACATGTGATGCTTATAGACATAGTCTTAGAGAGAAAATAATTATTTTTCCTACTATTCTTCTAGGTTAAAATGGTAATGGTAGCAGTAAGAAGTAAAATTCCTTTATCATGAGATTTCTTGAATATATGTATTGATTGTCTTTGTTGGTATAGCCATTAGAGTATTTCAATTTTAAAAAATGACTTGTTAATATCTCTTATTCTTTCCCATTTTACAACATCATGCAATAGGGCAGGCCAGGGTTGCAAGAGAAGATGTTTAGCTAGCCATAATTTGCCTAGTTTCTAGACTATTCTTTGACAGACATCAATTGATAACAAGTGAGTACACAAACCATACCCTTCAATACTTTTGTGCATACTTTAAGCTTTCAACATTAAACCCAGATCAACTATTTCTGAGGTTCTCTATCTTTCCTCTAGCACCCATAATAAGGAAGACATTTTTTTACTTTTAAAGAAAATATCCTAGATATTTCCTATCATAATAAACATTGTTTAACTCTTTCCTTTTCTTGTTAAAAAAACTCCATTATCTCATTGCTATAACTTAAATGAATTTTCTTCTTTGTTTTGTACCAATGTTACTATCTCAACAATTTCCATTCCTTATTACTACACAAAAGACTTATGTAAAGAATTAAATTCCCTTTCTTCTTATGACACAAAGATTTACTTTAACATAATAACAATCCTTTTTCATTATAATGTAGAATTCTTCTATAAAGAAACCATAAAAGGAGTTAAACATCACACAAGTACTTATCTGTCCTATCTAGTCTCCCAGGAAGATTAATGGGGAAGGACAGTACCATGAGACTGGAAATCAGATCCAATTTTCTCCCAAGATTTCTCCCCTGAGATTTTTCTCTTTTAGACAGTTTAGAAATACAATTTTGATTTAGCTTGTTCATGATCCTCAAGACCATACCACTCTAGTCTAGAACTCTGTACTCAAGGATCTTTTTCCAAAAATTCCACTAGCTCTATATCCAAGGTTCCACTGGCTCTATGTCCATCTCAAAAACCAGTTAGCCTTAGCCTCTCAAAGTCTTGCCAACTTTCACAACTTCTTATGCAAGTTATAAGCCCAAATCTTATTTTCTCTCTATCCTCCAGCCATCATCTGCCACTCGTGGATATTTTCCAAATGACATGGGGTTTTCTTTCTAGAAGATTAAAAATATATTTTTAATTTTTCCTTTATTTTTATTTTTGGTTCACTTAATGTCGTTCCATTATATATCGTTGCTGCTCCAAACAATGATCAATACTGCTCCGAAAATGAGTTAACGCTCCTCAACAAAATATATATTAATGCTCATATTAACGTTGCATTGTATCCAATGCTCAATTCTATTGCCATATCAATGAACGCTCTCCAAAGTTGTTTATACAACCCTACTATTCTCCCCCCCAATGTAGTTTATTCATGTATACACTACATATATAAAATAATGTTGCTCCATATAAAAAATAATGTTACTCCATTAAAAATTGTCCATTAAAAATTGTGCGTATATCATGTTAGGGAACAAAACCCTAATTTATAAAAGTACGAGTAATATCTCCATGATTCCATTTCATACGCAATCCATGGCTTGAACGTTGCACACCATTGAAAGGTTCCAACACAAAAAAAATGCAATGGCATAGTAAAAGTTTCAGAATATAAATAACTAGCACCAATATATATGAAGAATGTTGTATTCACATTATATTGCATTGTAATGTGGTTGGAAGAGCGAATTGCATTGTAATGCAACTCAACTCAATTCAACACATTGCATTGTATTGAGTATATAACTGTATAATGTTGTTGGAACTCAATTCAACCCATTGCAAAAAAATGAGTATATAACTGTATAATGTTGTTGGAACTCAATTCAACCCATTGCAAAAAATTGTACTGCAAATATCATTGTCCTCAACGCACTCCAACGCTGCCATTAGAATGAAACCACCATTAAGTGAAAGCTGCCCATTAACTATTGAATATTATCCATTGGCTAACGCATTATGAAAGCAATATATATGAACACTGCTCTCCAAATGCATAATGCAACTCCAGTAACATTTAACGTTGCTCTAGTAACATTTAATGTTCCTCCAAAGTGTGTTGCTGCTAATGGATATTAACGTTGGTTCTGCAAGAATAATAATGTTAACTCTAGTTCATTTGCTTTGTAATGCAATTATATATATGAATATCTTCAACAGGTTTTGGCCAACACATTATAAGTGGAAGTTATATACGCTGCTCCAAATAATAACCAACGCTGCTCCAACATGTGATTACAATTATATTGTATGTAGTCACAACTTTGATTACAAATTTTGCTTGCTAGCTGGAAAATAAAAACTCTCTTGATTTTTATTATTGGCTGGATAGTAAAAACTCATTTGACTTTTATTGTTGGCTTGATAATAAAAAACCATTGGATACAATTTTTTTATTCCTAGCTAGACAGTAAATGTAACTAAAAAAATGTATTGCCAAGCAATAAATGTGTATTACTAATGTATTAATGTTCCAATAGCATTAATGCTCTAATTGTATTTGTAATATGTAATATATCAAACCATTATTTTTTTGGATCTTCAAGGTACTCATTCAAAATATAGGGTTGTCTTATTCTTTCTTGTGCCAATAGATTTGTACAATTTCTTTAGAGACAAGACAGTAAGATTAATATTGAATGATGATGAACAATATAACACTAAGAGTATTACAACACATAAAAAAAGATATAACCCCAATTAATGAGGGTACTAGCAATATTCATTGCCTATGTCACTATCATCTGCTTCTCTATCTCTTGTTATCTCTGCTCCTATCAATTTTGCATAGTAAAAATTATACTTATGTTCTCTGCATTACTTTCTACCTTAGCCTTTGTCTGTCACTGTCACCTCATACGTGACAACTATTCTTTGGGTTCCATCCTTGCTAATCCTTTTGTAGATTATATATGCACATTCTTCTGGTAATTTACTTCTCTTTAGGCCAAAGAATTTTTTCTTTTCTCTTTGTGTCCAGATGCATGTGGATGATTTGTTCTGAGACTTTTGTTTTAGTATTAGAAGCTTGCACCAAAATATCTGTGTCAAGGTCATTCAAAGTCTATTGGTCTCTATTTCTACACATTCAAATTTGATATTTTGCCATCTTTTCAAAAAAAAATCTCTTGTGGTCAATTCATACAAAGTGGATCTGGATCAATTCTTTATTTTTAGGGGTTAGCCTTATTTTCATTTGCATAGGTTATGGTATCCTATTATGCTAGTTTTTCTTTGCACTTCCTTTGCAATTGAAGTGTCTTTTGATAATTCTATTGCAATGTTAGTAATTGATAGATCATGAAACTTCCCACAAACCTTTGGATGTCACATTATCTAATTTTGAGCTCATTGGGTCTACAACTATGCACAAAAACCAATTGAATGGACAAATTTAGTCTAATTTCAATCTCAGGAGCTTCCCTCATCTTTTGAATCATCCACATCATCTGAATTAGTTATTGTGACTAAATGCTTTGTATTTTTTTTATTGTGTTTTCTTTGTTTTCAATTATATTATTTTTATATGGCATTTTTCAACTCCATAAAAAGTAGTGAAAAAAATATTTTTTCTCTTTACTTTCAATTACCTTATCTCTATATAAAGTGGTTGTAAATTAACGTGGAAATCTAAGTATTTTATTTATGATGTACCTTGATTTTTTTGTTATTCATCTCTATATAAACGGGTTGTAAATTAACTTGGAAACCTAAGTATTCTATTTATGATGTACCTTGATTTTTTTGTTATTAGAATATTTTGTTAATTAGTTATGGAATGTATTATTTTATTATTTTTAAATATAACATTACAATATCGAGCGTTCCTTATTTAAAATGGATATTGGAATGGTTTATTTGATTGATACCATATTTTTATCTTAATAACATATTTTTATTTTAAATATTACATGTTCACTAAACCTAGAATGAATATTTTATTTATGGATAACAATATTTGTTTTTTTGCTTTTAATATCAACATTATTTTATTATTTTTAAATCTATGATCTTGTAGTGCACCTCTCAACTAGAAATGTTCCTAAAAAATATTTATATAATAAGAATTATCTCATATAATAAGAATATCCCCTTATACAATATTTCATTTTTATAAAAAAAATTGTTATTAATATTTAAAATGTTACATATCAACTCCATATTAAGAAAAAAACATAACAAATCTAAGCTATTAATGGAATAAAAAAATTCTCTATAGATAAATTCGATATTAAACATTTTTGTATTATTAATATATCCTAAATGTTATATATCAGCTTGTTGCTAAGAATGGAATAAATTACATGTATTTCTTACAATAAAAAATGAATATATAAACTCCCGATCACGGTGGCTGCCCGAGGAAATAGGCCAGATATGGTTGTTGGGGAAATAACATGATGAGTACAACACATGGCATCCCACGCCCTCATGGTGATGGGTGTGGTGGCATCCAAGATGAGGAAGTACAGGCTAGTACGGAGAAGTGGCAGCCAATGCCAGGGTAGTGACAGAGGTTGGAAGGACACGACAGGAGTATCTGTGGGACAGAGGAGGAAGAAGGGGGAGTATGAAGGAAGGAAGAGTGATCGGAATAGTATTGTTGCGAAGGAGAGATGGGAGACTAACGAGGAAGATCAGCTCATCAACCTGCAATGGCACCTTCGAAGCAGCACCAGGTATGTAATCTGGCCATATTCATTAATTGAAATTCTCCGTGTGTGTTTACATGGAAGGGGAATGAGAGGTCCTAACAGAGAAGAAGGAATGCAGGGAGGGAAGGGGAGTGAGGTTGAACCTGTAAATGGTATCGCGAGGGACCACCAGGGACCGGAATATGAGGGAGGCTAGGCTAGTAATTTAGCCAACCAAACCTGTAAGGTGGAAGGAGAGAAGGGTGATAAGCAAATGAGAGGCAGGGCAATTGTGAGGAACAAAGAAGAGCAGAAGCACTCAGGCCAGAGGAGAGGGAGAAGGGAAAGGAATTGAGGGTAGTAATAGTAATTGTATGGTTTGAGGGATGGGAGGGTAAGGCTGTAAGCATCATGTGAATTGAGCACTAGGACTCTATCTGCGAGAACAAAGAAGAGAGGGGAAATTCCCAAAAAGACAGAGGGTATAGTGCATGGAAGGGTAGGGGTGTTGTTAACTCTAGCAGAGAGGCTATTACATGGCAGGGGAGTGGTGTTGTTAGCTCTGGAAGAGAGGCTATTGCATGGCATGGGGGTGGCATTATTATCTCTAGCAGATAGGCTATTGCATTGCAGGGGAGAGGCCATGCTACTTCAGACAAAAATGAGGCAACAAAGCAGTGGGCAAGGGGGCATCACACCAGAGACGGGAATGGTAGGAGATGTAAGGAGAGGGGCAGAGATAGAATGGTGTCAAGGCTGGCAAATGTAATTCATAAGCTAACTAGACTGTTGTGTGAATAGGTGAGCATAACAGGTGACATGGCTAGACCAACACGTGGTAGATGACGCAACAGAAGGGAAGGGAGGAGCCTCGAGGTGCTAACCTAGGTACCTCAAAACCAAAATGTGGAAGAAAGCCAGTAGAGAGACTAATCCATGAAGAGTGAAAATGTATAGAGTAGGGACGGATGAATGCATCAGGAAGATTTTAGAAGACTGGGAGGAACGGATAAAAGAGGAGGCAGACTCAGAAGAGGAAATAGAGGCCTGGTGAGAGGTAATCCTAGACCCAAGAAATACGAGGGGAAGACTAACACAATTTAAGTAGACTCTATACCTATACTAGCTCATGAAGAGCCTGATGGGGAAGGCCACGGACAAACTATCAATCGGGATGGCAATGACCCTCCACGACATGAAAAACTACAAGAAGGACCTGTAGGCCATATAGTTTTAGTTGTGCAAGCAAGAAATCTGCCTAGAACGAATCCAAAGGCATATCCCTTATATGATTGAGGTGGCGGATGCACCATGAGACTTCGCTGACGACCCTGATTGACTCAGCCTCAGAGGACCAAAAGGAATAATCAAGTTCCTGACTACTTTTAAGTTTTTAGCAGATAGCATATACTTTTATAATGTATGCTTATGGTAGAAAAAAACTCGGACTCGTATTATGATATAGATGTATATATAGCTTGGGTAGATCACCTGAAACTATATGATTTTTGGATGGCATATAACATGGATAGGTGTCCAATAGACCTAGTTTCCCACTGGGCAAGTTGAGGCCACCTATCTCATCTATGTAGTGTAAAATTGTTTTTCATAAATAGAAAATGGAGGTCCTACCAATCTTTACAAAAAAAAATGAATATATAAAAAATGTAAATAAATTGTTTTCTTCTTTTAATATAAACTTACATAAAACTATATTATTATTTTTTTTTTTATTTTTTTTTTCTCGGTAAAGGCTAAATCTATTAAGAAAATAAAAATATGTACAGAGAGGTTACATTTCGAGAGGAGGCCTCAGCCAGTCCTCAGCTGGAAAATCATGGTTTTTACCATATAGCACATCAGTCACGATTACATTGAGGTCCTGCATACTAGATATAGCATACCTGTGGAATTCTGGACCTATATTGACAACTAAAACCAAAAAGTCTCTGAAGTGGACAAAAACAGATGACAGGGTATGCCAGTATTTAGCATTTAACTTCCTATCCCAGACTTTGAAAACAAAAATACAAAACATGAGAGCAGGATGGCCACACAGCCAGAGATTACTGATCTGAACCAGCATGATTCGGGGATGATGGCGCTTTCTCCCTTTCTGGACTGGGCGATGCTAACCAGGTTACACCACCTTCTTCGTCTAGCACTGGCTCGCCGTTGGGATGAGTTACCAGGTGCAGGATTCGAGTGTATCCATGAGAAGGACCACCAGAAGGTCCCTCTATCCACGCTGGAGTCGAATTTGGGTTCTGATCCTGAACCAAGGCATTCTCCTTGGCGAAATGCGGTGGCTGAATTTGTTCAGAAGCCGGAGGGTCTTCATGCTGACGACCCGCGCGATACACATGCCCTGACAGATCCCCAAGCAGGATGCTGTCATCTTGAGAGGGGTCGTTGTCAGAGGGAGCCGAACTGGAGGAATTCCTTTCCTCTTCTACCACCGAAACAGTAAAATTGATAGTAATGATAGGCCTATTTACCTCACTCTGGAATGAAAAACTAGAAGTCTGAAGCGAGCTGTTTGGATGAGCCCCCTCGGCTTCCAGCGACAGAGGAGAAGGCGGAATTGCAGAAATCGGATTAACAGTCGAGGGAGCCGGATATGCTCGACCTCCTCTATTGCCATAGTTGCTGCCTCGCCGAGGAATGCCACGCCTGCGCATTATGATTGCGGGCACAGAGAGCTTGTACAGGCAGAAAGAACTCCAGTGGCGTAACAGGGAGGGAATTCTATGAAACTCCTGGAGCCTTCCGCACCAGACATACAACATACTGCGGCAAGACGGGAGCGGCATTGTATTAAAGAGCCAAGGGGCATTAATGCCATGACTTGATAACAGTACCCAGAGCCCATGCGCCTTCATTGTTACCATGCGTGAGGTGAAGTATAACTGGTTTCGAGACAGCTCCATAGTAAATGTGAATGCCTTGAGCGTATAAATGCTATCAACCCCCTGTACCTTGCAGCACGCCCGACTGCCAGCAAATAAGCCAGCTGTTGTTTCGGTGATGTATTGCATTGTTATCTGGAAAGAGCACCCGCATCCGGGTGGGTTCTTTTGAACTGAGCTATGTCACTGAGGACAATCTCCTGAATTTTGACTATCTGATCCTCTGTATCAAGGTTAGATATAGGACCTTCAAAATGACTGTTTTTGGCTTCCACTCCAAGATTGGCAAGAAGGTCGGCAAGCTTGTTGCCTTCCCTCCTGATGTGTTTGCAGGAGATTGCTTGATGCTGAACCGTCCAAGTGTAGATTAGCTCTAACCTTTGAGCCATTCGCCAACTTTTGCTTACTTTGTGAGCAGGAGAACCGTGCAGCATTTTAATGAGCATTCTGATTATGATTTGTGAATCCCCTTCGACAATGAGAGGAAAGAAACCATTTTTTTGAGCTAATTTCAGACCTCTCCATAGACCCTCCAATTCCGCTGAGTTATTTGTGTCCCAACCTATTGATCCCAGATAAATACATTGAGGAATGCCCATGTGATCCCTGATGACTCCTCCATATCCGGCCTTGCCTGGATTTCCTTTAGAAGCGCCATCAAAGTTGAGCTGGAACATGTTTATGGGAGGCGGGACCCAAGTATTTGGCTCTGAACCCTGCATTGCACTATTCTTTATCCCTGCTACTATTTGATTTATCTGAATCCCCCAGTTATCCCATATTGTTTTTTCCTGAGGTGTAGTAGGGAAGTCTTCTGCATGCCATTCTCTGGTTGAAAGAGTTTCCACTAGGTTTTGCTGAATTTTAGTCCATATTTGCTCTAGAGGCAAAGATTTATTTTTGAAAATTCTACTATTGCGCTCTTTCCATATATTCCACATTAAAAGTCCTGGTATTAGATGCCAGAGAGCATTGAGTAAGTTGCTTTGATAAGGCGGTTGTTCCCATTTGCACATAGTCGCTTTAATGTCTCCCTGAACTCTGCCTTCTTTTTGGCATCGAAATGCTGCCTTCTCCCAGAGTTTTCTTCCGATTTGGCAAGTCTGCATCAAATGTATAGCAGTTTCCTCCTCCTTCATGCACATTAGGCATATTGACGGTCCTGAGAAGCCTCTTTTCCTGAGATTATCCCAGGTCAGGATTCGGTTGTGACAGAGAAGCCATAAGAATGTAGAAACTTTCGGCCAGTTAGCTGAGCGCCAGATGACTTCCCAGATTTTATCTTTGTTGAGCCGATCTTGGATAATGATTTTGTATGCTTCCTTTGCAGTGAAGATTCCTTTCTCTTCATATCCCCACCTGAGGATGTCCATACCCTCTGAGGTTGTGACTTGTCTCTTTTGAAGTTCTGCATTGAGGTAATGTTTCGTTTGCTCAGGGCAGTTAGTTAAAAAATGAGCTGCATCTTGCCATTGCCTATGCTCTTGATTGGTATCTATTTTCCAGAACATTCTGACTGTGTCCTGTGGTATCATTTCTCGTTCTGGAATTTGATGATCTTGTAAAATATCCCTTAGCCTAGGTAATTGTTGCCATGAATCCTCCCAGAATCTCGCTGTGGTTCCACTTTTGATTTCCCAAAAACTGTGTTCTTGTATAAGGCTCCTTTGTTGTATTGCTGAGTTCCAAAATACCGAACCCGTGCTTATCTCAGTCATTCTTATTCTTTCTTCCATAGGATAGTTGCTTGTGTACTTGGCTGTCCAGAGAGTGGCCCATGGAGTGTTGGGATGAGCAAGCCATCTCCACCAGATCTTTGCTCCCATTGCTCTGTTGCTGTGCTCAGGGTCCCTTAACCCAATACCTCCTGCTATTTTGGGAAGACAGACTTTGTCCCACTTCACTAAAGCCCATTTTCTGTTTTGCCCCGAACTTCCCCATAGAAAATTGCGCTGCAGAGTCTTGATTTCTTTGAGTACCCATTTGGGGGCGGCAAGGATGGAGAAGAGATAAAGGGGCATGGATTGAAGGACCGCTTTAATAAGAACAATTCTACTGGCCATATTCAGAGCTCGATTGGTCCAAAGAGTGAGCCTCTCCTCAAGTTTTTCCAGGAGTTGCTTCCAGGAAGAGTGCTTAAGGGCAGAGTCCATTAGAGGGGCACCTAGATATTTGGATGGCAGAGAGGCAGTGGTGAAGCCCAAGATTCTTTCAATGGATCGCTGAGTGGCAGCAGGGGTGTTAAAGAAGAAGATTTGGGATTTAATTCGATTTATGAGAGCTCCTGAGGCATCAGAAAAGGTTGTCAGGATAGATTTGAGGATACGAGCTTCTTGCACTGAAGAATAGCCATAAAGCATATTGTCATCTACAAATTGCTGATGGGTATAGACGGGAGAGTTATTGAAGGAAAGGCCTCGTAATTGCTGGGTAAGTCTGGCTGAAGTGATGAATCTACCTAAACCCTCTGCCATGATGACAAAAATGAAGGGAGATAAGGGGTCACCTTGTCTTATGCCTCTGGAAGGCCGGTACGTAGCTGAAGGAATGCCATTTATTAAGACAGAGTAGAAGACTGAAGATAGAAGATTGAAGATCCACCTTACCCATGAATGAGCAAAACCAAAAGCAAGAAGGATTTTTTGAATATAAGCCCAGCTAAGACTATCAAATGCTTTGGATAAGTCTAGTTTGAGCAACATACCTGATTTCTTGGATTGCTTTAAGGAGTGAATTATCTCATGCGTTAGAATGATCCCATCTGTTATTTGGCGACCTTCAACATAGCCCGATTGCTCGGGCGATATGATCAGAGGGAGCAGCGGTTTTAATCTTGTCGCTATAACTTTGGAGATTACTTTGTATATGATATTACACAGCGCAATCGGTCTATATTTGTCTGGAGTGTTGGAATCTTCTCCTTTTGGGATTAAGGCTATGAAGGTAGCATTTAATCCAGGATACATCCATCTGAGTGCTCTAGATTCCTCTACCACCTGCCATACTTCCTCTTTTATCAAATCCCAGAACTTGTGAAAAAAATTGGAAGTAAAGCCATCCGGTCCTGGCGCTTTGCCTTCCTTCAGGTTCCGCATTGCTTCTTCAACTTCTTCTAAGTTAATGGGTTTGAGGAGAAGACTGTTGTGTTCCTCTGTAATTATCCTTGGTATGTTCTTGATCACCTTATTGATGGCTGGCATTCTATTGATATCGGGTTCCTGATGCGCCTTCTCAAAGTATTTCAGGAATTCCGCTTCAATACCTTCATGCGTTTCCACTTTATTCCCCTGTTCATTTTTGATATGAGAGATGTGATTGATCATTCTGCGCTGGACCGTCGTTTTGTGAAAGAATTTAGTATTCTTTTCTCCATTTTTTAGCCATCTGATCCTTGATTTCTGTCTCCATAGTATTTCCTCCTGTTTAGCTCTTTCTATGATTTTGGATTCTAAGACTTGCTCCTGCTTGGTTAATTCCTCTGTGCGCCCTTCAGAGATGATGATTTGCTGGATTTTTTTCATTTCTGTATTAAGGGAAGCTTGTTCCGTGAAGATGTTACCAAATGTATTGTGATTCCATCTTTTTATCACACTTTTAAGGTGTTTAAGCTTTTGTTGAAATCTCGCCATCCTGGTGCCTTCAGATGGATTGAAGTGGAGCCAAGTGGATCTTACTAACCTTTCAAAGTCCGGGTGAGTGAACCAGAATTCTTCAAAACGAAAGGGGCGTTTACTAATATTACCTGGCCTGTTCCATTGCAGTTCGATGGGCCAATGATCTGAACCTGAGACAGGAAGTATGGAGGCTGTGAATTCCCCCCCAAGATGAACTGCGTTGTCTGAGATAAGGAACCGGTCAAGGCGCGATGCAATCTGCTGCTCTCCCTCTCGTTTATTGCTCCATGTGAAGATTCCATTACCTGTTTGGATATCCATCAGCCAGTTATTTTGAATAAAGGTCTTTAGTAAATTTCCTTCATTATTTGCCTTGGTTCTGCCTCCACGTTTTTCTTCTATACTCGTTGTCATATTGTAATCACCTCCCGCAATCCATAGTGGATGGGGTCTGTTTGTGCTGAGATCTGAAAGTGTATTCAGGATCTGTGCTTTTTGAGCTGTATCCTGAGGAAAATAGACATTTGTTATTAACCCATGTGTATTAGAGCCTAAGAGGTGAAAGTTTGCCTGAATAAAATTTCTGTTAGCTTGAATATTATGTATCTGTATGACTCGCGCATCCCAGAGGATTGCAAGTCCACCCGAAGCGCCCTGAGCATCAACTGCTATTACATGTCCCCCTGGCCATGCTTTCACTGCTATTTTTTCCAAAAGATCTGAACCACATTTCGTTTCCTGTAAGAAAAGAATGCTTGGTTTTTCTTGCATCAGCATATTTTTTAATAATCTTCCTTTCCTGGGGCTGTTGAGCCCTCTGATATTCCATGATATTAACTTCATTGAGAACTTTGGGGGTGAGGATTAAAATACCTGGTCAGTTTAGCATACCTCCCTGACTCCACTAAAATCTCTCCAACCTTGATTGTTCTTTCCAGAGTGGATTTCCTACCTCTTTTCTTATTGTCCTTTGTGATAAATTTTCCATCCCATGGACTTCCTATTTGGACCCCTAGCGAATATTTCTTCTGTGCTTTGTGCAACACTTCAACTAGGTTATCCACTTGCTTTTCTGTTATTTTTTCAAAGTTCTTTGTCTTGCAAGCCTGTTCCAAGCCCAGGATATCCAGCTCCCCTATGTCTAAGGGTTCCGGATCTTCTTCCATAATTTGAGGTGCTTGCGAGGGATCCTCTCGCTCCTGTGAGGATTTCTCATGAGTCTGCGAGTATTCAACATCCATACCTTGCGTGTGCCATGGCAGGGTTTTTGCTGGGGTGATTAACTTATCTTGCTTTTGGTTTTTCTTTTCTCCTTGTCTCGATGTCTCGCCTGGCTGTTCTTGATGGGTCTCTTTGTCTTTCGCCTTTTCCTTCTCCTGTTCTTGCTCATCCTCCTTATCCAGTGCTTCGAATCTATTGCTAGTTGAGGGCTTGGTTTTGTTGACTGGATTTGCTTTATTGTTGCCTGTAGATTTCTTGTTTCCTCTTCTACGATTTGTTACCTTGGTATATCCATCGGTATCTTGATTATCAGAGCTATTTTGGGGAGCAGATTCTTTGTTTTGAGGACAGTCTCTGTAAAGATGCCCTATCTCATGGCATTTCCTACATCTGAAGGGCACATATTCATAATCTATAACTTGTGTCCATTCAGAGTCCTCATGAAAGAAGCTTACCGTATCCGGCAGTGGTTGCTTGAGATCCATATAGACACAAATCCGGGCATAGGATGTATAGCTGCATCGCTTTGTTTCTTCTGCGATCTTGACAAACTCGCCTATAGCGTTCCCTATTTCTTGCAGAGACTTTTCCTCCCAGTACTCCCACGGTAGTGAATAAAGCCTTATCCACACTGGCGCATAGGTCAGATCCTCCTTGTCTGGGTTAAATCTTTCAACCCAGCCTTTCAAGTATAGTCCCGCTGAATTAAAGAAATACGGACCCTGATCCAGAATCCTGTTGCGGTCCTCCAGGCAGTTAAAAACTACAGTGAAGAAACCTTTGGCTCCTAAATGGAGCGAAAGATGTCCTTTAGGATGCCATTTAGTATTTATCCAGCTTCTCAGCGCTCTCTCCGTTGGCCAGATTCCTATGAATTTTCCGATTAGCGCATGATCTCTCATGTATTGTATTCTGGCATTGATGCGTTCGCTTGGAAAGTCCACTCTTGGTTTATGGACTGCCACAGGTTTGCATGTTGATGAACTTGCCTTGCTTCTTTCATCGGCTTCTATATCCTTGCTTTTCTTCTGTCCATTGTCATTGGCATAACCTCTGCTGCCCTGTTCCCTTTCCCTGTCATCCGTTGTCCGTTCGCTGTATTCCGTATCGGGGGGAGGCCCCTGGCTCTCCCCCTGCGGGGCTTCCATTTTCCTTGAACCGTATGGTCTCCCCTGTTTGCTTGTCGGCGCTGCAATCTCTGCCCTCTGTGCGCAGTAAGTCAGTCCTGCCGTGAGCAGATTTGCAGGAACCCTAGGTTAGGTTTCAGCATCGCCCGCTCCCGTCTCCGCCTAGCCCCCATCCAAACTATCTTATTTAAAATGGTCATTAAAATACTTTATTTATGGCTCAGGCCAACACTTTTTCATTATAAATTGTCAAATGCCATAAATTACACACACACACACATATATTTCTTTATTTTCAATTAATTTATCCTTATACAAAGTCTATGCCAAATTAAAGTATATTATTTTTACATGTCATATATCATTTGGTATGAAGGGGTGAAGAATTAGATAGATATACATATATATTTCTTTATTCTCAATTATTTTATAAGTACTTTATCTTTATACAAAGTCTATGCCAAATTAAAGTATATTATTTTTACATGTCATATGTCATCTCATATAAAGTGGTGACCAATTATATATATATATATATATATACAAAGTAGATTCCAAATTAAAGTGAAAAATTGAAGTATTTTATTTATGGTACCAAATTTGGGGTTACATGGGAGTAAATATGCATATAATGAAACCCTATTGTTAACTAAAGCATTCAATACACCAAACTTTAATAGAAGTGTCATCTATTATATGTACTAGATTTATGTAAAACATTTTTTTATATATTTTAAATAATAAAATCTATTTTATGTAATCCAAAAATTAGAAGAAAAAAAAGGCATAGAAAAGCATTTAGAATTTAGTTCATTTAGATTTAAATACAAATATTAAGAATGGATGTCAAAATTGTGTTGATAGTAAACCACTAAAATTTCTTATTAATTTAATTTTGTGTTTTCAATATAAAATCTATTTTATGTAATAGATTTAAATAATACATTTGGTTCATTTTGATTTGATATAAAATATTTATATATTAAAATTTTGTTCATTTAGATTTAAATAAATAATTTGAGAAACCATGCAAAACATGTATTCAAAATAAATTATGTTAATCCTTATTAAGTCAATTCATTGTATTCAATATAAAATCTCTAGAATATATTAAACATCAATATATTAATATCTATTTTGTATTAATATTAAATATCAATATCTCTTTTAATGTTAATTATTATTATTATTATTATTATTTACACATTATTATTATTTTTATTATTATTAAATATAGATATTAATGTTAAACATAGAAATCTATGTAAAAATATATTTTGCATCTATACATTGATGTGAATATTTTTTTATGTAAATATTTTTATTAAACATTGCACTTAATAACTTTAGCTTTATTTGGGTTCATTGATGTTAGGATTAAAATATTTGGTAATTTTATATCATTTGGTTCATGTAGCATTGTGTTAATTTATAACATTAGGTTTTGAAGTTTGGGTTTTTTAACATTAGAAAAATTGGTTTAATGTTAATATTTATATTCAAAATGAAAAATTGATATTGATATTATAAATATATTTGTAGAAACATTATAACATAAATAATAAACATAGACCTTATAGGTTTACTAACATTAATAATCTTGGATTATAGAGATTAGGTTTAAAAAATTGTGGAATTTTGTTCGGTGTTGTAATAATGTTATGATCACTCATTTGATTTTATACAATCTGTATATGTGAAGTTTTTTTGTATGTGTAGATGGTAAATTATGTATGTATGTTAATTTTAATTTTATTCAACATTAAATTGTTTTGTTGATATCAAATGTGTTTTTCTTTTTTCTGTTAGGTGATTTCATTGTTTGATCATGGATCCATGTATTTCGAGTTGTCTTCCATTTGAAATTCTTGAAATTGCCTTCCTTTGGCCCCCTTTATTGGCTGTGATAAAGTTTAGCACTATTTGTAAGAAATGGAAGAATTTTTTGCAAACCCCTTCTTTCTTATTACGTTGCAAGCATGCATGTACAAATGAATTTGGATTTATGGTTCCTTTCCTCAATAATGAAGACAATTATTTTGTTGTTGAACACCTTAATTAGAATGGGCACATATCTTATTTTCATTTGCAATTCATAGATTCAAGATACACAATAGAGATTATTGTTGGACCAATGGTGGTTTTATCCTTACCAACAGAATTCTCCCATACACACAACTATTTTGTAATGAATCCATTTACAGAGGCCTTTAAAAACATAGGGCCAATACGAATTGGAGAATCGAGATTCTTTTCATTATTGGAAAATGTAAGCAAAAAGAAATATGAGGGGGTTGTTCTAAAACATATATATGACAGAATGTCGTATAAATTTTATGTTTGCAATAGTCTTGATAGGGTACAACAAATGGCTCATGTTCCATTTGGTGGCACTTCACCCCCTAAGAACGTAGTGTTATATAAAAGTAAATTCTTTTGGCTCTATCTGGACAAGGAGTATGAATATTGTCCTCGGTATATGTATACAATCTAATGGTTTGATGTAATAAAAAATGATGGGGTTTTTCATTTGCTCCAATCACTCAAATATGTTGTATGTCATTAGAAATATACATGGATCAGTTGAAATGCCTTGTTAATGATGGCTCCACTTCTATATGGTCAATTGAAGAATTAGATCATTTCCAATTTGGTCAACTGTGTGTTGAACAAAGAATTGACTACTTTGAGGATGATTGGGTTTCAGATGGAAGTTTTTGGAATAAATTTATACAAATATAAATAGCTAATGTCCTAGTTATCTTCTATTTCGAATAGTCCATGTTGTGGTTCTTATGTGCAACTACAGTGAAATTCCTTTCCTATTATATGACATGATGAGTAGCATTTTTTTTTCCAATAGATATTTATAATTCAACTAATGAACATATGTCTAGGTTTTGGTACCCAATGCTAGAGGATTGCAATGACTTGTTTGAGTATGGAAATGTTTTTGCAATTGCTCCCCGTATGGATTTTGTTGATGAGATTCCACCATTGGATATGGATAAGGATTCTTAGGATATTAGTATTCTTAGGAGTTCCTATAAATATTTTCATTCTATATAATATCTATGGTTGTGGAAAATATTTCCATTTTTGGCTTTATACATACTTTGGTTCTTTATGGTAATACTTTAAAATTATGCTTGTATCGATCTTTAGGATGTAAAATATTTCATATTGTTTCCCCTAAAGTTTTCTTAATTACATGTAAATGTGTCTAGATGCTATGTATTTTTCTTCGTTTGTATAATTATAATTTCTATGAGTTATGTTATACATGTTATTTGCATTGGTTTTGTCATTGATTCTTAAACAATGTTATATCATTATGTACATTTTAACATTTGCATTTATATTTTGATAGTATATAGTTCCAAATTTTTAGATACACTTCCTAGTCATATAATTCTTAGAGCATTGTGTCCCAATAGTAGTATGGGTTTTGGTTTGATTCTAATATGATACATGCAAATTTAGAAATTTTTGTTTAAACCATTTGGGAGAATTCATTTATGTTTTTAGCCATTTCAAAAAATTCATTTTTGTTTTTAGCCATTTGGAAAGAGCCTTATAAATTTTGATAAGTTTATATGATTCCATAATGAATATTTTATTTTTTATTGTAGACATGTCATCTGAAGGCACAAGCAAGCATACAATAAAAATAAATATGTCACCAACATCACGTGACAGGTCTAATGAAAGTCATCATTTACAGTATCAAAAAAATAAGGATGCCATAAATGAGCATAAGAGAGCTACATATCATAGAAGAACAAGTGAAGCCACTCTTGAAAATGATTTTATAATTCCTCGCAAGTATCGTACTATGGATGATATAATGGAAAGAACATTTCCTGTTGATAGTTCATTATCAAAATATGCTCCTCGTCAACATAATGTTGTTGTTCGATTATCTCCTAAAAATACTCATAACATTGGGGAAACATCTTGAAATTGGGAATAACATCATATCGATAATGTGGATGCAAATTTCCCCTAACCCTTTTGTGCGTCCAATTGCATGTTTTGACCAAGGCCAAAGGTTGCAAAACATCCATGGTGGAGGTAATGATGACATTGTGTGTGATGATTTGGATGATAATTTAATTGGCCATTTGTTTGATAATTTGGAGCCAGTTGCTCGAAACATCAGATCTTCCAATCCCGCTTCTCAAAGTAATGTGGTCCCACCAAGAGAATCAGTCATCCCTGATAGCATTTCATGTGGAACAATGGAGGTAACACAATGATATTTTTATTTTTGCTGCAATAGTGGTTGTTTTATTACATTCCTCTATTTACAAAGTTTTGTTTACTAAACTTATAAGTTATTTTATTCTCTTGGAATAGGATACAACTCGTTTTAATAGAGGTCTAGAAATTAATTCCCAAAGTGTTCCATCTACTAATCTGAGAAGTGAGGATGAATCATTTCATAACCTTCATGTGCATTCTCCCCAACAATGAAATTGTCAAACTAATTTAAGTTTTAAATGTTTTTTATTTTCTTTTCATTTTATAAGTTTCTAGTTGTTTGGACATTGAATTTTATGGCATATTTTATTTTCTTCAAACGTGACACAACTCATTTCAATAGAAACATACAAACTAACATCGTATATGTTCCATCTACTAATGTTAGAAGTGAAGAGGAACCATCTCATAGCATTCATCTACATCGCCAAACAAATCTAAATGTTGAGTGCATTTGATATTTTTCTCATTTTTTCATTTACAGTTGGTTGGACATTGGATTTTGTAAACATTTATGGAGAAACCCTGATTTCATCTCATTAGGTTGGAGAATTGTAATCCAAAACATCAAATTGTAAAACTAATGTAGATGTTCAATGTATTTCATTTCATTTCCATTTTTGAATCTTTATTTTTTGGAAATTTAGTTTTATAACGTATTTTAATTTTTTGAAACAAGAAACAACTCATTTGAATAGAAGCATAGAAACTACCTCCCAAGATGTTCCATCCACTGATGTTAGAAGCCAAGAGAAGCCATCTCATAACCCTCATCCACATCGACACAAATGTAAATTTTGAATGAATTTGATTCTTTTTCATTTTTTTCATTTATAATTAGTTGGAAACTAAATTTTAAAATCTTTTATGACAAAGAGACCTTTACATCCTCTCAGGTTCTTGAAATGTAGACCATAAAATATGAAATACCTTGTCATAGATCTATTCCACATGCTTCAAGTTTGGAAAGTGAATCTCATGTTCCTGAAGATGAAGTACATTTTAGAATAAATTTTACTCTTACAAATGGTTCTCAACATGGTTCGGCCAATAGAGATCATATTCATTTTTATGAAAACATGATTGCAGTGCATAAAAGATTTCGAGAAAAGATAGATAGCTTGTCAGTTGTCCAAATGTGTCACATTCTCCAAGAATCATACTCGGGAATCGAGGTTTTGAGACATTCTGAAGGACTTATCTGTAGTGTTAGCTATGGAGCCTAATTATCTTTTTTGTTCAGAGATATCTCTACATTGGACCCTAGTTCGTAATGTGGCGGCAACACTGCCCATAAAATGTGCACCGCCAGTGGGGTCTAGGGGGATCAGGGGTAGCACCCTTAAAGCTAAAAATAGATGTAAAATTGCCTTGTCAAATTTTGTAATTTTGTAGTTAATCTGAGTCATTCATTAGGTAGCGATCTGACGATAGAAGTTATGCTTAATTTAGGGGTTTTTTTCCCTAGAAGAAAACCCCTCACTATATATGAGGGAATTGTATTACATCTATGTAGATCTTTAGTCTAATTGAGAAAAAGAGAGGAGATTGTGTGAGAGCGAAAAGGGAATGACAACGGATCTATTGTAGGTTGTATCTCTTCATTTTTTTGGATAATATAAAAGGAATAACTAACTATTTCTCCACGGACGGAGCCCAAATTGGGTGAACCACGTATATCTATTTCTCTCTTGTTTTATGTCTTTTCTATGTTTATAATTTCTAAAATATATTTTAGGTGTTCCATTTCTCTATAATATATAATTTTCTAACAACTGGTATGAGAACCGAAGGTCTATTTGGCTTATAAACTCACGAGAGAGAAGGGTTCCTAGTTCGAGTGGGAGCAATGGTAGAAGATGGTAGGTTTAGGGTCGAAAAATTTAATGACCAAAACTACCAACTGTGGAAGATTTAGATGGAAGGTTATCTGTGTCAGAAATATTTGTACCTACCATTGAGTGGAAAGACAAAGAAGTCGACAAGTATGACAGACACAGAATGGGATATTCTAAGTAGAAAGGCACTTGGAACAATATGACTATGCCTAGTGGCATCAATAGCCTTTAATATTTCAAAGGAAATGACAACAGAGGGTTTAATGTCGCATTGGCGAAACAATATATGAAAAACACTCAACCTCAAATAAGGTATTCCTTATGAAGTGTTTATTTAACATGAAAATGTTAGAAGGTGGATCTATTGCTGATCATTTAAATGAATTTAATACAGTTACCAGTTAGTTAATTTTTGTAGGGGTAAATTTTTATGATGAACTTAGGGATCGGTTCTTTCTATGCTAATCTCTAGAAAGTTGGAATGGTTTAGTTATTTCCATTAGTAACTATGTCTCTGGTTCTAGTACTTTTAAAGTTTGATGATGTTGTTGGTGCAATCCTTAGCGAGGAAATGTGACAGGAAATCTTTGGTGAGACATCAGGTATTTCTTTGACTTCAGAGACTAGGGGAAGAGAAATGGAAAGAGGAAGAGCCTAGGATATCGCAGTAAGTCAAAGAAAGGTAAATCCAAGTCCAGATCGAGGATAGTGTAATGGAAATGTAGGAAGGAAGGATACCTGATGAAAGATTGGAAGTCTCAGAAGGGAAAAGAAGGAGAGGCGTAACAAGAAAACAATCATGACACAAATGTTACAGGTGATGTGTTACAAGATGATTTGATTCTTTCATTAGAAAATATTATTGATTCCTGGGTGGTAGATTTAGGGGCCTCATTCCATGCCACACTTGATAGGAAACATTTTCATGATTATGTTCAAGGAGATTTTGGACAGGTTCAATTGGGTGATGATAAACCATGTAAAATCATTGGAATGGGTACAGTTTTCATAAAATAATAGAATGGAAATAAATGGTTGTTGAAGGAGGTAAGGCATGTTTCAGATCTAAAGAAAAATATAGTTTCAATAGGGTAGTTGGGAGGTGAATTTTGTGTAACTACTTTTACAGATAAAACCTGGAAGGTCACTAAAGGAGCCTTGGTAATATAAAAAGGAGAAAAGATTGGTACATTGTATTTATGCAATGATATTTTTAATTATATTAATTCTTTAACCTCTATAGGAGAAGATACAACATTGTGGCATGATAGGCTCGGGCACATGAGTGAGAAGGGGATGCAGATTCTTCTCTCAAGAAATTTTTTGCCAGGTTTGAAGCATGTTGATTTAAAATTCTATGAGAATTTTGTTTGTGGAAAATACAAGATGCTCAGATTCGTCATAGTTGGGAAAGAAAAGAAGAGTGAAAAACTAGAGCTTGTGCATATAGATGTATGGGAGCCTGCTTAGGTATTATATCTCAATCGCTCTTGTTATTATGTTACTTTTATTGATGATGCAACTAGAAAAACATGGATTTATTGTATTCAAAATAAATATGATGTATTTGATACTTTCAAGAAATGGAAATATTTGGTTTAAAATGAGACAGGAAAAATGTTGAAGTGTCTCAGATCAAACAATGGAGCTGAATATTGTAGCAAAGAGTTTGATAGGTGTTGTTTACATAATGGAATTTGTAGAGAAAAGACAGTTCCAGGAACACTACAAGAAAATGGTGTGTCACAAATGATAAACAAGACAATCATGGAGTGTGCAAGGTGCATGAGATTGCATGGAAGACTGCCTTTAAAATTTTGGGCAAATGTTGTAGATACTATTGTTTATCTAATAAATACAGGGCCTTCGGGTTCCTTGGATGGTGGTATTCTAGAGGAGGTAGGGATAGGTAAAAAGGTAAACTAATCATTTTTAAAAACTTTTGGTTGTGAAGCCTTTGTCCACATTAATAAAGAAAACAAAACAAAACTTGAAGCAAAATCAAAGAGATGTACCTTTATTGGATATGGTGTTAATGATTTCGGTTATCGCTTTTATGATTATGAAAAAAAAATCATTAGGAGCAGCGATGTCATATTCAATGAAAAGGTTTTGTATAAGGATCAGATAAAGGAAAAGAAATAGGAAAAAGAAAATAGAGAATACACAGTGTTTGATGAGACCATAAAAAAGGTGAAGGTGCCTAAAAATCATAACGATCAACAACCAAAACAACAACAACATCCACAACAAAAAGCACCTCAAATGCCTGGAAGTGGTGTTAGAAGAACTACTAGGATAAGTAGACCCCATGAACAATACACTCCTTAATTATATTATGTATTGTTGACTCATTCTGGTGAACCAGAATTTTATGAAGAAGCAGTGCAGGTAGAAACCAGGAAGAAATGGGAGAAAACCATGAAAGGAGAGATGGACTCCTTAACACATAACCAGACTTGGCACTTAGTCAGGTTTCCTACAGGTAAAATAAAATTGCAGAATAAATGGGTTTACAGGTTGAAGGAAGAAGATGGAGGTAGTAAAAGGTATAAAGCTAGACTTGTGGTGAAGGTGTTTACACTGAAACATGGTAGAGACTTTGATGAGATATTTTCTCCTGTTGTTAAAATGACTTTAATAAGAACTATTTTAAGTCTAGTAGCAGTTGAAGATTTGCATCTTGAGTGGTTAGATATAAATACAATGTTTCTCCATGGGGATTTGGAGGAAGAGATATATATGCATCATCCGCAAGGATATGAGGTCAAAGGAAAAGAGAAACTAGTGTGCAGGTTGAAAAAGAGCTTGTATGGCTTAAAATGGGCTCCAAGGCAGCGGTATCTAAAATTTGAAAGTCTTATGTCTGAGCAAGGTTATACTAGATGTCACTCTAATCATTGAGTTTATCTCAAAAGGAAAAATGATGGCAGCTATATTATATTTTTATTGTATGTAGATGACACGCTTGTTGTAGGTTTTAACATGCAGGAAATAAATGTGATGAAAAGAAAATTGGCAAACTCATTTGCAATGAAGGATTTGGGTGTTGAAAAACAAATCCTTGGTATGAGAATAACTAGAGATATGAAGAATTGAAAATTAACATTGTCTCAAAGTGAGTACATAGAAAAAGTGGTGAAAAGATTTAATATGCAAAATGCAAAACTAGTTAGTATACCTTTGGCTAGCCATTTCAAACTAAGTAAGGAGGTGTGTCCCAAGACTCTGGAAGAAATGGCTTATATGTCTTAAGTTCCATAAGCATCAGTAGTTGGAAGCTTAATGTATGCAATGGTCCACACAAGGCTTGATATTTCACATGTAGTGGGATTTGTAAGCATGTATATGAACAATCCAAGAAAAGAACATTGGATGTCAGTGAAGTGGATTCTTAGGTATTTGAGAGGTACCACAAATCAAGCATTATGCTCTAGTGGTTCAAACATTTCTCTACAGGGATATGTTGATGTAGATATGGCGGGTGATAGAGATAATAGGAGGAGGACCACATGGTATTTGTTTATTGTAGGTGGAAAAACTATCAGTTGGGTTTCAAAACTGCAAAGTTTTGTTGCACTCTCAACAACAGACGAAGAGTATGTTACTGCTACAAAGGCTAGTAAAGAAATGATTTGTTTACAAAGGTTTCTTGATGAATTGGGTAAGAAGCAGGGGTTGGGCAGGTTATACAGTGATAGCCAGAGTGCTATACATCTTGCAAATAAATCTTCATTTCATTACAAGACAAAACATATACAACTCAAGTACTAGTTCATACGGTCGGTGTTCGAAGATGGACAATTGAAGCTAGAAAAGATTCACACTAGCTAGAATCCTGTAGATATGTTAACAAAAGTTGTAACCAGGGAGAAACTAAGATTCTACTTAGTTTCAATTGGTCTTCAAGTATGATGAAGAATATGAGAAAAATCCAGGTCCAAAGTGGAGTCATTTTCCAACAAATGGAGCACTGGTGGAGTTGTTATAATCAATCTCCAAGTGGGAGATTGTTGGGTGTCAAGCCTAATTATCTTCTTTATTCAGAGTTATTGCTGCATTGGACCTCAATTTGTAATGTGGCAACAACGCCGTCCATAAAATGTCCATCGCCAAGGGGGTCCAGAGGGGAGACAACAACTATTTGGAGCCCTCCCCTGGGGCGGGATCAAGGCAAATGCCCTCGAAGCTAAAATTAGATGTAAAATTACCTTGTAATGTTGTAATTTCGTAGTCAATATCGACCGTTCATTAGGCAAAGGTCTAACAGTAGAAGTTATGTTTAATTTAGGGTATTTTGTTTCCTAAAAGGCAAACCCTTGCCATGTATGAGGGAATTGTATTGCGTCTATGTAGATGTATATTCTGAGCGAGAAAGAGAGAGGAGATTGTGTGAGTGCAAAGAGGGAATTA
This sequence comes from Pinus tabuliformis, assembly GCA_031772625.1. Lineage (NCBI taxonomy): Eukaryota > Viridiplantae > Streptophyta > Pinopsida > Pinales > Pinaceae > Pinus > Pinus tabuliformis. Next base: position 612,140,731 of record CM062807.1, read on the forward strand.
CAACAAATCTGTTGTAGGTTGTATCTCTTCATTTTGTTGGTTAATATAAAAGGAAGGACTAGTTGTTTCTCCATTGACATAGCCCAAATTAGGTGAACCACATATAGCTGTGTCTCTCTTGTTTTATGCATTTTCTGTGTTTATATTTCTGCAATATATTTTATGTGTTCCATTGCTCCGTAATATATAATTTTCTAACATGCAAACAATGTAAGAATGAAATAGGAGTCCATCGTTTTTGTTAGTATAATTACATGAATCTTGGTGAGAAACCTCATATTTTAAGAGTTCTTACTCTAGTAGAAGAAATACTAATAGCATGAGTGCATAGAAAATTTTAGGGGCGAATGTTCGCCCTTTGGCGAAATTAAGGGGTTTCAAATTTTTAGTGGGCGAATATTTTGTATCATAGCAAATTTTTACAAATCACCTCAAATAGCCCACCTTATTTTAAAGGAGAGGGTAAAAAAGGTAAATTTAACCCTTGAAACTAGGATTTACAGTCTTCCATTCGCCCATTTTCAAGAATAGGTTTTATTTAAGTGAATCCATTCGCCCATTTTCAAGAATAGGTTTTATTTAAGTGAATCCTATGGGCCAAATACCATATTTATAAAAGAGGTATGGTAAATTAATAAAAATATAAATAAATGAGAGGTATGGTAAATAAATAAACAATTTTTTATATTTACTCCATAAGTCACCTTATATACATGCAAGGGTGTAAACAAATAAAAATATAAGTAAAGTGGAGGTATGGTAAATAAATAAAACATCTTTTTATTACTCAAAAGGTATGGTAAATAAATAGAAATATAAATAAACCAGACGTATGGTAAATAAATAAAACCTCTTTTTATATTTAGTCCATAACCCTCATTCTATTTATGAAGGTTCAAGAAAGAGGTTTTATTTAAGTGAATCCTATGGGCCAAATACCATATTTGTAAAAGAGGTATGGTAAATTAATAAAAATATAAATAAACGAGAGGTATGGTAAACAAATAAAACATTTTTTTATATTTACTCCAAAAGTCACCTTATATTTACGAACACTCAAAAAATGCATTATATTTAGGTGAAACCTATGGGCAAAATACTATGGGACAAATACCATGGACTAGATTGTTATTAATATCATGTAAAAAAACATTATTAGCCCTAACATTGGTATTAATAAAAATAATAATGGCACATGGTATTGACCCATGGTATTCACCAAAATGGAACATGGTATTGACCCATGGTATTCACCTGAAATGTAGCCTATTTAAATGGGGGAATTAAACCAACGTAGATCCATCTTTACTCTGGATCTACTAACCCTCGAGAGGTATCAAATATCGTGATATGCAAACTAGCATAGAGTGAAAAAATATTTGATCCCTCTCGAGGCTTGGTGGATCAAGAGTAAACATGGATGTTGTAATTTAATGTATGTTAAACATTTTAGCTTGGTTAAAATGAAAAATAAAATAAAAGTCAACTATTAATTTTTATAAATTACTAATAGTAATTTTTAAGCTCCAGGTTTATGATAACCCATGGTATTGACCCATGGTAATACCATGGTATTATGTGAGCATAGACTATTTAAAGGGGAAATTCTATCATCTTAGGTCCATCTTAATTCTGGGTCTACCAAGTGCTCAGAGGGATAAATAGATTTCATTCCCCTAAGAGTGGTAGATGTGGAGTTAAGATGGATATAGGTTGGTTTTTATGATAATGAAGATATTAAATAGACTTAGGAAATTATATTGTAAAAACATTTTAAGGTGAATGGTTAAAGCATAGACATTGGACAAGTATATTTGTATACTTCTGTTTTAAACTGAAACAAATCTAGGGCTCAAAGGAATGGATTGATTGCACTAGTCATCCTTCTATAACTTTCCAACATATGCTGGAGTAACCAGATTGTAATTTGGGTAATTTTTCTAAGAGCAAAAAGGAACATACTTGTGTATTGGCAGGGTGGTTACGAGGTCCCTAGAAGTGATGAATTTGAATTTTCTTGGTTTTATATATAGTATTAGGTTTTTTCTCATGCTTTCTGTGAATGACACGGGTGAATTTTATCCTACACCCACTAGGTTATCGATATGTAATTTTAGTAATTTTGATTTCAAAAGATATTTTAAAGAAATGCAATGATTTCATTTGTGTATTCAATAAACACAATATTCTAATGGAACTTTGCATTTGTGGTTTACCTATATAGATTCCATGGAGAAGTGTTAGTGGTGTGACATCAATTGTCCTCAAGCAGAGGCCTTATTTTTACTCTTTTTCGAAGCAAATACTTTCCTCCAACATTTTTGAGTTCCATGAAAAATTTGAAAGTCCTAACAGTATTCAATTATGGGTTCAAGAGGGACATAGTATTCAATTATGGATTAAAGAGATCCACACTGAATGATCTATAGGCCTTATCTTCACTTAGTTTAAGACTATTCACTTGGAGAGCCTGCATGTGCCCCCACTTCAAGAGCATAGTAAAGTCATGTAGAACTTAGAGAAGCTATATTTAAGCTTTTAGTGAAGAATGGAAAAATGTTTGGGTTCAATAACAACCAGTCGAGCATTAAGCTTCCAATAATGCTAGATTTTAACCTGGAGCACTTTTGTGATTTGTAGGAGATGCCCCCTTGTATTTGTGACACATCTTCAGTTGTGAATTGGACTATTACTAACTGTCATTTCCTTCGAAAGTTACCTGATGACTTGGGGAACCTCAACTCTTTAAGAATGTTAAGGAAGGAAAGAAAGTACATTATGCTAAGTTCTCTTATGCTTTTCAAGTTTTTCTTGGATATCTACAACGTTACAGGTAGGAAAGTACATTCTGTTAATGAAAATTTCTCTTGATAGAAAGGCCCAATTTCAAATTCTAATGCTTTCAAAAAACATTGTATAACTGTAATGTTTCTAAAAGGAAAGCATATTTTTTCAATTTAAGTATCATGATCCCATATTCCAACTTATTTTTCAGTAACCCATTAGGCTTTGTAGCTTTGAATAAATCCATGTCTTTTGATAAGATCCTCTTCCAAATTAGAACGCAGTTTCCTTTTGGCAATAACCACATACAATGCCTTGATTTTGTGATTGAGAAAATAGAGGTTGTGAAACAAGCTTGTGCCATACAAGGACTTGAGTCATTGATTATGTACCAATTATGGCTCTTGATGTAACAATGTCTTGATTTTGTTGCTTGAAAATAGAGGTTACACTTTACTATTTCACAGATTTTTTTACAATATTTCCATAAGTATTGATTTGTAATCTCAGTCACTGAGGGATGATAGTAATGACAAAGGTAATATTCCATGGTTTGAAGTTACCCTCTTACTAAATATTTAAATATATCACCACAATTTAACTGTTAGTTAAAGGAATTGTATTTGATTTGTAAACAATTCATTGCTCGATTTATATATTTTGATTTTTTCCCATTTTTATTTTTTTCTCAGATTTGGTATGAGATATCTTCCAATATTTGGTTTCCCTAGTTTCCCCACCATAGCTATGAGGTTTAGATGCTATCATTAAATATTCTCAGAACGTTACAACGTTTCTAGTAAGTGTACTTTGAAACATTGTTGTTGCTTTTCCATGGTGTTAATGCAAATAAGCACTACAACTAGTGCCATTATTTAGATTAAGTGCCGATTTCTAGGTGGTCTTGTAATGATGGAGTGATTATTTTCTAGCTACTAAGGCCATATGCATTTTTATCTCTTTTGTTGTCCTGAGATATTCAAATTTAGAATAAAAATTGAGGTCTCGTTTCCATTGTAGATTGCAGTCAGTTTCTTACACATAATATATAGTAGATTATATTTTACTAATCAACTCTGGATGTGATCCCTTGCAGGAAAGGAAATTCAAAGTGACTTTGATTTCACATTGATTTGTCAAAACATCCAAACAAGAAAGGAGATTCAAAGTGACACTAATTTCACATTGATTTGTCAAAATGGAGGCAAGAGAAAAGGAAACTTTGTATTCAACAATGCTCTTAATTTCATATGTACATGCACAGACATATTAGTAGAAAATATTGAAGGGTTGCCTAAGTAATATTTTCCATTCCACTATATTATTTACAACTTGTAAATAAATAACTCGGAACAATTCACTACACTAGTTATTCTTTATTAATCAGTGGTTAAGATTTTGATATTGAATTGGCTAAGATTTTTCTTCCTTCTGTGAAATTGTGTGTTCTATAATGCTTCTTTTTCCATTCACTATGTATAGCATATAAAGTGTGTCTAATGGAGTAGGAAGATTGGAAATCCTTGTGATCCTTGAACTATGTTACGAGGCAGAAACCCAACGGGGTAGGGTAGGTGCATCCCCACAAAGGGGTCACAAATACCAAAGTTGGTATTGGCTAGTGCCTTGAGCTAGAAAATTTCCTTTACCCTTCTATTAATAGTGAATCCAGAGAGGATTCTAATATTATCTTTATAAGATTTATATTAGTTAAGGTTGACGAATAAAATTCATGAGACATGAGCTAGGATGTCCTTGCAAGGTGGTTGTTGATTATTGGAAGCTATGATGGTCATTATGTTAGGCTAGGTGGTTGCACTCCCTTTATCGTGAGAACGATTGTGATCAAGATGGAAGACTTCATAGTCTAGATTGATTGTTTAGCAGTGATAATTAGTGGGCTCATTCACAAAATCTTCTATTTCACTAATCCTTTTTATAGAGTTGTTAGATTCAATTTCCAGAGGTTTTAATTACACTATAGAGTTGAATTCTGAGAGAGTTGTGATTCACAGTGTTAAGTATAGCAGCTATGCCACTTGAATGAAGACAAGCATAGTAGATGTATCAGACTCTGTTATAAGCTTACCTGCATATTATAAGGGACTTGGTTGACTTTTTTATAATTTTATAAACAAGTTCCATTTCGTGGAAATGTGAAAAAAATAGTGATATTGCCACCATGTGGCTCTTGTCATATATGGTTTTATACTTTTTCAAAAAATTCTCTAAGAGTTCACAATGCTAAGATTCACTAGGACCTTACAAAGTTTTATTATTTAGTGAAAGACACAACAAGATCTTACAAGATTTTATAATTGAGTAAAATATTCGCCATGCCTAGTGAGAGATTTGTCAAAAAATTATATATACATATTATATTATTGATAAAATCGCCTTCCATTTTTCCTATATACCATGGAGATTCGCCCATTTATTATACATATAAATTTGGGGGGGTTCTTAAAATTTTCCTTGCATGAGTGAATCCTATTTTTCAAGTGACACATGATCAAGGTCGACATTATAAGTATAGTGGTCATACAAGTGACTTTCCTCAAGATATTTCTACAATTGTACAAAGTCTTCCCCAACATGTTGAAGATATTGACTTTCTAATTGTGAGGAGACATGCCTCTTGGTATAAATATTATTAATGTTATGTCAAAAGATCTCGAGTGATGGCTGCATTTCTTTTCAAAATCCAACATGATCAATATTATTGAGATGTTGTATTTCACTATGATTCAGTGAAAACTTTGCCCGAAATATCAACAGACGTCTCCTCCAGGATTAAATTTGTTGATTGTGATATTGAAGAATTTGAGATCAATGAAACAAATAATGAAGGGTTTTCTATTGAGCTTTTTCTGTCTCATCCTTCTTCTTTTGTTGCTCGCCTCCCAAATGAACAAAGGGAAGTGGAAGAAATTAGAGAATTTATTGATAATGTTGATTGTTCACATGTTTAAGACATGGATTGTCCTAGTATTGGAACCTCTCCAGTGAATGGATATAATACAGAGGGGTTATTAGATATGGAATTCCCAACATTGTTCCCCACTGGTGATGCTGATTGGTTGCAACCACATATTTGTAGTGTTGAAATTCATGAGTATGCATTGCATCTTCATAGGTACTATGATCAGAGATTTGCAAGCCATTCATGCTTTTGATATTACCTATTGAACATGATAATGCGTATCAGAGCCTTTTGTAAAGAAACATTTACATGATAACTCGCCTACAATAATTGAAGAGTTGTGTCACCAACTATCTTATTTACCAGATAATAAGTTGGTTGAGCATCTTATGCAGTTTGGTTCTTCTCTTAGAGGTACCAGGGCATACTGGACTAAGTGTTGAGCTGAATTGACTGACATGATTACTTAGTTGGGATGTCCATATTTATTTTTTACTTTGAGTACAACTGACACAAAGTGGCCAGAGTTGCATAACCTCATGCCCATACATTCGCGTTCTCATTCTTTGAATGAGCATCATACGAAAATTGATAATGTTATTGAGTACCCTCATATTGTTTCCAAATTTATGCACGATAGATTCAATATTTTTCGAGAGGAATTTATCCAAAAATATCTTAAAGCTAAGGACTTCTCGTACAGGTTTGTGTTGTTGAATTAATTTTCTATACTTTGTCAACTTTTATTATGATTGTATTTATATTGTTTGTAGTAACTATATGTTCATTTTCTTTAGATACGAGTGGCAACATAGAGTTTCAACATATGTCCATGGTTTCCTGTGGTTGGGAGACGCTCCTCACATGGAAATACTTGATTGCTCAAATGGTTCTGATGTACAACTTGCAAAGAGATTCTTTGACAAATATGTAACTACTTGGAATCCACGTGACATACATCATTGCAACATAATGGTTCCACGAAGCCTCAATGAGGACCCTTGCCTGTTTAATATTGGTCATATTTTCTCTTGTAATCCTCATAATGATTATGAAGAATTTTTAAACCGTGTCCAAAGGCAGAGAAAGTGTAGTGTAGAATCATGTTTGTGCAAAAAAGGCACTATTCTGACATATTGGTACAATGTCCATGGGATATTTGGGATGAATCAAGATTGTTCATAGATGATCGAGGAAGAAAAAAATATGAGCCAACAAGAAATGATGACAGGCTTAATGTACATAACATTGACCCTCTAACAATGTGACGTGCAAATGTTGAGTTCTAGCCAGTGCTTTATTGCTATGTTTTCTTGAAATATATTGTTAAGTATGCATCAAAAGTAGAAGAAAGGTCTAAAAGTTATCATCATATGTTAAATAGAATTTCAAATGCTATTGGCTCTAAGGATCATGCTTTATGTGCATATAAAAGGTTTCTTGCAGAAACGATTTTTGACCATGACAATGGAGCACAAGAAATGTGCCATATGTTGCTTAAGCTACCTCTTGTTGTTTTTAGTCAAAAATTTGTTTACTTAAATGTTGGAAGAAAGGATTTTAGGAAAATCTCAAAGGATGGCTTGCAATGTTCATCTAAGAATAATTTTGTTCAACATTATCAGAAGAGACCTTTTTTCCCTACGCATATATATTTGATAGAAACAACAAGATCTTGGACATTTGATAGCAAGTGTAAACAAGGTCCATGGAAGCCTAGAGATGTTCATGCTATTGTTCGGGTTTGGCCACGATTTTATTGTATTCCTGGTGAGGCTTCATATTAATTTGAAACCTTTTGGTTGACATAATTTCTCTTATACAAGCCAATTCGTGACATTCCTATAGAAATTGGCCTTTCAGCTGAAATTATTATTGAAAATTGGAGGAATTTCAGATATCCAACATGGCATGTTGATTGAAATCCATCAATTGTTGAAAATAGAGAAGATGATGAAGATGGTGATTTTTCTAACCAGGAAATGAATCTTGAATATGATTTTCAAGAATGGAAAATTTTCTCTCGCTTTGTTCGACTAAATGATGTGAAAGTTTATGATCTTCACACCCTTGGTCAAATGGACTTTGATATATCCTTTGTCTTGGAAAGTACAACTATTTATGATGATGTTGGAGAAGAAGCTATTAATTTTATAAGGAATACAAAATCAAGGGGCGATATTGTTGACCTTTTGAATAGAACATTTGCATCTCCAGATTCATTGTTGGAAAAACAACGACTTGCTTTTGAAAAAAAATTAAAGCACTTTGCTGAATTTGAGACTTGTGAAGCTCTTCTTATGATTTTTTAGGGCATTACAGGCACTGTGAAGTCCTTCCTTATCCATTTTATTTTTGAAGCTCTTTCTAATTTTTTAAGTAATGGAAGAAGCAATTTTCTTCTTCTTTCCCCAACAGGGATATTTTCTTTTAATATACATGCTAAAACAATACACTCAGCTCTAAAAATTCCAATTAAACATATGCAGCCATTATAGGGGTAGTCACTTGCAGTATTAAAAAAGAAATGCAACATGTTAGATATATATTCATTGATGAAATGAGCTTTCTAGGGTCAAGGTTGTTTATGAAAATAGATGCTCGATTATGAGAAGCATTTCCAGAGAGAAAGAATTTTCCTTTTGGTGGCAGATCCATCATCCTTGTGGGTGACCTTGGCCAACTTCCTCCTCTGAGATATAAGCCTTTATATGCAGGTAATACAACAGGGAAAATATTGTGCAACAAATTCAACATTGTTGTCACTCTTGACACAATCTTTCGCCAACAAGGGAATAATGATAAACCATTTTTTTCGTAGAGTCCTCAAAAACATAATAAATGTAAAACGTATTCTTGAATATTTGGAATATCTTATGTCACAGGCTGATATGAGGCTTCCTCTTAGAGAAAGAGATTTATTTAATGCAGTAGTTCACATGTTTCCAAAAAATAATTTGGTCTCCTTCCATAATAGGCATATGTTAAAATCACTAAATTATCCAGTTGCATGATGTATTGCTGATCATTTGAGGAATTCATAAATCATTGGTGTTGATGATGATCAATAGGATTGTGAAGTTTTGTTGTGTTGTGGTCAACATGTTATGCTGACATGTAATTTATAGGTTTAATTTGGCTTGGTAAATGGTGCACTTGGTTATGTTAAGGATATATTTTATACACCTACCTCTAAGCCACCTCAACTTCCAATGTTCACAACTGTTGTTTTTGATAAGTATGTTGGTGTTCCATTTGATGCAATCAATCCAAACATTGTGCCTATCACACCTGTGATAAGAGGAAATTGAAAACAAATTCCTTCGAAGAGGTCATGGGCTCTTACAATCCACATGTCACAGCGATTGACTTTAAAATTAACATTAGTTGATATCGAGAATAAAGAGTAGCAAGGCCTTACCTTCATAGCCATATCAAGAGTGAAATAAATAGATGGTTTATGCATTGCACCACCTTTCTCTTTTCAATTTTATGCCAAGATGAAGGATAGTGCATATGTTACAATTAGGAAGAAATAAGAGGAGAGATTGAGGTCCATATCGTTATGACACACAAATTATAACATTGTGACCTTCTTTATAGTATGTTTTTTGATCTACTTTTATTGTCCTCTTGAGAAATTTGTTTACATCATTTTTCATGTTGTTCAATTTACTTATTTCTTTTTAAGTGTCTATTGTTCTTTTCTTTGAAACATACCATTCAAACATAAACAACGAGTCATATGAACAAATCATTCAAAATCATTTTTATAACTAGTTCATATTGATATTAATATTGTGGATTCATATTACATCGTGCAATGCAAAAATGGAGGTTTTGAATATTGGCCATCACCATGGCCAATATTCATTTTTTCAATATTAGCCATGGTTTTATTTATTTCCATGGTTTTTTCTATTGTATTGTGAAATGAGGCTTATATTTGTATAAATGTTTATATCATTTGGTTCATGTAACATTATAACATTAAGTTTCTTAACATAAATACAAATGGGGTGTTTTGTTTTATGTATATACATATATGTGTGTGTGTGTGTGTGTGTGTGTGCTTATTTATTTGAGCATGTCTTTATTTATTTTGATTTTGTTTTTTTGTCTTTCAAATGTAGATATGGACAATAATGATGTCATCGATTATTCTAGAACAATGCGCAATATTGCTGGAGTGATAAGTTTTCTTTCATATCTTTGGAACAAATATGATAGAAAACATGGGTTCCATCATGCTTTTATTGATGATCATCTTCGTGTGCTAGATGAAACGAAAACACATGTAAAATACTTGTTACATGTGCACCAGAGGGAGTCTGAGAGGAGAACAAGAAGGAATTGGTTGGAAAGTGTTAAGTATTGTGATCATTATCCTGCTGACTTGAATTGGTGCTGCTTTTGTCATCGGTGTGGTTGTGTTTTGGAAGAGGCCACTCCATAGATGACTTTTGATGGAGTGTTTCAAGTTCAATTTTGTAGTGGAATTATTTTATGTAAAGAAAACAAAAAATATATATTAAGACTCAATGTTCTTTTTGTGGTTAGGCTATTGGTTAAATTGAATATTTTTTCTTGTTATTGTTGTTATGTAGAAAATTGTATATCCATGGTATTAAAATGTCCTATTATGTTGTTCTTCTTTAAATCCAATGTGTGCAATTTAGATGTGTTTTTTTCATTTATGTTCCTTTGCTCCAATGGGAGTGTTACTATTTTTTTTTTCTCTTGCATTTGTAATTGTTGTGGTCTCTTGTGTGGATCCCTTTATTTTTTTCATCTCTTTCATAAACGAAAATATTGTTTAACTTATAATATTATTGTTTGGCTTTCATGTTCTAGCTGTTTATATCAATATTTTTTATATTTATACTATTAATACATTCATGTGATGATATCAATGTATTTATGGCTTAAAATTTATTTAATGTTTATAATGTAGTAATATAAATGTGTTATTATTAATGTGGTGATGATTTATCATGTTTTAATGCTTTATGGTTTACAATGTGGTTCTTATATTGGTTGTGGTTTATGTTTTTTATTACTGTTTTGTGTTATAACATTATTTATGTTTATAATATTGATGCCATGGATTTACGGCATAGGAGTTTTAAAATATTTAATATGACATATATTCTCTCATCTTCAAAACCAATCTTTGTGAGTGTTTTCGAACATTGCATTATAACCAAGATTGTCTTGAGATGAAAACCATAATCAACCATCGTGAATAAGGGTCAACCATGGTTCAACATCGCATTGTAACAAAGATTGTATCAATATGAAAATCAAAGATTGGTAAGGATGGTCATTGATATTTATTTTTCGGTTTATAATATTTATCATGGGGTTTAAATAACTTAGATTTAAAATATTAATTCATTGGGGTTAAAATATCAATCCTTTACATTTTTAATATTGATCCCTTTCATTTTTTGATCCCCTAGGTTTATATATTTTTCTCTTGGGTTTATAAGATTAAACCCTTGGGTTTATTTGTTCTTTGAGTTTATAATACTAATAATTCCTTTCGTTTATCATTTTATCCCTTGGGTTTACTAATCCCTTGACTTTAAAATATTAATTGCTAGGGTTTATTAATCGTTTATGATTTTAATATTAGTTTGTTGGGTTTATTTATTCCTTGCGTCTATTGATTTCTTGGGTTTATTAATCATTTTTTATATAATATTAATGCCTTGGGTTTAGAAAATTAGAAATGCATTGGGTTTATTCATCCCTTTTATTTATAATATTAATAATCACTTTGATTAATAATAATAATAATCCCTTCAGTTTATGAAACCTAAATATTAAGGGTTTAATCCATTAGTTTTATAATTTTTATCCCTTTAGTTTATTTATTCTTTGGTTTTATAACACTAACAATGTCTAAGGTTTATTGATCGCTTGGGTTGATCATATTAATAATCATCCAACTTTATCAATCCTTTGTTTCTAGAATATTAATTCCTAGACTTTATGAATCTCTTGTGTCTCTAATATTGATCCCTTGTGCTTCTTGATCCCTTAGGTTTTTAATATTTATCCCTCTAGTTCACTAATTCATTGGGTTTATAATATTAAACGATTGGTTTTACTAGTTCCATGGGTTTATAAAATTAATAATCCCTTTGGCTATTAATCCCTTGAGTTTAAAATATTAATTATTAGGGTTTATTAATCTCTTCAATTCTTATATTGGTTTGTTGGGTTTATTAATTCCTTGGGTTTATTAATCCTTTGTGTTTATAATATTATTTTGTTGGGTTTAATATTTCCCTTCAATTTATTATTTCCTTGGTTTTATAATATTAAATGATTAGGTTTATTTGTTCTTTATGTTTGTAACATTAATAATTCCTTGGGTTTATCATTTATTCCCTTTGGTTTATTAATCCACAATATTAAGGTTTAAATAATAGTCCTAAGGTTTAATATTAATCCCTTACGTTTACAATGTTTATTCCTTCAATTTATTAACTTGTTGCTTTCATTACATTAACAATCCCTAGGGTTTATTGATCCCTTAGGTTTTATAATATTCGTAGTTATGTGGATTGATCAATCATTTGGGTTTAAAATATTAATTCCTATGTTTTATTAATCCGCTTTGCTTTTAATATTGATCCCTTGGAATTTTTTATTCTAATATTTTTCCCTTGGGTTTATTAATTCCTTAGGTTTATAAAATGAAATTCTTGGGTTTCTTCATTCTTCAAGTTTTTAATATTAATAGTTCCTTTGGTTTATCATTTAATCCCTTGGTTTTACTGATCTTGTGAGCTTAAAATATTAATTCCTAGGGTTGATTAATCGTTTGGGGTTTTAATATCAACACATTGGGTTTATTGATTCCTTGGGTATATTCATCCCTTGCATTTATTAATTATTTGTTTTTATAATATTAATGCCTTGGGCTTCTAATATTAATAATCCCTTGGTTTTATAAAACCCCAATACTAAGGGTCAAATATTTCTCCAACTATTTATGATTATGTCAATATCACAATAGACTAATCTAATATGGAAATCAACCATGGTCAACCATGTTTATTTTAGGGTTTATAATATGCATGTTAGGGTTTACCAATGTTGGGTTTATAATATTAGTCCCTTGGGTTTAATATTGTTTCCTTGGGTTCATCATCCCTTGGGGTTTTAGTATTAATCTTTTGCATTTATTATTACCTTGGGTCTATAATATCAGTCATTGTCACCTTTATTAATCTCTTGTGTTTGTAATATCAATCCCTTATGCTTCTTTATCCCTTAGGTTTTTAATATTTATCCCTTGGGTTCACTAATTCCTTGGGTTTATTAGTCCTTGGATTTATAATCTTAATAATCACTTTGGTTTATTATTCCTTTTATTTTAAAATATTAATTCTTAGGCTTTATTAATTAAACCATGTTTATTTAGTACTTTTAATATTTATCGTAGGGTCTTTATACCTTGGGTTTATAATATTAGTCCCTTTTGTTTAATATTATTCACTCAAGTTCATAATCTCTTAGATAATAATATATAATAATATTATTATAATAATAATATAATATATTTATTATATTATTGTTATAATAATAATATTATATTATTATTACCAAAGGGATTAATACTAAAATCCCAATGGATTATGAACCCGAGGAATAATATTAAATAAAATGGACTAATATTATAAACCCAAGGTATGCAAACCCTAAAATAAATATTAAGAATACTAAAATAAACATGGTTGAATTAATAAAGCCTAAAAGTTATAATATTATAATAATAATAATAATAATAATAATAATAATTATACCTGGATGCGAGTGGCAATCAAAGTACTTAATGAAGATTAGACTAGTAGGTGGCGAGAGGACGAGCAACATGGCCGTCAATATCCCATCCCATACTAGATTGAGTTGAATTCATGGCCATCTGAAAGCAACATTTAATGATTTCTTGGGCCAAGAATTGGCCATTATGCGCCTAGAAATGGACTCCCCTCGCCATATTGTTTTCCGTCCTCCCCTGCTCCATTGCAATTTCCCGCCCCATGCAGTTGAACCCTACTCTCGCACCATCACCACGCATCATTACTGGTTAGTGTGCTGCATTGATCTTGGCAATGGGTATCACTATTCCCATTCTAGACTTTGCAATTTAACCTCCGCCCCGCCATCCCTCATTCCTCCACTGCTCAATTCGTCTGCCAATTATCCCTCTGTAAACTTGGCTAGGCATTCCATCATGGTTCGTCATCACATGAGGAGCCGCAGAGGTGGTACTTAGGGTGGCAGTGCCTACCTTCAAGCGACGCTAAGTCCTAAACCTACCGCCTTCTCCTCCCCCTGAACTTTCTTAACCCCATAGCTCTGTTTTGAGTAGGTATCCTAATACCCACAGCAGACGGGGACGCGCACAATCTCTAGATGGAGGCTGAATCGATGTCATGGTTCACACTGCCAACTTCCCTTTGCCCCCTCACCTAGCTCCTCAGTCGACCTAATTCAGATTCCGCAACAAGCTGAACAGACCGGTGATTACTACCACCATCACCATCGTCTTCACTGAAGACAATGAGCAGCAAGCAGCCCCAGTGGGAGGTACTGAAGCACAGCAAGAGGAGGCTCGCAGACATAGAAATGATCGAGATACTGGAAAGCATCTGCTGGATGAGGGAATGGAAGCTCTACATGGCAGGGCCATGGGTGGTGGACAACATGCAGCGAGAGGAAGTTCTGGAGCCACGCAACCACCAGGTGGCAGCATGACTGATGCGTTGGCTCCGCTTGCACCTGCTGGCAACTCTGGTGGCATCCAACCGGCATGTGGACCACACAGTGGCGTGACAGAGGAGGATGATGATTGGGATTAGTATGCATGTCTAGTGGAAGAAATACCCATCCCTCATGAGTTCAAATGACAATGCATGACAACCAAGTGTTGCCAGTTGAGAACTCCTTTGCTGATTGGTATTTTTCTGTTATGTTTGTTCTGCTGGAGATTTTTTGTGTTTATGTTTATCCTGTTGGGACTTCTCTTGTTTTGGTTTCTCCTGTTTTAAAAATTGATATTCCACATCTCGGTATTTTTTGCTTTTGTGGACTGGTTTCCCCAACGATGTGGTAGTCAAGATATTCTCTGATAAACAATGTTCAGAACTGTTGAGGCTTGCACCTCATTGTACTCATATTTTGTTACATATTAATAGATTAACTTTACTTAGAAAAAAAAAATCTTTATTATTATTATTATTATTATTATTATTATTGTTATTATAATAATTATTATTATTATTATAAGTTTATATTATTATAATAATATTAATATAGTAATCATAAATATATAAATATATAAGAATATGGTTGTTATTATTTATATAGTTATTAATAATCATAAATAGTTGGTCTTTAAAAAAAAAGCACATAATAATTCCCTTATCAGAATTCTAACTATTATTGGATCATGGTTATTATTATTAGTTATTATTATTATTAATTGATATTACTAATATTATTATTAGTTTATATTATTATTATAATATTAATATAATAATCATATAATAATATATATAAATAATATGGTTGTTATTATTTATATAGTTATTAATAATCATAAATAGTTGGTGTTTAAAAAAATACACATAATAATTATTAATGTGTTTGATATAAGCCTATTGGCATATATCAACCACATTGGAAAATGGGTTGTATATATGTTTCATATATGCCTATCAGTGTATATCAACCACATTGGTAAATGTGGTTGGGGTTTTAGTATTAATCCCTTGGGTTCTATTGTAGCATTGTTGGGTTTTGGAGAGTTACAATTTATTAGTTCAAAAAATGAATGCTATGAAAAAATGAAAATATATTTTAAGAAAATGTTAAGTTAGGATATGGAGAAAAAAGAATAAAGAAACAAAATGTTAGGAATATTTTGATGAATAAGTCCATATCAAATAAAATGTTAGAATAGATGCCCTAAAAAAGGAAGGTAAAAATAAAATGTTAGATTAGAAGTAAAAGAAAAAATAGTAAATTTTGAAAGTGTTTCACATCCAAATGCCACTACCCTTAGTCAATTTTATTTTTGCAAATAGAGTTGTGTGCAGATTATTTAAATGCCACACTAGTTCATACAATCCAATTGTATAGTTTAATCATGATTGGATTAGATTTAAATTGTTTGTTAATAGGTAGCAAATGAAATTGGCTCAATAGTTTAATCTGAGCCAATGGAAGCAATAATGGATAGAAGTAGACTAATCATTAAAAGGAAAATGTTGAGTTGTTAGTCTAAATGCATTCGGGTGACTAAGATTGTAAAAAATGTTAGGAAATTTAAGGGTAGGTAGAGAAATAAAATAAAATTGGAGCATAATAGGATTTTTATCCTAAGTTAAAACATTGGATATATATGTATGTAACGAATGGTTTTAATTAACCATAATTTGCTAAAAAACAATGATATTCACGCTTTATCCATTGATTCGCCCCACACTTGTCACAACCACCATATATATTTCGACCCCACCATCACCTTCCACATCACTCCATTAAATTCCCTCCATTTTCCCTTCATCCCTCGCATCTCCCTCCGATCTAACGGCTTATATTGCTCCTCGGCCCTCCCTTATCATCCAAATGTTATCAGCGGAGGGGTCAAAAGTCAACAATTTTTGAAAACGCCTTGCAAAATTGCCAACCCCCACTCCAAGTTGTTAAGGACTTAAAGTCAAAAACTGCTTACCACCCAAACTCACCCCCAAACGTGGTTTTCAGCATTCTCCTTCACCGTCACTCCCATGTCACTTCTTCTGTCCCATCATCCTTACGTGGAGCAATCTTTCACTTGTCTACACGTTATCCATTTAATTCACCACCCCTTGCAAATCAATATTCCATCAATCTGTTTCTCAGTTCCGTTGGAGAATTAATACGAATTTAGCCATTGATTAACAGACCTGCTCCATTTTATGCCTTATAAACCCTATTCTTTTATAGAAGTTCTTACATAGTGCATTCCCATAACTCAATTGATCACTGGATACATGTAGCTTACAGTCAAAGGATAAATTCACCATTCAAGTGAATCTTTTGTCCTGTTCACAAGCAAGCCGACATCCAATTTTACTCAATCTATTTCAATTGTACTTTTTTTTCTGTTATCAATGTATTTCAGTGAATCCTTCCCATTTCTGTCACCTTTAGTTTGTAATCCAATCACCAGAATGCCTCCTAAGGGGAAGGAAGTTGCAGAAACCCCAAATCCTCTCATTCATCCACAAGTTGATTTCCATCATACTCATTTGGCTTACAGAGACTATAAAATCAATGAGTCCTTGCCCAAATGATGCGGGAGCATTCAGCCCAAAGGGAAATTATTGTAAATAATAGACATAGGGGTCATGATATTGTGGAATTAGTTTAATATTTAGGCTTTAATTAGATATTCTCAAAATAAATAAATTAAACTAGGAGAGATTTTAGGCATAAAAGGAATGGATAGGGACCATTAAGTGATAAGGAAAGCTTTTCTATTTTAGAACAGGGAAAAAGACGGAATAAAGCTGAAAAGATGCTTTTTCCATATGTATGCATTGCATGTAGAGTCTTAGAGCTTTAGTTGAGTGATTTTAGGATTTTTAGATCATGCTAAGTTTAATAAATTATGGCGCTCAAAGGCATTGAGAAGGAGTGAGTGTGAGAAGTGAGCAAGGATTCTCCTTGGGAGCCTTCGAGCAGTTTGTAAAAGGGCCATAGATTTGCGTATCTAGCCATGAAGAAAACTCTGTGTGAATGTTTGTTTTATTGTAAATATGAATATGATAAATTCAATTCGATACGAACATGTTGCGTTTGATAAATTCTGAGATGTGGTTCTGCACATGGTTGCAGAAATCGATGTTATATAATGTTGAAATCACATGGGTGCTGATGGTTCTATTTTTCTCAATGCGCAATTGTTGTATGTGTTAATTATTGAATACGCCTTAGCCTTTCGTTTCTCAATACGCTATTGCTGTGTGTGTTGATCATTAAATCTGCTTACCTTGCGTGTGATGATACATTGCCTTGGATACTAGAGTTACGCAGATGTTTTCTGAGGAAATACCGCGTTGAATTGAATCTTGCCCTCGCAGAATTCTTAAATCCCCATCTCTGTTTATACTTGAAGCTTTATCATTCCTGATTGAGACCTCAACCGGCGTCAAAGACTTCTTGAAGCTATCCATCGTGTGATAGAGTAATCAACGATCACTGGTTTGAACGCATGTATGTGCATTGATAAATTACTGTTAAAGGATAACAGGCTTCAAGTTAAGTAAGGCGAATATACACAGCGATTCCTCCTTGAAGCGTTGCGCCCCTACCAAAGATATACTGCGGATGAGCGTATCGGACCAGTTGTTTGTTAAGCAAGGAACATAGAGGCAGAGATATATAGCTGTAAGCCGATGCAATATACATATAAACGAGTCTTTGTACATGATAGCCGTCCAGCCTATATTTCCGACGCGATATCAAGGAGGAAGGGAGAGTATGCTGTGGCATATATAACATGAATGCACATGTGATCTGTGTGCGTAAGTCCACAAATCATATGGTTCTTTTAAAAGGATTTCATGAAGAGCACGAGAATGTTTATTATAGCACCGTGTGTTAAACAGGTATGGGTTTAAGCATTATGTGTTAAACAAGCATGTTATAAGTCATGAGATTACAACGATTTGAAGTAAGCTTCCGAAAATTCAAGTGTACACTCTGGCGTGTGTTGAAGTGCATGTTTTATATGCATGGTTGTCAGAGGATCCTGGTATTTGCGGCCTGGGCTGCATCAGGTGGTATCAGAGCGGGAATACCTTGTTGAAGAAGTTTGTTTTATTGAATGAGTACAGTCGAGAACTGAAGTGTGTTTCTTTGAATGTGTGATGAATGATTTTTAATCTGATATGCAAACTACACGAGTGAACAGGATTGCAGAAATAAAGGGAGGACGAGATCATGCAAGATCTTAAAGGTAAGATGATTTCCTGATTTGAAATTTGTGAATTGAAGTTTATGGTTGCAGAGAAGTGGCAGTGAACCTGAAGAATCCAATAAGGAATTGGATAAAGAAGACAACTGAAGTGTTCTCAGGAGAGAGAAGGAGATTGCAGAAGCCTAGAGGGAGCAAAGGTGTTGCTCAGGAGAAGGTTCCAGACAAAGGACTGTTCTTACCAAAAGACTAAGTAAGGAGAGCTTAGGAGGACTAGCTGTTGCAGAAGTTTGTTGCAAAGGAGAATCAACAGAGGTTGAAGAAAGTTGCAGATAAGAGAAGCCTGAAAGAGTAGTGGAGAACGCTCGAAAGGTTCGAGGAGAGGACCAATGATTACCAAAAGACCAGATCCGGAGGGAAGGATTGGTGAGGTAAGTGGTAGCAAGAGAGTTTGCTGTGGTAGAGGCTTCATGCAACTCATAGGTGAGGAACTCATGGCGAAGGAGAAGATGACTACTGATAGTCATAGCAGAGGTTCAGGAAAAAGCCACGGTAGAGGACATAAGAAAGAGGATGCCAAGGTAAATGGCAAGAATATAAGTCCAGAGGAAGTTGAAATGGAAGAATACATTTGTGAACCAGAACAAGGAGAATTTCTGGGAGATAGTGAAGATGAAGGCTTGAAGACTGAAACTTCAAGTAAGACCAAAGGGTCATATATTTTTAAATCTGACAATTTGTGGATGTTTGCAGGTGAAAGACAATTGGCTGATATTGTCATGAAGAAGGAAAAAGACCAGCAGAATCAAAATTCTATTCTGGAAAAGCAGAAGGTGGATGGGTCTTCTACACAGCTGGAGAAGTTGATCATGGAGAATTAGAGAAGAAGTCTATAGAAATGGCACAGAAATGGGATGACTACAGGAGTTCGAGAAAGAGATATTGCAGTAATGAGGGTATAATTGCAGGTACAGGAAGAATGGCTACAAGAGCAGAAAAATCAAAATAGAAAATGGATCTTTCCACTGAAGGGAAAGAGAGTGATTTGGCGACAGTTGCAGAGGAGGTTGAGGCAAATTGTGATTGCCTTGTTGAAAAAGGGACTTAGAGTTCTTACGCCAGAGTCGGAGTTTGAAATTCCCACATGCAGATATATTAAAAGAAAAATGTTGAAGCAAGCAATCAAGACTGAAAAGTCTCATGATTTAAAAACTAATGAGTTGCGCATGTTTGCAGGTACAGAATAGGAAGATAAACAAGCTTTAGAGTTTGTGCAAGAAGAATTGAACCTGAAGGCTATTCAGATCGATAATGAGTTAGAAAGATCTCAGAAGCAGATGGAGAAGAAGGAGTCTAATCAGGATGTTGATGCAGAAAGAGAAGGACCATATGATGATTGGTCAAACACTAGTGGAGGTATGGAAAATCATGTGAAATTTCCAAGGTCTACTCCTAATGAAGTTGTTGAATTGTATAGGAAACTAGATCTCCAAAGAAGAGAATTGGAGAGACAGAGGACTTATTGGATGAAGAAACAAGGGAAGAGAGTCTTTATGAATGACAGTCATAAAGCAGGAGATGGTACGAAGGAAGGACTAGCTAACAGTCTCATGGTGAGAGAGAATCAACATACTGATGTGCTGATTGGGATGGAACAACATACTGAGATGCTGGCAGAGGGAAGTAAGGCACTGATGCCTTGTGATTTTAATTTTAACATGTGTTCTGTGAATGCAGGAATTGTCGCCGGTGCTGAGAGACATTTGACTCAGCTGAACAATCAATTGAAGGGAAAAGAAGTTCTCTGTTCCAGAAGACAAGAGGGGGTGGATGATCGGGTGGCAGTCAGAACAGAGACCAGCATAGAAGCAAGAAATCAGCAGCTTGAAGATTTATTGGACAAGGAAATTGAATTAATCAGAAGAATCATGCTGAAAGTGTCTCAGAAAAAGACATCAGCAAAGAAGAGAAGTAGCAGAAGCAGCAAGAGGAAGACAACAGAAGATTGCAAGAGTACAACTAGTGGAGCAAAGCAGCATAAAGTGTGGAGACCTGGAGAAGAACAACAGACAAAAGCAGCAGCAAATGCAAAGTTACAGTACAAGATATGGGATCCAGGCAAACATAGATCTGAACACATGATCAGGAGATCATGAAATTTTTCTACCTTGGGAGTATGATGCGGGAGCATTCAGCCAAAAGGGAAATTATTGTAAATAATAGACATAGGGGTCATGAAATTGTGGAATTAGTTTAATATTTAGGCTTTAATTAGATATTCTCAAAATAAATAAATAAAACTAGGAGAGCTTTTAGGCATAAAAAGAATGGATAGGGACCATTAAGTGATAAGGAAAGCTTTTCTATTTTAGAACAGGGAAAAAGACGGAATAAAGCTGAAAAGATGCTTTTGCCATATGTATGCATTGCATGTAGAGTCTTAGAGCTTTAGTTGAGTGATTTTAGGATTTTTAGATCATGCTAAGTTTAATAAATTATGGAGCTCAAAGGCATTGAGAAGGAGTGAGTGTGAGAAGTGAGCAAGGATTCTCCTTGGGAGCCTTCAGGCAGTTTGTACAAGGGCCATAGATTTGCGTATCTGGTCATGAAGAAAACTCTATGTGAATGTTTGTTTTATTGTAAATATGAATATGACAAATTCAATTCGATACGAACATGTTTCGTTTGATAAATTCTGAGATGTGGTTCTGCACATGGTTGCAGAAATCGATGTTATATAATGTTGAAATAACATGGGTGCTGATGGTTCTATTTTTCTCAATGCGCAATTGTTGTATGTGTTAATTATTGAATATGCCTTAGCCTTTCATTTCTCAATACGCTATTGATGTGTGTGTTGATCATTAAATCCGCTTACCTTGCGTGTGATGATACATTGCCTTGGATACTACAGTTACGCAGGTGTTTTCTGAGGAAATACTGCGTTGAATTGAATATTTCCCTCGCAGAATTCTTAAATCCCCATCTCTGTTTATACTTGAAGCTTTATCATTCCTGATTGAGACCTCAACCAGCGTCGAAGACTTCTTGAAGTTGTCCATCGTGTGATAGAGTAATCAACGATCACTGGTTTGAACGCATGTATGTGCATTGATAAATTGCTGTTAAAGGATAACAGGCTTCAAGTTAAGTAAGGCGAATATACACAGCGATTCCTCCTTGAAGCGTTGCGCCCCTACCAAAGATATACTGCGGATGAGCGTATCGGACCAGTTGGTTGTTAAGCAAGCAACACAGAGGCAAAGATATATAGCTGTAAGCCAGTGAAATATACATATAAACGAGTCTTTGTACATGATAGCGGTCCAACCTATATTTCCGACGCGATATCAAGGAGGAAGGGAGCGTATGCTGTGGCGTATATAACATGAATGCACATGTGATCTATGTGCGTAAGTCCACAAATCATATGGTTCTTTTAAAAGGATTTCATGAAGAGCACGAGAATGGTTATTATAGCACCGTGTGTTAAACAGGTATGGGTTTAAGCATTATGTGTTAAACAAGCATGTTATAAATCATGAGATTACAACGATTTGAAGTAAGCTTCCGAAAATTCAAGTGTACACTCTAACGTGTATTGAGGTGCATGTTTTATATGCACGGATGTCGGAAGGATCCTGGTAGGAGCGGCCTGGGCTGCATCACCAAATTTGACTTGTTTGACATCTATTGGTGGATGGAGGACCAATTCATTGATCAAATAGACGAAATTGGACTTTGGGTCTCCCATCTTCCTCATTACATCTTCCCTCAAACCCATAGAGCACTTGAATTTTTTAGAAAATGTCAAGCATCTTATGACCCCAGTCAAAGAGCTATTATCTCACCTACAATAAAAATCGTGTGCTCATTAATGCTCAGTCCATTGACTAGATGTTGCAGGCCCCAACTATTGTGCCAAACACTCCTTTTTCTCATGATAGCCTAACAGAAGCCTATCAGAAATTGGATTTCACTAAAAGAGCTCAAACCCTAGAACTTTTCCTAGTCGTAGATAACCCTTTGCCTAAAATAAATGCTCCCTATGATTCATCTATATTCCCATACAGAACCAAGAAAATTACCACCATTCTCTCTTATCTCCTTCGTTACTATTCTGACCAATATGTAAATGAATCCATCATTGGTTTCTTGTCTATCTTTTCTGCTGGTTCCAAACCCACTTTTCTTTTTAACTTTAGTCAATTTCTAGCTAAGGCCATTCATGAAAAATTTATCTAGTTCAATACTCAAGAGGTAATCAAGTATGCTTCAATACTTGTATATCCTTTTATCTATTTTCACGGAGACAAGTTTCCATTCACTTTACAGAAGCTAGATGAAGAATGGAACCAATAATCAATTATCTTTTAGACTTCTATGGGAATGAAAGAGAAAGAATAATTTCCATATAAACAATTCATAGAATTGTTTGTTCATCAAGCCATTAATCTTGTGAGCAACAATCTAGAACCAAGAATTAGTGATGAAATTGTAAAAGTTTTGTAGCTAGTTGACCAAGCAACAATAGGAGATTGGTAACTTTACCAAAATTATTCAGAAATCAGAGTCTATGGTTGTGAGCTTCCACCTTATAAGCTGCCTAAGTACCTCCCTATGAGAATTTTTGCATTATAATATATTAGGCAGATGCTCAATGCAGATGAAGTGCATTTTGTGGCTGCAAAGAAGAAATCACAGTTTAAGCTAAGGACTCAGGTTGGTCCATTCATCTATAACACTAGAGTAGCAAGAGAAGAAGCAGGCAGGTTATTGAAAGATGTGAAGTTTGGCCTTGGCTTTACCTAGTCTTATGACCCAATGGGAGTGATTTCAAAACTTAGAATAGAAATTAAATTTACTCCATATCATCACACAGCTGAAGAACATGCAATATCTACTTCAAATATACAAACTCCAATTGCATAGGAAACGATAGACAAATCAGGAAGGGAAGAACAGTCATCCCCTACAATTGAAATAATTAAGTTTCTAAATTCTAAATACATCTATGAGCTTGAATAATTGGGTATTGATGACACGAAAACAGCCATACTCGAAGTGAAGAAAGTTATTACAAAGAAAAATCTCATTCTTTAGTTGAAGGAAAAGTGCAACAATGTCAATGTCATAGTTCAACATTTTTTCAGCAGGTTGGAATCCTTGACCAACAAGGGTTTGCCCTCCATATTTGTGATAAATGATAAGTTAATGCCTATTGAAGACTATGTCCGGAAGCTTAGAGAAGTTGCAGCCAATGCGGCTACAGTTTCAAATATAAAAGGTACAGTAACACCAAATCTTGTGTTGAACATACTATGAGATACCTTTTTCATCCTTAATGAAGTAAAACACATATTTTTAGTAAAACCTACTTTTACTAAATATATAGAAATGGATGAGTTTTATCGAAGGGTAATTAAGTTATCTATCCCAAATGAAAAATGTTGTGAACAATTAACTGATTTACTTTATTGAAAGAGAGATCAACAACATTCGGAATTTTGGGGAACAATCATCAACAATTCGACACCTAAATAGTGACAGATTGACTATTAGTTCACTTTTCTAATTTTGTTTTAAGCTATTTTTGTAAAAAATTTTAAGATATTTTCTTAACACTAAAACTTGTATAAATAACTCTCTTTCACGAGTTATTAAGGGTTGCACCCTTGAAGAAACATTTGTAAGCACTGAATGTACTCAGCTTTTTCTGAATCACTAATAGAAAAGCAAAGGATTCTAAATTTTGATTCATACAGTTTCGTATTCCTTGTAATTTTTTCCAGTTTTCATTCACTGTGTTTTCTTCATATTATTAAGTTTTACAAAGATAACCAAGTAGGAGCAGTTGTGTCTCAATTACTCCTAGAAACTCTTTGAAGTGATCAGATATAAAGATAATGAATTACATAAACTGTTTGTTTAAGTAATTCCCTCTAAATCGTAAAATTATCAGTCTCTTTGTAATCTTGGGCATATTTTGTTAAAACTTTATGAACATTGTTTGAAGGTTTTTCTTATGGTTATTTTATTTTCTATTTAAAAACTATAATAGCCATATCATCTTTCTATTTCTACTCATCACGAGATAAGCTTAATTACTGTGTGGATTTTAATAGAATCCATTTTTTTAAGTATTAGTATTATTAGAAAAGGTTGGCATCACTATTATAAATCTGTTTCATACATTGGTCCTCCAAAATTAACAAAACGTTCAAAACATTTTAGATGCTTTGGCATGATAGCTTACCATTATCATCTCAGAGATACAACAGGTTCATAATATCAATCCCTTGGGTTTATTATTAACTTGGGCTTATAATATCAATCATGGTCAACCATGGTCAACCATAACCAACCATGGTCAACTTGGGGGCACTCTAATTTTATAACTTAAATTCAAGTTGGATTTTATTTAAAACTAATCACAAAAAATGGGATGAAAAAGGCTATTAGGTCTAAAGAAATTTTATAGTTGAAAAAATAAAATAAGTAAATACACAATAGAATATTATTCCTCTAATTATAGATGTAATTGATATATTTATGCCAAAATGTGATTCCTCACATTATGGAGGTAATTGCTAGATATTCATGCCATGACTTTTCATTATTAATTGTAAAACTGTTTAAAATTAAAAATGTTGAAAATAGTCGTACTCACATAAATGACATACTTACCATCCATATCAAGGAAGCATTTGCATAAAAAATGGATAGGAATAAGATGTAAACAAATATACTTAACCACCATTAAATGTGCAAACTTACTACTTGGTACTACCCACCAAAATTTATGCAAGTCCTTATCCCTTAGTACGCAATTAATTTTTCCACTTCATAATATGTTATTTTATGTCAGTGCTTGGTAGATCTAAGCTGGTTTAATTTCCCCCATTAAATAGGCTATATTATGTATGAATACTATGGGTTAATACCATAGGTTCTCATACCATGCCCCAATATCCAGGGCGAATATCATGAATTTTTTTTAACATTATTTTTATTTTATTATGACCGAGTAAAAATGTTTTCACATTATTAATTTTATTTTATCTTATTTTTATTTTTGTAATTTGACCGAGTCAAAATGTTTACAGGATAAGATAGGACAAGACAAGACATTACAAAATATAATGAGCAATTTCAAATGAGTAAACCAATATATCAAGGACTTTAGGTTTTTTTACATAAAAGTTTATATGGAAGTTTAAATAAGAGGTTTTATATTTTTAAATTTTATATCGAATTGTAAATATGTAGAGTTGAATATAAGAAATATTTTTACATAAATGTAATATTTAAATTAAAGTTTTTTGAACTGGATTAATTTAGATGATTTAAAATTTAATATGAAAAATGATAATTATTTTTTCTTAAAAACTATAAAGATTTGAAAATATAATTACACACCAAAATTTACCACTTACATTATACTAAACACACATATAAACACATTAATCACTGGCTAAAGATAGAAATTCTATCTTAACCACACAATCACTTAGTTAGTTGAGTAAATATCTCAACCAAACACTAAACTACGAATCATCTAAACAACTCCTAAATAACAGGAGCAAAATCCTTTACTTAGAAACCAAGACAAGTAAGAATTATATTTTCCAAGTCACCCTCTTAATTCTAGGTGTTTTCAAACATGACAAAAGAATATGTCTACGCCCATATAAAGGAACAACCATCCACTAGAATGCATGAGTGCCCAACTGCTGCAACCGTCACAACCACTAGTCTACTAGGATGTCATGCGCATACATGATTCTGTCAACCATTATAATTTTCCATCATTATCAATTCGAAATATTCTATGCTACTAACTCCATGAATTTGTCTCTTAACCCTTGAAAAAATGTAGTAGGCAAATTGGATTCCCAAGTTCCACCCTTGAACTCCCGAATGATGGATCTTCCACAGTCAATTACTAAACAACATCCCAAATTGTCGCATAACCTCACCAGAACGCCACTCTCACATCTTCAACAAATGAGGGATCCTTCCCTAGATCCACAATTGTCAAACTAACTCGATAACCATCCATATTAAGATTTTACCTGCACTTGATTCTTTCTATAAATCCCTCCAGACCATTAAACCAATTTGCTTACTCGGTAATAATAGGAATTACTGCTTTGCTGACAACGTGATTGGTTTGGTCTTAGTCATTATGCCAACTCTGCAAACAATTAAAACAATGGAACACCATCTTAACGTATACACTAGCTCCACTTTGCTTTCCTCCAAGTTTAATAGATTTAAGAATCTCCTTGCTAGGTCCAATTCTATTCTAAGAATGAGGTCCTCATCAGCAGTCTCTTCTTCTAGGTTCGTGTTCTCCTATATCATTGATAAACACTGCTCGACAACAACTTCATTTATACCATGCCTCTATTGCACTAAGACAAAAGGGACTCATTCATACAAGTTTATGACTTTTCAAATGTATGATGTCCAACTTATGCCTCATGTGTACACATAAATTGTGAACACTCACGTAGATCTCATGCATGACTCACTCTTGCAACAGAAGAAACAACAACTATTTGCAACAATATCAATTCACAACAGGACCCTATCTTCAA
Organism: Pinus tabuliformis; assembly: GCA_031772625.1. Taxonomy (NCBI): domain Eukaryota; kingdom Viridiplantae; phylum Streptophyta; class Pinopsida; order Pinales; family Pinaceae; genus Pinus; species Pinus tabuliformis. The sequence continues at coordinate 612,168,026 of CM062807.1, forward strand.
CTTCGTCAATCATATTGTTAGCTGTGTCAATGAATTATTGCAGTTGTAGGCCATGATTTCCTAGGCCAATTACTAGAATCCGATAAAAATTCTCTGTCATTGGTTACTTGTCCGCCGATCTAACTGCCAGAACAATTGGGCAGCAACTTCAACATATGATCCCCTGCCACCAATCATATTCCAAGTTTCGTAATCCCTATCTATGTTGAAGGATCCCTCTTGGCATATCATGGAGGGGAAACCATGCAACATTATAGGATGTGTATTACTGGAGCAGGATTTAAATTGTGAGGACTATAATCCTCGTACCAACAGCACAGTGATCAGTCTTACTTTATCGCTAGGCTTCAGTACTCACTAGTGCATTCAAATTCTAGACGCATCTCTTAAGAGAGTGCGACTGTTGTTTTCAATACTCTGCACACTTACACACCAAAAAGATAAAAAACTTCACAACATAAATTACATACAAAATAATTTATTTTAACACACCCCTTTTCTAATCAGATAGCAAATAACTCTCTCATTATGCTCGAATTTTCTTTTATGGAGTTATCGATAGAGTTACTCGCTTTTATACTAATTTGAAAATTTAATTGCACATTAGAATTTATCACTTACATTAGATTAAACACATATAAATACATGAGTTAAATATAGAAATTTTATCTTAACCATATAATCACTTAGTTGAGTAAATATCTCAACCAAACAGTAAATTAAAAATCATCTAAACAACTCCTCAAGAACAAGAACACGATCCTTTACCTAAAATCCAAGACAAATAAAAATTATATTTTCCAAGCTAAAATTTTATTAAAATATATTTATATAAAATAAGAAATAATCTAATTTTTTTTTTAAATTATAATAAAATATTTTAAAAAAATATTATAATAATTTTTTTTATTAATATCATTTGTGTACTCAAAATATATAATTCTCACGCATTGATTAGAAAAAATAAACCACACACACACACACACACACACACACACATATATATATATATAATTTTCCTACATTGATTCAAAAAACTAATAAACCCAAAAAAACTCTTAATTGAGATCAATATCAAATATCGAATTCTAAACCTAATCCCCATGATCCATGCATTTGCATATGCCTATACAAACTAGTGATCAAGAAAAGTCATGAGTCTTCATACGAGATTATTAAATTCTACAGTTATGAATGTGAATGGATTGTATTAAATTCTTGTAGGTATGAATATGGGCTGTATTATAATATGATTGGTATTTTTTAAGTAAAATATCTGAAGTTTTAGATGTTTTTTTATTAAAACCTTGTTTTCTTGCACATAGGTATTATAATTTACATCAAGTCCGATGCTATACAAGATCATGTAAAAGTGTCGTACATGTGATCTTTCACTATTAGAATAGCTTGCTAGGGTCAATGATTGAGCTCGAGGTCGAGGTCTCCTCCCCATGTGTTTTCAGTGATAAATTTTTGGACAACTCAATAGGTGAGCTATTTCTTATGTATATAGGTTCCATTATTCATAGAGAAAGAAGTCCCATAAATGCATGTGTTATTCATCTAAAAGTTGTACAAATTCTAGTTAAAATTAATAGCTTTTATATATGGTTCATATTCAATTGCAAATAATATCTAGATGGGTATTAAAATGTCTCAAAATGTATTGTTGTGATTTTATTTGATCAATAGTATTAGTTCTAATTAATCTCTTAGATCATCCCCATCAATACCGCATTTGGCTACTTTGGCTCTTGAGTTAGTGATTTTCCTCAACAAACATTGCCTCGCTTGGTATGGAAATGGTGTGGATTATTGTTCTCATCATGTGTATCATTACAATTGATGTTTCAAAAATGCAATGGACCATGGGGTTTTATTGATGTATTATGTCGAAAGTATAAATTTTAAGTGATTAGGGGATAAAGACAATAATGTTTGAGAGTATGTTGCATTACATTTATAGAGATATCCTTCCTAAAAAAAGTCATCCTCATCACTAGGTGCAAAAAATTAACGAGACATTAAATGCGAAGTTTCTCATTGCAACAAATATAAATTATTTTCTTCCATCAAGGTTACTTTCTAATTCAATATTATACAAATGCATTTCTATAATTATAGTTCCTCCATTGTTCCTTATTGAGAGTTACTGCACCACTGATTTGAAAGTCGTATCTCTCAATATTTTGGTACAAAATTTCGTGAGGGATCATATGTTCAAAGGGTTTTCAATATTCAAAGGAGAATTATCATTTACTCCAGTTAGAACTCCTAAAGATAGTTTTTAGCTCTGAGATTTGATATTTCAGTGTGAAAATTTGTTTGGCACACCAATACATCAAAAAATATAGTTAGTGTTTCATGTACATTGATGGTGTGAAGCAATTATTTGTGATTGGCTGTTGGAGAATGTTGCTAAGGATGTAAATGGTTATGGTATTTCCTTCACATATAAAATTTCTTCATAAGTTTCATACGTGTTGGGGAATACCTCATTGAGGTAGTGATAGACCTTTCTAAACTCAAGGGTGTTAAACTTTGGAGTAGATATTGAATGAAAACCAATTGGGAACACAGGGGACATTGCTATACCTTCTCACTATTAAATATAATTTACAATATACTATTTCTCTTATTTCTCTCAGAGTTTGTTGACATTTACTAAAGGAAGAACTAACTTCTTATTTCTGCTCAACAGAGGGACTTGCTATCTCAAATTTTCCACTTGTTCATTTACTAGGAGAGATGGAATACTACTATCTATTACTTCATTCTCTTTATCTCCTAGATATTTCTTATGAATTTTACATCCTTTCTCACCACATATTTCATATCGATTAGAGTGTATGGTTTATATTTATCTAGATTGTTCATTGTACCCAATGAAAATGTATTTTTCACTCTTATTGTCAAGTTTCTCTCTTAGTTAATTAGGGACATGTCCATAGGAAATACAACCAAAAATTATGAAAGGGGAAACACTTGATTCTATGCCACTCCATGCTTCTTGAGGAACTTTACTTTTCACATTATTTGTTGGAGTTCTGCTGACTATGTAGACTGAATGAACAATAGCCTTACCCAAAAAATAATTAGGAAAATTGATAGCTTTTATCACACTCCTTTCCATGTTCATAATGGTATAATACTTCCATTTATCCATTCTATTATGTTGTGGTGTATATATAGTGGTAAACTACCTTATAATTCCTTATTGTCTATGAAATTTTGTGAAAACCTTTGAGTCATACCCTTCTCCTCCATATGAGCTGAGCACTTTGACATATTAATTATGAATTTAATTAATTTTCTTTTAAGTAAATAAATCCAAAATTTCCTCATAAAATCATTAATAAATGTCAGAATAAAAAACTTCTAACATTGGAATGAGTTTGGATTGGTCCACATGGATTTATATGGAAACATTCTAGATATTACTTGGTTTTTTAGGAGGCTTTTTGAAAATCATCTCTTTTATGCTTTCAAATAATGCAACTTCCACAAGTGATGGTTTCCTCATTCAATATGGTAACTCCCTTAACTATTCATTTTTTCTACTAGAGACTAAGTCTCATAAAAGGTAGGAAACCATACATGAGATGTTCTCATATTTAATGGGAAAATTATGTTCTTATTCATTTAGACCTTTGCAATATGTCTTGTACAAGGTGATTTAACTAAGATTGTGAATGTGAAGTCCTTAGATATAATGTCATAACCATGTTGAATCAGTTATCCACTACCTAACCAATTATGTTAAGATTCGGTACATAAAAGACATCACAAATATATTTATTTGCATTTTTCTTAGTTAGGAAAATATTCACACCTTTACCTATGGCCTTGACATGATAGTCATCTCCTAAAGTAATTCTAGATTGAATAGGTCTACCAATACTAGAAAACAATGTTCTGTTACTTTATGTATGATCAACGCATATTATTACCAATAAATAAATGTCATCCTTGTTTTGATATTCATTAGAAATTTCGCATGTGATGAACATGGACTTAGATGTCTTATCTTTAATGTTGGACGCATTCACCCCGCCCTTATTCAAATATGATTTCTTCTTCCAACATTCACTTTCATAGTTTTCATGCTTTTTACAATAATAACATTGTACATTGGACTTGTTTTTCCATCTTGTACATTTTCCCCTCTGATTCCAAGAGTAACTAGGTTGATTTTGTTGCCTTGACTATTTTATGTAGTTCTTCTTTATACTTGGTAATTACCTCTACGTTCCTCTATATTTTCCTCTACTAATGGATGCATGAGTCTTGAAGGCATGATATAAGGACTCTGCCTCCATGTTGATTCTTGATTCATGGGAAAAGAGAGATCCTGCTAATTTTCCTACTTTTAATTTGGATAGATATTTGGACTCCTCTACATTAATAAAACCAATCTTGAATTTCTTCAGTAGTCTTTTGTGAAAATTTTCCACAATTTTTGATCTATAATCATCTCTCCATGAGTCCTGAGTTGATTCACTATCACTCTAGTCATGTACTGGTCAATGTTCTTTGTCTCCTTCCTCCTCAATGTTTCAAGCTCTCTCCTAATGGTTTGAAGCTTCATACTCTTCACTTTGTCATTACCCTGATATGCTAACTCCAAGATATTCTAGGCTTTCTTTGCACTAAATGTTCTCATTATTTTGGGAAAAATTAAGTAATCTACTAAACTATGGATCCAAGACCCCCTTTATTTTTTTTATTCATTTATGCAAGTTGTTTTTAGGGAATTAGACATGACCTACCGAATTTCTTGATTTAGCTTTGTGAATTTATATCCCACTACTTCCCAAAATTCCTATACCTACAAGAAATTATTCATTCTCATACATTAAAACTTAGTTCCTTCCATAAATTTTGCCTCAAATTACATGTAAAAGCCATAAAAATTTATTTTATAATGGCAAAGAGAATTCTTTTCTTTTATGTCTCAAATATTTTCGCAATCACACTCTTTTTTTTAACTAAAAAATAAACAAATATTTGAATAATGTAAAAATAAAAACAAACCCCTTCTCACAAATAAAGTAAAACTTTTCACCAATAAAATAAAACTTCCTTGAAAAGGAATATCCCCTTTTGCCACACATAATAAACAAAATACTAGAAATTTTAAAAGCTCATTTTGGAGTTAAGGAAGACTTGGAAATAATTCTTACATTAGTAAATTGATAGATTAGGTTAGTTGGTTGTTGGAATTTGTTAGAGATTTTCTCAACAAGCAATTCCTTGTTTGAAATCTGTTGGATCTCATTAACATTATTTATGTGGCTTGCTTTGATTGCAATATACAAATTATTTTGTGTGTAATCTATCCACCATGTATGCTCTACCAATTTCTTATGGAAGTTATGGGTCTAATACATCCATCGTAACCTTCCAATCTAAAGATTGTAAACTTGTAGGATTCTAAGTCTAAAATGTATTTGAATGGCTTTCCTCTTTTGTTCTAAGTCTAGAATGTATTTTGATGGATTTTCTCTTTTGTGCTAGTTGTGGGGGTTAGGACTTATGACCCTTTTCATCCAACCTATAGGGTGACCTTATTGATTAGTGATGACAATGGAAAATGGTAGTTGTGTTCCTGCATGACTACCTCCACTACCATTAGCAGTGGGTTTTCTTACTACTAGGTGGAAGCGACTTTTCTTACAAAAGAAGAACCTCTGCTCTTTCACGTAGAACTCATTCTCACGCCCTTGGATCTCCTCCATGAAAATATGATCTACAATCTTTGAATATTATTAAACCCATTTTGACACCATGTTAAACATTCAAGCTAACTCAAAAATGAAACCATCTCGAAACTTAGGGGTCATTCTCATTATTAAATAGAATATGATCTGCACTCTTTAAAGTTTATTAAACACATTTTGACACCATGTTAAACATTCAAGCTGACTCAAAAAGGAAACCATTTGGAAACTTAGGAGTCATTCTCATTATTAAATAGATTTTATAATTGACTTAAAAATTATTTTATAATATACTAAATTGAGTTTATTAAACCCATTTTGACACCATGTTAAACATTCAAGCTGACTCAAAAAAAGAAACCATTTGGAAACTTAAGAGTCATTCTCATTATTAAATATATTTTATAATAGATTTAAAAATGATTTTATAATATACTAAATTATTTCTAGAATTATTTAGGAATAACCATTTCTAGAGATATCCAAGAATACAAAAAACTTTCCAAAAATCTGGACTAGCAACTTCTAGAAATATTTTTCTAAGATTATCTTGGATTGGAAACTAATTTCTTAACTAACTCTGTTAATGAGATTGGCTATATTTTAACAAAGGTTTTTATTTGAGTGCGCATTATTTTTGTTAGAAGTTTTACCAAAGAGATATTTTCTTCTACTCTAAATATGGGATGCATGCTAGAAGATAATAGTATCATAAGCCTATGTGGCATCAGATATTATCCAAAGAGCATCCTATCTATAGATGATCATGCCATATTTTGGAGGTTTGGAGAAACCTTATGGAAGGAGAGGGAATACCCTCTATTAGAGTGGTGGAATTTCTAATTTGATGTTGGAATCCAATTATGATTTCCTAATCTTACCCTCTATTTTCATTTTCCTTTCCTATTTTGGTCATAGTGTTTTTTTTTACATAACTTAGAGTATCATTAACGTAGTTATTGACATAAGCAGTCCTTTCAAAAGTAAAGAGAGTTCTTTTTCTTTTCAAATGAAAATGCAGCTCTAGTCTTCAATGACACTAACTAATGTAACATATTGGTGCAACAAAATAGAATTGTGTACTTTTCATGAAATGAAAAATATAATTTTTTCATAAAACACTTCAATGAAAAAGTTTTCGAAACAATCAATCCTCAAACAAATGAAAAGACACAAAAATAACTTCTTCCAAACTAATGATGCAATGATTCTACCAAAAACAAGACAAGGAACATGATCTATGCCGAAAAAGAGACATTTAAACAATCAAACGAAACTTTTCAAACTTGAATGATGGAGATCAAAGTAATAAAAGGACTACAAACGAAATGCGAGTAAATTCACCAACAACTTGACTCACTGAGTTCAGAATCAACTGAACGGATGAAAATATAGATGTCCTAGAGCCATTAACCATCCAAAGACTCAATAAATCAAGCAAAAGAAAGCAAACCAATAAGCACATAAACCAAGCCAAATCAAGCTTCCTAGTTAGGGAGAAATAGTCTAAAATAAGCAGAGAGGCAGAAATCACGAGACCAAGACACACTAATTCATATATGGTGTAAACCCTAATCTCCACATACAAGCATCAGCATGACTGCCTAACTAACAACAAGCACCAAAAGGGGGTCGACGTGACTGTTTTTGAGAAACTTGATCCGATCGATGTGATTGTTTTAGAAAAAACCATGTTGGCTGAGGATTCAAAGGAAAAAATAAAAATTTCCTCAGGTAAAAACCAGACTTGCTATTGTAAATTTTAGACTCAGAGAAATAAACCAGGAAAAGTAGACAACACTAGAGGGAAATGGTGATATTAGAAAATTTCACCAAAACCATGAAATTACAATTAATTAAACAGAAGGATTGGCTCCCCAGTAGAGTCGCCAATTTGTGATGTAGGTGAATTATAAGTGTGGACACAAACAATTCCTCTAGCCTGAGAGAGCGGGTCTAGTCACAAACAAACAATCTATGGAAGATCTCCTAAGCTAAAATAAATTAAGAGGACCTACCTCTTAGAACACTATTCCACTTGGTGATGATCCTGCTTCCTCGCTCCAACTATCTTTTGTTTCCTTCCCTCAAACACATGAAACAAGCAAACAACAACAAAAAACAAACATAACATCATACAATATTGTATTCAACCTACTTAACAAATCAAGAAACATTAAGCCACAAATATGTAAAACGACACTTCATGTAGGGAAGCAATCAATAGTTTCATTTATATAAATTAGAAAGAGATTATAATCGGTGCCTTGACATTGCTGGTCTTCTTTGACATATCCGGGTTCCCACACTTCTGCTAGCACTTCATGGAAAACCCCAACAATAGAGGTTTTAATGCCTCTTTCCCTCTAGTCTCAAATCACACCAAAGCACACTATTCTCCCTCAAACATACACCAAAAAACTTCAAACTATAGATGTCTTGCTGATTATTCTAACTCCAAACTAAAAACTAGTTTTTGCTTGGGAAAAAGAGAGGTTTATATAGCTTGGATGGATGGGAGATGGTTCCTCTCTTCATGGGAGAAGGTCTTATCTCTTGAGTTTGTTCCATCCTAATAGGGGAATGGAGCCCAAACTGAGCTCCTCAGCTCCATCTGATCTAACCATTTACCAGACTTCCGTTACGAAGCTTCTAGAGCTAGAAGCTTTGGCCCCATATTTAAAAAACTTTCCAAAAGAGGATTGACTGAGAAAGGGCTCATTCGATATGATCGATGCTAGAGACAATTTTAATCCCTGCATATCGGCGTGAGGAGGACCCGGGTTGTTGTAGCATCTTTTGGTTTTGGTAAGTTAGTATCAATTACTCAAAAAATGAAAATATATTTTAAAAAATGTTAAGTTAGGATATGAAAAAAAAGAATATTAAATAAAAAATGTTAGGGATATTTGATGAATAAGTCCATATCAAATAAAATGTTAGAATAGATGCCCTAAAAAATGAAGGCAAAAATAAAATGTTAGGCTAGAAAGAAAAACAATAAACTTTGAAACTATTGCAAATTCAAATGCCACTACTCTTAGTAAATTTTATTTTTGCAAATAAAGGTTGTGTGCAAATTTTTTAAATTCAAAACTAGTTCATACAATCTAATTATATATTTTAATCATGATTGGATTTTATTTAAATCATTTGTCAATAGGTAGCAAATAAAATTGGCTCAACAGTTTAATCTGAGCCAATGGAGGAAATAAGGGATAGATGTAGATTAATCATTAGAAGGAAAATATTGAGTTGCTAGCCTAAATGCACTTGGAGAACTAAGTGAGAAAATGTTAGGAAAGAAAAAGGTAGGTAGACATATGAAAAATAATTGGAGCATGAAAGGATTTTATCCTAAGTTGTAACATTGGATAATGCATGCATACGATGTAGCATTTTAAATTAACTATGAATTCTAAGCACCAATGTTATTTGGTAAACACCCTAACTTCATTAATTTATTCCCCCATTACTCAAAATTGTCACATCCGCCAAAATCGTGACCCCACCATCACTTTCTGCTCACATGTTAAAACCTTTTCACCTTACCTTACATCCTGCATGCTCCCCCGAGATCTGATGGTCCACATCGCTCCTCGGCCCTCATTTGATGTCTGAACTTTATCGGCAAGGGGCTGGGGGGGGGGGGGTGGGTCCGAAGTGGGCCATTTCCGAAACCGCCTTCTTAAACCACCTTATCCTCATTTTCGTCTTTTAGGACTTAAAATCCCGAAACAACTTACCACCTCAAGTTACTACCAAACATTGTTTACTTGTGACTGTTTATCGTCGCTCCATGTTAATATCCACGTCTGCTCCATGTCACTTCTTCCATCCAACCAACTGCCGCCTATCCGTTATTCATTCAATTCATAAATCCCATGAATTTATGTCCCAAAGACCCGTTAATTAATCTCATTGGATAATTAATACAGATTTAACTGTTCATTCAACAACTTCGCTCCAATTTTTCCATTAAAAACCCTGTTCCTCCATGAAAATGTTTACACAGTGCATTTATGTAACCAAATTGATCACTCAAATATTTCCTCCTTACATCTCAAAGACGGTCCGACACTTAAGTAGCTATTCTATCCTCCTCAGAAGAAAGCTGACATCCAGATCCATTTTGTTTCTATTCAGTCATACTGTTTTTATTGTTATCACTCTGTTTCAGACCATTTTTTTCCATTTCCATCACTTTCAGTCTACAATACATTTGATAAGAAGCCTCCTAAGGGAAAAGAAATTGTAGAAATCCAAAATCCTCTTATTCATCCCCAACTTGACTTCCATCATACTCCCCTAGTCGACAGAGATTGTAAAATCATTGAGTCTTCATCTCAATTTGATTTATATGAAATTTACTGTTGGATGGAGGATCAATTAATTGATCAGACAGAAGACATAGAATTGTGGGTATCCCTCCTTTCCCACTACATTTTTTCTCAGATACACAGAGCACCTCAATTTGTTAGGAAATGCCATGAGTCCTATGATCCCATTCAAACAACAATAATTTCACCCACAGGGGAAATCCTCTATTTCATCAATGCTCAGTCCATTGAAAAGATGTTGCAAGCTCCAACTATTACACCAACCCATCCTTTTTCTCATGAAAGTCTGATAGAAGCTTATCAAAAGCTAGATTTTATTAAAAGATCTCAGACTCTCAAACTTTTCCTAGCTATAGATAGTCCTCTGCCTAAAAGAAACCCTCCCTATGATTCATCCATGTTCCCTGATAGAACCAAGCAAATAACCACTATTTTTTCCTATCTTCTTGGTTACAATTCTGATCAATATGTTAACGAAGCCATCCTAGGTTTCTTATCAATATTTTTTGCTAATTCCATACCTATTGTTCTCTATAACGTTATCCAATTCCTAGCTAAAGCCATACATGAGAAATTTGTCCAGTTTAACACTGAAGAAGTATTCAAGTATGCTTCAGTACTTGTATACCTTTTTATATATTTTCAGGGAGTAAAATTTCCATTCACCTTACATAAGCTAGATGACGAAGGCACCCAACAATCAATGATCTTTTAGACTATAATGGGAATGAAGGACAAAGAAGATTTTACCTATAAGCAATTCATAGAATTGTTTACTCATCAAGCTATTAGTCCTATGAGCAGCACTCGGGTACTAAGAATCAGTGATGAAATTGTGAAAGTGTTGCAGCTAGTTGATCAAGCCACAATAGGAGATTGGTATCTTTACCAAAACTACACAAAAATTATGGTTTATGGTTGTGAGCTTTGACCATAAAAACTTCCCAAGTACCTCCCCATCAGAATATTTGCACTGGAGTATATTAGGTAGAGGTTAAATGCACATGAAGTACACTTTCTAGCAGCAAAGAATAAATCTCAATTCAAGCTGAAATCTTAGGTTGGTCCATTCATCTACAATACCAGAGCAGCAAGAGAAGAAGTAGACAGGTTACTAAAGGAAATGAAGTTTGGTCTCAGTTTCACTTGGTCTTATGACCCAATGGGAGTGATTTCTAAAATCAGGGTTGAAAATAAGTTTACTACATATCACCACATAGCTAGGCTTGAGATAGAGTAGTACAAAAATCAGTTGGAATGGAAAGAGAATACCCTTCAAGAAGATAAAGAGCAGGAAGTTTCTACTTCAAATGTGCAAACTCCACTTGCACATTAAAAGACAGCTAAGAGATCAAGGGAAGAATAGCCATCCCCTACAACTGAAGAATCAAGCCAGGGATTTGGGATTGTTCATAGGAAAAAGAGACCTAAGATCTCTGTGATTGTTGGAGCAACACATGAGTCTCAAAAAACAAAATTCGATGGAATTGGAGAGACTGTGCTTTATACACAGTCTGGTGGACAGTCTAGCCAGTCCCCAACTCATTCCACTACTTTACATAAACAGCAAGTAATTCAGACCAATGGAAGTATTCAGAAGGACAAGGAGGAGTACATCTTTCATGTTTTTAGTGATATTTAAAAAAAGAATGAAGAGTTGAAATTGAAAACCTACACCACGTTCTAGAAATATTCCTCCAATTCTCAGGCCAGACTTCTTTCAGTCTTTGACTTTGAGAAAGGGAAAATGCAGATGGCTTTCCTACAAGATTAGATTCCATAGCCCAAGGCTCATGCACATTATTAGAAGCAATCCTCATTTGAGTTTAATGTAAAGGATGTGCCTCCAGTTGATCAGATTGAGATGCACAAATAAACTGGATAGATGATTTCTTCCACTTTAACTCATACTGCCATGAGTTTGTCAAATTTGCACATCACCTTGGCCAATACAAAGTCAAACCTTAAACAGGAAAATGTTTCCTCACTGGCAAAAGACACCAAGATCAAATCCTTGGAAGAACTTGTGCTAAAGATGGGATATGATCCCTCAAACATAAATGCAGCAGAAGAACTTGTTAAGAAGAAAAATGTTGAGCTCTCAGCATTAAGGAAGCAACTGAAATTGTTAACCTCTTAGGATCTAATGACTACGGAGATTGAAGAAAATGAGACTCAGAAATATTACATGACGAAGCCCATCATGGAACAGAATCTATAAATAAAATAGATGGAGGAGAAAATGGAAAAATTGGTCAAAGAGAAGGAAGAAGTTGTCAAGAAGGCTCAAATTCCAATGGATGTAGTTCCTCTTTCAACAGTCTCAATAACCAGGGTTTCTACTTCAGGAACAACATCAACTACAGGTACAACAGAAGGAGTTGAACAACTTGCAGAAGTTGTTCAAAATCTCTCCATTCAGACAGTTGAAATGAAGAAGTTGTAGGATGAATTGAAGGAATTAAAACATATGAAGGTAGTTGTAGACAGTTCACATGTAGCCGAGTTGCAGAGGACAAAGAGTCAAATTGAAGTTTTGCAGAAGGAAATCAAAGAGTCCTACCTTGGAAACAAATTAGGTTTGGTAAAGGAAATTCTATGCAAAGAAATTACAAAATCAGTCAAGGATATCTGGCCCTATATCAAGATAATATTTGATCAAAAAGACCTGTTCGAAAAATTTTAGGAAGCTGTTGAAATTATTCCTAAAGACATTGAGGACATGCCTAAAATTGCTTCTGAAATAATCAAGTTCCTCAATTCTAAAGATAGACATGAGCTTGAGGAATTGGGTATAAATGAGAGGACAACAACTATACTGGAAGTAAAGAAGATCATCACTAAGAAAAACCTCATCCTTTAGTTGGAGGAGAAGTGTAGCAGTGTGAATACTACAATTAAAAGGTTTTTCAGTAGTTTAGAACCCTTGACCAGCAAGGGTATGCCATTTATTCTTGTGATAACTTACAAATTAATGCACATTGAGGATTATGTTAGAAAGCTTATAGAGGTGGGTACCAATGTTGCTTCATTTTCAAATATAAGAGGTGCAACAACACCAAGGGTTGTGTTGAATGCACTCAGAGATTCCTTTTCCATCCTAGATGAAATTAGGCATATATTTCCAGTAAAACCCACTTTCACTAAGAATATAGAGATGGATAAAGTTTATAGGAGGGTAACTAAGTTATCTATCCTAGATAAAAAATGTTGGGAAGAATTATCTAATTTACTTGACTAAAATGGTGATCAAACAACATTCAATATTTATAGGGACAGTCATCACCATCTCAACAATTCTCAATTTTTCTAGCAACAATCATCAATAGCTCAGCGCTAAAATAGTGACATATCGACTATTAGTTTATATTCTTGATTTTCTAATTAGCTACTTTTGTAAAGAAGTTTAAGATATTTCTCAGTTCTATGATTGTATAAATAACTCTCTTTCACGAGTTATTAAGGGTTTCACCCTTGAAGGAGCATTTCTAAACATTGAATTTACTTCACTTTTCTGAATCGTTAATACAAAAGCAAATGGATTTTGAATTCGGATTCATAGAGTTTCATTTTTTTGTAAGTTTTTCTAGTTTTATTTCACAGTTTCTTCTTCCTATTCTTATGTTTTACAAATATAACCAGGTAGGAGTAATTGTTTTTCAATTATTCTTATAAGCTTCTGAAGTGATCATCTATAAATAGAATCATTTATATAAATTGTTTGTTTTATTAATTCCCTCTAAATCATAAAATCATCAGCATCTGTTGTAAGATTAAGCATACTTTATTAAACCTTCTGAACATGGTTTAAGGGTTTTCCTACTTATGATTATTTAATTTTTCAATTTGAATATTGTGATAGTGATACCATCTCTCTATTTCTGCTCACCACCATGCAAGCTATATCATTGTGTGAATTTTAATGGCAGACCTCTATTTAAATATTAATACTCTTCAAAGGGTTAGGCATCATTGTTTTAAATCTGTTTCATACATTGGTCCTCCAAATTAAAACAAAACCCCCAAAAAAATCATCTTAGATGCCTTGGCATAATAAATGGCCATTATCATCTTAGGGATACAACATAAAATTGGTGTCGTTGTTGGGGATTCAAATTTCATTAAGTTTTCCTGGGTCAATGATATTATTCCTATTCCTTTGAGGTGATTAAAGGTCTAGATAGGTCAAAATATTTCAACTTCCGACTCCACTGTACAAAATTGGCACCTTCTAATCACACTAGATCCCATTCTGAACCTGACGTAGTTAGTCCTCTATTAGATCCAGAAAGACTTGTGAGAAAGGCTAGTTCTAGAAGAAGACATCAAACATCTTCTTCTACTTTAGCCTTGCAGTCTGAAGATATATTACAATTTGATCCCTATACTAACATTCCATCCAATCCAGAGTACACTCACCTATCACCTAGGGTTGTTCAACTCTTAGACAGGGGAGGTCATTTCAAATAAACTTTCCTTATTCATTCACTTAAATCTCGTCTAGAACCCCCACTTCCACCATGATCACCTAAATCTAAGTCTGACCTGGGTGTTCATCTACCCCAATAAAAACCTACAAACTTTATATCCCTTACCATTTATTCATTTCATTCCACCTCTGAACCACCAAAATCTTCTACTTATAAAACAACCTGAAGGGTCCTTTTCTATATATTGAAATCCACTCTTTGAAACTATAGAGGATATTCATTCTTAGGTCCACAAGTTGGTTATTAAAACTCCTTTAAAATAATTTAGGAAATATCCACCTTCTTTATCTCCTCATTCTTCACCCCAACATAGTAATTCTCCCACTCTTTCACCATCTCCCTCTTCCTTATCATCATCTTCACAAACATCTCATTCATCATCCTCTACTATGGCATTTCAACCCATTGTACAGGAAAGATCTATAGCTTTAGTTTTACCTCTAGTCCTTGATGCTTTCCATAATGGATATTTAAAGCACCTTCCTAGATATAATGGAGAAATAGGTCCCTCAATTGAGGATCACCTTCAATCCTTTCTATAATTTACAGATAATATGAACATAGAACAAGAAAATGTTTACATGAGGTTGTTTGTTCAGTCTCTTGAGGGAAATATCAGGACTTGGTTTAGGCAGTTACTTGCCAATTCCATTATGAACTAGGAAGAATTAACAAATATATTCAAAAATCAATGGGGAGTGAAGAAAGATGCTCTTTAATTTTTGAATGAGTTTGAAGAAATTAAAAGAAACTTTCGTGAACATGTCTCTGATTTTATCAAATGGTTCAACAAACTTTATCGTAAGATGCCCCCTAATTGCAAACCACCTATAGTAGCAGCTAAATCTAGGGTATCAAAATATTTTGAAGATGAGTTTGTTGTGATGTTAAGAGAAAGAACTTCAAGGACTCTTTAAGACATGCAAAATAATGTTATAGAGGTGGAAGAAAATAGGTCTTCCTCAGCCACTTTAAAAGCTAAAGAGGAAAAAGGCCAAAGAAAACTTAAATCAAGTCAAGAGGCCTCAACTTCCTCTAAGACTAAAACTGAAGACTCTAAAATAGATGAAATAACTTCACTTCTTAGAAATACATCCAATATAATTTCCAAGATTGAGACTCAACCTAGAACATTTCAACAAACAATCACTCGACCCAAAAATCAAAATCAAGGTCAATACAAAAGAAATGCACCAGTACAAATTCTTGAAAGGCCTAGTAATGATCAACAGGTTCCAACTCCTTCACTAATAGATGATTAACAACCTGATGACAATACTATGACTATAACTAAAGAGATTAATAATATAGATACCTCTTTCAGTCAGACTGCTATTTTCCTCTCTCATAACAAAAGCAGGTTCAACAAGATCAAGACTCCTCACAGGCTTCCAAATACCATGCCTTCTCTGAATTCATAATTGCAGAACAAAACAAAAGATATGATCCTAGGCCTAAACCTAGTCCAGGAAGACCTCATAAGGAACCTACAACAATTGAACCTCGTACCAAAGTTGTTGAAACTCAAAAGCCTATTATTCGACCATTAAATTAGTCAATTGATACTACTCAAATTGAAAAACCTATTTTAAATGCATTTAATGTTGAAAATGAGTTAGAAAGAGTTAAAATCCCTATAACACTTTCAGAACTTTTCAAAAACCCTGGATATAAAAATAAAGTCTCCAAATGGATAAAAAACACCTCGGTTGATGCTGAAAGTGATATCATTAGTCTTCAAGATGAAAAACCAATAGTTGTTTTTGGTCCTAGCTCACATATGGTAGATGAAATAGTACCCCCTTTCTATGTGACTCTTAAAACAAAAGATTCTATGTTTAATTGTATGCTTGATTCTAGAGAATCACATAATCTTATGCCAAAACCTATCATGGATCATTTAAATCTTGACATAACTAGATCCTATCATGATTTTTACACCTTTGATTCCAAAAGGGTGCCTTGTCTAGGACTGATTAAGCATTCAGTAGTCACTCTCACCCAAATCCAAGTAAAAAGTGTAGTATTAAATATAGTTTTCATGGATATCCCTCCAAAATTTGGAATGTTCCTTTCAATGTCTTATTGTGCCAAATTAGGGGGAACTCTTCAAATGGACATGTCTTATGCCACTATTCCAGTTTATGGGGGAGAGAAACTAAGGCTATATAGAGAGGTCAGATTTGTGCACATTGTTTGCAAAACAGATCAGCCAAGAAACCATCCCATATATGCAATTGATCAAGATTTTGGTTGTTTCCAACTTTCTTCAAACCAAACACATGAAACTCAAGTAAAAATTGAAGATGTAATTGAAAGACCTGCACCAAATCAGACTGATGTCTGGAAGCTATTCTTTGATGGTTCTTATACAAAATATGGAGCAAGAGTTGGGGTAGTATTAATCTCATCGGAAAAAGAAAACATTACACAATCATGCAAACTTGATTTTGAAGTTACAAATAATGTAGTTGAATATGAAGCTTTCATTTTAGGACTACAGTTAGCCAAGAGCTTAAAAGTACAAAAACTGAGTGTTTTTACCGACTCAGAGCTCATTGTTAAACAAGTTAGAAATCTTTGCCAAATAAAACATCCTAGCCTTAGATCCTATCGAAATGAGGTTTGGGATTTAGTTGAAAATTTCTTTAATGCTTTAAATTTGACTTATATCCCAATGGATTAGAATATTCATGCAGATTCCCTAGCTGCTTTTGCTAGTTCATTTAAAATCCCTCATCAAACTAATATGTTATATAAAATACAAGTCAAATACATGCCATCCATCCTAGATAACCTAAAATATTGGCAGATATTTGAAGATGATGAAAATTTAAAATCTTTTCTACAGGTTATAGATGAATTTTCATTTTTACAAATTGATGAAAACACAACAGAAACAATTGAGAATTCAAATGAAAATGATAATTCAGATTTCAACTCAAAAATTTATAATCATGATATCATTCGTTTTTAGTTGTCCAATAATTTTACTCCCAAAGGTCTCGTTTCTTTAGAAAAATTGTTTGATAAAAATGATGCCCTTACAAACCCACAATAATTCTCTCCACAAGATGACATAGAGGAAGTAAACATTGGAATAAATGATTACATTAGGAGCCTCAAAATCTGTGCATCATTAGATCCCAAAATTAAAGCTCAATACCTAAATTTATTTGAAAAATACAATGATGATTTTTCATGGACCTATGCTGATCTAAAAACTTATGATACATCACTGGTACAACATAAGATTCCTTTAAAAACAAAAGCAAAACCTTGTCAACAAAATCTTAGAAGGATTAATCCAGCACTTCTACCAACTGTAGAAAAGGAAATTAAGAAATGCTAGATGCCCAAATTATTCTCCCTCTTAGATACTCTAATTAGGTTGCTAATTTAGTTCCTGTCAAAAAGAAGAATGGGGAAATCAGAGTTTGTGTGGACTTTAGGAATTTGGATAAAGCATCATTAAAAGATAACTATCCTTTACCCAAAAATGGACTAGTTACTTCAGATGGTTTCAGGAGCACAAAGACTTTCCGTGCTTGATGGTTTTTCAAGTCACAATTAGATAAATGTTGATCTGACAAACAGAGAGAAGACAACTTTTAATACACCTTGGGGTACATTTATGTACTCTAGAATTCCCTTTGGCTTGTCCAATGCTAGAGTGACGTTACAAAGAGCTATGGACATAGCTTTTGTGGGATAGGTAAACAAATTTGTAGTCATTTATCTTGATGACATAATTGTTTTTTCTAATTCTGATCAGAAACATCTAAAGCACTTGATGAAGGTTTTTGATAGGTGTAGGAAATTTGGAATATCCCTCAATCCTAAAAAGTCTATTTTTGTTATCAAAGAAGGAAAGAAGCTAGGCCATATAATCTCAAAAGGAGTGGTTATTGATCCTAAACGTGTTTCTGCAATAAAAACATTGTCATTACCTAGAAATAAGAAGGAGATCCAAGCTTTTATAGGCAAGACTAATTTTTCAAGGAGCTTCATCCCAAATTATGCTGAAATTGTCAAAGACATAATTCATATGCTCTAAAAGGATCATGAAGTTAAATGGACTGACTCTTCTAGGTATGCATTTGACCAATCAAGAAAGTTATCTTTGAAGCTCCAACCTTGGGTAGTCCTGATTTTACCAAGCCATTCAATATATTTTCCTTTGCCTCTGAAACAACCCTTGCTACTGTTTTATTACAAAAGAATGAAGATTACCATGACCAACTTATAGCCTTTTTTAGTAATGTTATGAGAGATGTCGAGCTTAAGTATGACATAATTGAAAAGTAAGCCTATGCCCTTATACAAGCCTTGAAATCATTCAAGATGTATATCCTACATTCACCTATTACTGCTTATGTTCCTAACTGTGTTGTGAAGATTGTTTTAACCCAACATAACACTGATGGGAAGAGAGTTGGATGGATCACTCAAGTACTAGAATTTAGTCTAACTATTGAAACTACAAAGCTAGTCAAGGGTCAAGGATTAGCTAAGATTCTCGCTGAATCAAACTGTAAAGTGCTTGGCATCAACTTTGTTTTGGAAATACAAGGGAAGAATCCACAAGAACCTTATCAAGGTTCAGATAAGAATAATCCACATGAACCTTATGTTCTTGCAGAAGGGGAGAATCCACAAGAACCTTCCCAAAACTTGAATGAGGAGAATCCACAAGAACCTTTACCTTTAGATCAGATCGCCCCTTTACACATTGATGACAAATTTCTCTTATCAAATTGGTATTAGGATATTGTAAATTTCTTGATCCATTTTGAATGTCTAGCATCATTTTCCAAAAGTCAATGTAAAGCTCTCAAATTGAAGGTAGTTAAATATTGTATCATAAATGCGAATCTTTACTCAAAGGACCCACTAAATATCTTGTTATTATGTTTGACAGAATCAGAAACTGAAGGAATCATTGATTAGTTTCTTACAGGATTTTGTGGAGGACATTATGTGTGGAGAGAAATAGTGTAGGTTTTAACCCCATACATAAATTACTTGCATACGAATTCTAAAACATAGAAAATAAATAATGCGAGAGAATAACACATAAAACACATACACACAGATATTTTCCCCTAGATCCCAAAACTAGGACTACTAGCTTTTTCATTATATTCCTTTCAATGTTACAATACATATTTATACATGTCGAAGCATCCAATACCATGGACCAAAAACCATCATGTCCAAATCCATGGACCGAAAACCATCACGTCCAAAAACATGTGTGAAAATCTCGCACAAAACAATAGGTGGGTCCGCCCAACCTAAGATAGGTTCCAAAACCAAAAAATTTTGGGGTGCTACCCCAGACCCCATAGAGTGGGGTTACCTACACCCCTCAAACCCCCTGTGACCCCCCTCTATGCAACCGGTGTAATTAAGGGGGGGGGGGCTTTGCCCCCCCTCTAACCCCCTCCAGTTAACTACGTGGGCTAGTCATGGAAAGAATATAACACAACCCAACATTCTCCCATGTTATAGATATTTTTGGGCACTACAACCCCAATCAAACATGTCCATAAACCAAGGGCTCCTGAGTCCCTAAAAGTGTTGTTCCATACCCTAAAGGAACAAGGTCAGTTGATTACATCAACTCCCAGAAGTTCTCCATAGGAAACTGCGCAGAACTGGTCAAAACTGGACCATCTCACCTGCTCCATGGTCAAAGTGCGATGCATCCCACCTAATGCACACGAGAGGTGCAATGCATACTGTAAATCCCTTCTATGGGGTGTGATGGGCGAGAGTGGACAAATGGCAGAGACAGTTTGCGAGGTGGATGATCATCGAATCTTCCAGAAACTTCTCCTGTGACACTTGCCTCTCTGAATTTGCCCAGGGATGAGTAAGAGATCATCAATATCCAAGTGGAATCAAGAACTATCAGAGAGAGGACACTAATCAAAATCCCAAAAGCTGACTCACCCCCCTGTAATCATCTATATATGGATCCCTCATCCCATAGATCTAGAGGCTGGAATTTTGTATCTTGTAAGGAAGTGCTGTTGGCTTCTTGTTGGGACATCATAGTATTGGGTGATCTAAGATTTTCATGAGGTGAAAGAATGGCTTTCATGCTCGAGGATGACTCTGGGTTAGAACAATTGGTTATAATCCTCTTTTCTATTCTTGATATTAATAAATCTATTCAAGTTTTCCTCCACATTCTTGTATGTTTGATGATATATGCATTTGTGTGGTCAATATACATCTGGTCCTATATTGTTTAAGATTGTGGATCTCTGTTCTTCGATAGTATTATGCTGCTTTGATTCCACAGGGGCTCTTTGAAGCTGGGTAGACGAAGGAGAAGCGGCAAGGATTTGTCAGAAGGGAGAGGAATCGAGCAAGGAACCAAGCGCAAGACTAAGGTTGGTGTCCTTCATTCGACTCTTATCTACTTCTCATAAAGGAAAATGAAAGTAGTCTTAGTTTGTTTGTTTCTAAGATAGCTACCAATCTTAGTGGGACTAGCAGCTCTGAGTGGACACTAGATTTCCCGATAACAAAATGGCAACTCCGTTGGGGAGCGAATATATTGTTTGTTTGTCTATATTTGTTTGTTTTATAAACTTACAGACGGAGCCTGAAGTCAAGCCAGCTAGCCTTCGAACTGCATTTGCTATGCAAGTGCAAAGTAGATCAATGCTACTTCAGTCTATCTCCAAGTTTTGTTTATAAACTGAATAATCGATTTGCAAACTTTCTAATTGCCCTAGTGGTGGCTCTAGTAACGTCATTATATCAGCCCCTGTGATTTCTATTTACTGTACATCACTTGCCCGGCTGAAATCCCTGAACTGAGCTGCAAAATGTGACTCGGAACCTAATTGAAGTCTCGTCCCTGGACCATCGCACCTTCTACTCTTGGGAATCTGGATGCATCGCACTTCCCATGTGCAGTAGGTGTGCTGCATCACACTTTCCCTGTGTTGCAGGTGCACTGATCAGACAAGACCTCTTCTGCTCTCAAATTTTGGTTTCTTTGTTCACTCTCTTCAGCTCTATTTAGGAGTTTTGCTATCTATGATCAGTATACCACTGTGGAAACCCCCTTCCTTTCCATTATTCCACCTCTATTGTGCAAATAATTGCGAATGTTTTTCTGTATTTTCCGCCATTTACAGTTCTATTTTACAAAGCAATAGCATAGTCGAACTGTCGTCTTTTGATTTGAAAGTGTCGCAAGTGTTGTTTTCAGTCAAAGAAAAGAATTCTATTGTTCTTGATGGTCCATTATATAGTTACTCTTGTATTTGATTTGAATTAGTAGTTTTTCAAGTGTCAAAAGCAGTTTTCAATACAAAATAGTAAAGTGTCGTCATTATCTTCCTTTCGTTTTTGAAGAGAAATTTGTTAGTACTGTCGCTTTGAAAAGATAATTCAGATTTGTAATTAGCATTCTTCTTGTCATTCACACATTAAGAAAGCTGAAAACAAATACATGCATGTTCATTTGCATTTAGACTGCTTGTTGGTTTGATTTAGGACAGTGCATCTAGTGTGTGCTCTTTGCTATATGTTGAAAGAATATCATCTCTCTTTCTTTAGTAGCTAGGATTTTCATTGCAAAAAGAATATTAAACGATTGTTTATCATCTTAGATTGCATTTTAGGAATTGTACATATACATCACGTGGTGAACCTGAAAGGAAAATTTCTTAAGAAATATAAATTGTAAAATAAATTTAATGAACCTAAAAACGCTTTGGAACCCAACGCACAACATCTAGAAGTCTAGGC
Source organism: Pinus tabuliformis (assembly GCA_031772625.1). NCBI lineage: Eukaryota > Viridiplantae > Streptophyta > Pinopsida > Pinales > Pinaceae > Pinus > Pinus tabuliformis. Next base: position 612,190,352 of record CM062807.1, read on the forward strand.
TAGAGACGTATTCCGGTGTCGTAAAGCCTGGTAACTGTCACTTTCACTGCTGGTTGGGTGACTCCTCCTCTTTGAGATGACAAGTGCCAGTACAGACTTGTTCTCCCAGCTACCTTCGAGTATATATTGGGAGACCACAATAGGCTATATCCTTTATCCATAGGAAGCCGTGTCTGCCGCCCTATCGATCGCAATGCACTGAACACAACATTCGGGAAGATTGACCGTCGTACCGTAAAACGTATTCTGCACTTTTGCGATTGGTTTGGTAATCCCTCTGTCTAGATTTATAGAGTAGTCCCTTTTGTTCCTTTTTAGACTCCTTAAAGGAAAAGGTCCATCTGAGCACTTGTCACTTCAGGCTCATTAAAAATCGAAGGTGACTAGAGTCATCTTTTGTTTTTTCTCGACTCTTAAAAATTGAAAAAACAAGTTGTGTCAAAGCATCTAAAATTTATTTTAATCGGAATAATATCACCATTCCTGCGTTGGTCTTAGGTTGAGGAAAATGGAGTCCACCAACGAAGGAGTTCCCCTTGGAGCAAATCCTAGTCCTTTCTCCTCTTGGGGAGATGTTGGTGCACCTCATATGGCGACATTGTCACTTCCAGGATTGACGATTGGCTTGCCAATATGGCTCTTCTCGACCTCCGTCACTCAGAATACTGTGATTCCTGAACAATCAAGTCAGCAACAAGATGATACTAGAGTTAGCCCCCAACCTTCTACTTCGTCTGTTTCTCCCTCTCCTCCTTCCTCTTCACTTGATGAAGCTGGTAAAGCTCAAAACCAAGTAACTGAGAAGAATAAGGAGAAGAAGAAGAAAGAGAAGAAGAAGAAGGAGCCAAAGGCGAAAAGGGGCAACCATGCTCATCTAGAAAAAATCCACATACTGCACCGTTCGGGCCTAAATCTCCATGTGTCATTTGCAAAGGAGACCACTATCATCGAGATTGTCCTTGCATCCCTCAGATCTTAAGGGACTGGTCTCCTCGTTTGCACAACCCGGTGTCATCAACCTCTGAAGACCATGTTGAAAGTACACCATCAACTAGTGAAAGTGAAGCATTTGGAAAAAAAGGAAATACAAATTTCCTTGTAAATTGTGTGAAGGCGATCATGTCATCCACCATTGTCCCTTCCTAGACGAAGCTAAAAGATTTTTGGATGACCATCCGGCTTCACCGTTACGGCTTCCTCCTAGATATAAGAAACTCTCGCCGAGTCCGTCACTGGTTGAAAATCCGACTGACACACCATTGTGGTCGGTCGAAGCATCTGTCATTGAAGATAAACCCGCTGAACCCATACCAGATGAAAGTCAAAAGGTTGAGGTGGAAATCGACCTGGTCTTGTCTTCGAAAGGTCCATCTTCAGATGACACAATCACCGAAGAGAATGAGAACGACACCGTCCAAATTCTTTTTGTAAACATAGACTCTGATGAACATGGGGGCAGTCTACCCGTTCCTTTACCATAGGAAGAATGTTCGTCAGAATCATATCTGGCAGTATATTCGGTCCCACCTCCAAGTAACCTAGTCATTCCTTTCGATTGGAATATACTAGGAAAACCCTGGGTACCGGCCAATGTACCATTCTGAATCATTGTACAAGCTTACAAAATGATCATGGTTGGTACCATCGTAGATGAAGGGGCTTATGTGAGTATCCTTTCCTCAATTGCTTGGGAAGCACTTGGTTCACCATCACTTTTGCCTGAGATGAGAAATCTGATAGGCTTCGACAAAGGAACCAGTTGACCGTTAGGGATCCTTCCCAATGTGCCCATAATGTTGAGAAGGAAAACCGCTTACATGAACGTAATGGTAGTATGAGGACCTCTAGATTATAATCTACTCCTTGGACGTGACTATATTTATAGCATGGGAGCTATTGTCTCCTCACTCTTTAGAGTAATGTGTTTTCCGCATGAAGGCAGAGTGGTCAAGCTCGTAGACCACCTATCATTTCCCGGCTCACACATAGCTAATAGTCAAATACAATCCCTAAATGGTTTTTTCACACAAGGAATGTCTCATCAATCTCCAGTTCGTCCACCTGAAGAGCGTGAGTGATTCAGGAGGACATGACTAAAACCCAGTGGGCATGCACCCTGGTCTGTTTCGGCAGGAAAACCTTGGTTATAGGGTAGGTTTATGCGGAGGATATATGACTAGTCTGACACACCCGTCCATTTAGGAAAATGGGATTAGACTGGAATAAGATTCCCTCATCAAAGTTATGTGAGTGGAGGTGACCACGCCACTCACCTTTGTCTATTTCAGTAGACATCGCTAAGGAAGCATCTTGTCTGCAATGCAGATGGAGAGCTTTCATATGGTAGCCTAGAATTTTTTCGCTATACCTGGGGGCATGCAAACCTTTTTGCATGCAAGCGAAGAGCAACCATTTAAACTTGTAGGATTGGTCGTTCCTAACTTGCATAAAGAAAGGATCCAGGGCAAAGCTTTGAAAGGTGCAAGCTCCATAAAAAATGGCATCTTAGATGAGATATCCTTATTATACGACTAGCACGAACAATTTTTATGTGGAGTTCAAGCTCGTTAAAAATTAAACATTAGCAATAAGAAAACGTTCCCCCAGAGTTTAAGCTCATTAAAAAATGAACCAATTTCCGGTAAATAATCATTGTGAATGCATTATTATCATCTTTTGAGCCTTAGTCATGTTCTCATCATCACCTCCACTCTGTTTTAGCCGATCATTCACCTCCATTTGATTGTTTACCCTTTTGAGGAACAGCTACGAAGAGTGATCCCATTAGCCATCCTTGTGACACTTCCATGATTGTAAAATTCCAAACCTTACCTGGAATCAGCTGCTACTCGAAATTATCACTCGTTCCTCAAAAACGAGTCTCATTTAAGCTCTTTTCACATGACTCATAAAACATGAAAAGATTGCCAAGTGATTGGCCTCCCCAGCTCGTTAAAGTGACCAGAAGTGCTATCCCTCCTCTAGATTTTAATCTTTTTGGACCTAAGGGATTATTACACAAAAAGATCGAGCGCTTGTTTTATTCGGCTCGTTAAAATTACCGAAAAATTCATCCCTTTCATATTATTTTATACCTTTTTGGACTTAAGGGATTATATCATGAAAATGGATTATTGGAGTTTCCTTTACGTCCCTTTCAAACTCTCTATTTGAAAAGGACCGAGTTATCTTTGTCGTTAAACTCGTTAAAACCGAATAGCGACAAACTTGTCCATACAGAAAAGAATGAGTTTCACTATCCTTAGGCTCGTTAAAATATAGCGACAGGTTTGCCCGAAGGGAAAATTATAGAAAAGCATATGTTATCCTCCTCAAGCCTGACAAAAATAAAGAGGTACAGGTCAGCAATGACTGGGGAAAAATTGGGAAGAAAACTTGAAGAAACTTTATTGGTAGCAAGTCGCTCTTGAACATGACACTTTCACTCCACATCCAAGTCGGGTTGGGTTGTTCCGTTCACTGGTCATATCACCATTGGTCCATCACACCATCCATATTTGGGGTTAACGCTACCAATCCATGTCAGTGTCATTGGTATGTTCAAGAGAAGTCGCTCAGAGAATTCACCTGTGTCTCATCCGCTGCAATACATTCACGCTCCATTCTTTCATGACCGCCACCCTAAACCCTATATCATCAGATCGTTTTCACCTCCAAAATCATTTATTCTGTTACGTGTCGTAGATGTGGGATTCATTAAGGCCCTCCTACGGCGGGTCACTTCTTGTTGACATCAGCTCATTATCCAAGAAGTCGACTTAGGAACAACCCTTTTAGTAGTTTGAAGCTTGCATGCCTCAATGGCAAGTTTCTCACTTTCGGCAACAAGTTTACATCAATGGCCTTCGACCGAAAGATTTTGTGCAATGTTCGACGCCAAGTCCCTTATTCACACCACGCGAATTGTACTGTAGTACCTTGAGGGTCATCATCATTATCGGTGATTCCTCTCGCGCCTGTTAACAGCTTACATCATTGGCCCGTAATCAGGCGATGTCTTTCCATGTTCGACTCTGGAACATCTTTCACATGGATCGAGTTGTACTCCGAGTGAATATTGAACAAGTTTGAAGACCCCAGATCTAGTTTCATCCATCCGGGCTCCGATATATTTAGGAAAATAAAGACATCAAATGTACATTTTTGCTGCACATATGATCATCCGAATCAAAGGATGATGACTCTATCAGAATCATCAGTCTCCCGCACAGACGGTTGTCTATCTTATGTACATGAAAATGAATTTATAAAGCTGAGCATGGTAATGCCCGCCTCAGCTAGATCATGAAAAATACTATGAAGATAATGTATTCTATTGTATCTTATTACAGGTCACCTTCCAGCTCGAAAAAACTTCGGATCCTCATGATAAAGCTTTTCACCCGACATCAAAAGATTAACGACCTCATGCTTTAGGGGGCAACTGTTATAGATATTTTTGGACACTGCAACCCCAATCAAACATGTCCATAAACCAAGGGCTCCTAAGTCCCTAAAAGTGTTGTTCCATACCCTAAAGGAACAAGGTTAGCTGATTACATCATCTCCCAGAAGTTCTCCACAGGAAACTGCTCAGAACTGGTCAAAACGAGACCATCTCACCTGGTCCATGGTCAAAGTGCAATGCTTCCCACCTAATGCACATGGGAGGTGCGATGCATATTGAAAAGCCCTTCTATGGGGTGTGATGGGTGAGAGTAGACAAATGGCAGAGATAGTTTGTGGGGTGGATGATCATGGAATCTTCCAAAAACTTCTCCTATGATACTTGCCTCTCTGAATTCGCCCAGGGATGAGTAAGAGATCATCAATCTCCAAGTGGAATCAAGAACTATCAGAGAGAGGACACTAATCAAAATCCCAGAAGCTGACTCACTCCCCTGCAATCATCTATATATGGATCCCTCATCCCAGAGATCCAAAGGCTGGAATTTTGTATCTTGTAAGGAAGTGTTGTTGGCTTCTTGTTGGAATATCATAGTGTTGGGTGATATAAGCTTTTCATGAGGTGAAAGAAGGGATTTCATGCTTGAGGATGAAGTTGGGTCAGAACAATTGGTTGTAATCCTCTTTTCTATTCTTGATATTAATAAAACTATTCAAGTTTTCCTCCACATTCCTATATGTTTGATGATATATGCATTTGTGTGCTCAATATACATCTGGTCCTATATTTTTTATGATTGTCGATCTCTGTTCTTCGATAGTATTATGCTGCTTTGATTCCATAGGTGCTCTTTGAAGCTGGGTAGACGAAGGAGAAGCGGCAAGGATCTTTTAGAAGGGAGAGGAATCGAGCAAGGAACCAAGCGCAAGACTGAGGTTGGTGTCCTTCGTTCCACTCTTATATACTTCTCATAAAGGAAAACGAAAGTAGTTTTAGTTTGTTTGTTTCTAAGATAGCTACTAGTCTTAGTGGGACTAGCAGCTCCGAGTGGACACTAGATTTCCCGATAACATCCCACTTTTTGTTTTCTTTCCGTAGGGGTCCACAAGAGAGCTTAGGCATTTATCCAGCCCTGCAATGCCCATTGTTTCTCTACACCAAGAGAACTTCTCAAAGCTCACAGATTTTGTCAATGCATCTGCAGTATTCTTCAAAATGTCCACCTTTACCAGCAACACCTTTTTGTCTTGTATCATATCCCTCACAAACTAATACTGAAGATTAATATGCTTTGCCTTTGAATGATATGCAGGGTTCTTTACCAAGAAAATTTCACTTTGGCTATCACAGTCTATCCTTATAACTCCTTGTACTAACCCCATACTTGAGCACAATCTCTGCAACCAAACTGCTTCCTTGATTGTATGAGTGGTTGCCATGTATTCTATCTTTGTAGTTGGTAGTACCACTACATATTGTTTCTTACTCATCCAACTGACTGCACCTCCAAATAGGTTAAGCACATACCCACTTGTAGATCTTCTTTGATCTAGATCTCTAGCCCAGTTTGCATCAACAAAGACACAGATATCCAAAACTATGTCCAATCTTGGTCTTCCTTGGTAGCACAAACCATAATCACTAGTGCCACACAAATACTTGAAAACCCACTTCACTGTTGTCCAATGCTCCTTCCCTGGTTTTGACATAAACTTGCTCAATACTTCCACTTCATGTGCAATGTCTGGTCTAGTATAGACCATTGCATACATTAGGCTACCAACTACACTTGCATATGGAACATGGGACATGTCCTCTTCCTCTTCTTGTGTATTGGGACACTGTTCAACAGATAACTTTACACCTGCAGGAAAAGGAACCTTCACCGGTTTACTATCTTGTATATTAAACCTCTGCAGTATTGTCTTGAAATCCTTCCTCTGGTTTAACCAGAGCTTCCTCTTTGCCCGATCTCTTTTAATTTCCATGCCCAAAATATAGTTTGCAGTGCCAAGATCTTTCCTGTCAAATATGGAGGACAATTGGGTCTTCAAATCCTGGATAATTTCTTTTCCATTTCCAACCAGCAACATATCATCCACACACAAGACCAGATAAATAACATGGTCACCAATTAATTTAAAATACACACAGTGATCTACTTTGCTTCTGGTGAAGCCAAGTCCCTATATAAATGTAAAAAATTTATAATACCACATCCTTGGTGACTGTTTTAATCCATACAGACACTTCTTTAACTTGCATACCAGTTCTTTCTTACCCTTCACCACAAAGCTTTTAGGTTGCTTCATGTACATCTCCTATTCTAGATCCCCGTGAAGAAATGTTGTCTTCACATCCATCTGTTCTACCTCAAAATCAAAGGCAACAGCAATAGATAAAAGTAATCTAATAGAAGCTACCTTAGTAACAAGAGAAAAAATATCACCAAAATCAATTCCTGGCACCTAGGAATAACCTTTTGCTACCAACCGAGCTTTGTATTTCTCCACCTTTCCTTCTGCATTTGTCTTCCTCTCGAACACCCATTTGCTGCCAATGGGTTTCCTTCTAGCCGACAACTCCACCAGATCCCAAGCCTTATTTTTGTGCAAAGATGCCATTTCATCAACCGTTGCCTCTTTCCAGAGTTTTCTATCCTCTGAATCTACTACTTCGTTCACAGTTCTGGTACCATCATCAGTAATAGATAAAGCAAAATTTAAACAAAAAGTAGATGGAATATACCTTTATGGTTGCCTTATTTCTCAATCTGATCTTCTCACACCTGGAGTTTGTGGCTCTTCATCTTCTAATTCCTCCTCTGCTGTAGAGTCTGATTCCTCCTCCTTTAGCTCAAACTCTATCTTCTCAAGTTCCTTTGGTTGGACTTCATGTTTAATAACATCTTTAACCTCTCTGAACACCACATCTCGGGTATACACAACCTTCCTTGTTACTAGGTTCCAAAGCTTATAACCCTTTAAACCATCCTTATACCCAACAAAGACGCACTTTTCAGACTTACTATCCAACTTGGCTCATTTCTCCTTTGGAACATGTACATATGCATCACATCCAAATGCCCTCAAATGTGAAAGAGAGGGTTTCTTACCAGTCCATACCTCTTGTGGAGTTTTATCCTCCAATGCCGATGAAGGTGATCTATTGACTAGGTAACATGCTGTCTCCGCCACCTCTACCCAAAAATTCTTGTCCTGACCCGGCACCACTGAGCATGCTTCTTGCCCTTTCCATCAATGTCTTGTTCATTCTTTCTGCAACTCCATTTTTCTAAGGTGCATATGGAGTAGTCTTCTGCCATACTATTCCACACTTCTTACAGAATTCTTCAAATTCCTTACTGCAAGACTCTACACCATTATTTGTCCTTAGCACCTTTATGTTCTTCTCTATCTGGTTTTCCACCAGAGCCTTATATTATTTAAACCTATCAAAGACTTCAGATTTCTTCTTAAGGAAATATATCCATGTATTCCTTGAGAATTCATCTTCAAATGATATATAGTACATAGACTTACCCAGTGACGGAACCTTCACAGGTCCAAACACATCACTGTGCACAAGCTCTAATATTTGTTTTGCCATTTTACCACTAGAGGGGAAACTCACTCGATTCTGCTTCCCATATACACAATTTTCACAGAAATCAAAATCCAGAGAGATATTACTCATACCTTCTACCATACATTTACCATGAAGTATTTGAAGGCCCTTCTCTCCAATGTGTCCAAGCCTTTGATGCCACAGCATGGTCTTCTCTCCATAGACCATTATATTTTGTGCTCCACATTCAGGAACCACAGAACTGTTGCACCCATCAACAATAGTGCTACCTTACAGCTTGTACAGAGTTCCAATCCGAACTCCCCGCATCAATACCAGTGCTCCCCGAACCAACTTGCAGGTATCCTTCTCAAACACTATTTTCACACTTCCATCATCCATCTTGCTTACAAAAATTAGATTTCTGACCAATGGAGGAATATGTAGAACACCCAGAATTTTTCTAACCCTTCCACCTTGCAACTTCAACTTTACTTTTCCATGACCAACGATTCTAGCCTTCCTATCATCCCCTAAGAATACATCACCACCATTGTATTTCTCATACTCGCAGAACCACTCTTTATGGGGAGTGAAGTGAAAGGATGCACTTGAGTCAATCAACCATGCCTCATGATCTACATGTGTACTTGAAGAAACCAAGTACACATCCCCACCTTCATCTGAGGTGGTTTTTGCCTCTGTAGAAGGAGCATCATCATATCCCTTTCCTTTTCCAGGAGCTTTAGATTTATAGTCCCTTTTGTAGTGCCCTTCCTTTCTGCATTTATAGCACACCACCTTTACAAGTTTTCCTAAAGATTTAGATCTCCCTCTAGATTTAGATCTCCCACTCAATCACTTATTTTTGTTTTTGTTCTAGGACCGTCCTCGTACAGACAAGGCATCACCATTCTGGCTCTCCATATTTTTTCATCTCATCTCCTCCGTCAGCAATGATGAGACTATTTCATCAAACTACAAGGAAGTTGCATTTCTACTTATTACAATAACCAGACTATCCCACAAACCTGGTAGAGAAAAAAACAAACTGATCCACTTATCTTCATCTGAAATTTTAATATCAACAGATTCTAAGTAACTTACCACAGTATTAAATGCGTTCAGATGCTCTATACCAAGTCTCCATATTTCATCCTTAGGTTATAAATCTTTTTCTGCAGGAATAGTTTATTCACCAGAGACTTAGATTGGTACAAATTCCCTAACTTGTCTCACAAACGCTTCACCGTAGCTTCCCCTGATACATTCAACAATACTGAATCTAAGACACATAATCGTATTGTGCTCTTTGCCTTCCAATCCAACTTCTTCCATTCTTCATCAGACACTCTCGTTGGTTTAGCACCCAGATCTACCGCAATCCACTGATCTTTATCCACCAACACATCCTCCATCTTGAGTTTCCACAACTCAAAACTCTGACCATTAAATTTCTCGATCTCTAACTTTCCACTGTTCATCATCTTCTTTCACCACCAGAATCGATCTCACAAATCTCCCACTGAACAGGGTCTACCACAAGCCCGAGTGAAACCCCTCAACAATAAAGGCGTCCCCTTGAAGCCAAAATATCTCTGATACCAAATGTAGGTTTTAACCCCATACAGAAATTACCTGCATACCGATTCTAAAACACAGAAAATAAACAATGTGAGAGCATAACACATAAAACACATATACACAGATATTTTCCCCTGGATCCCAAAATCAGGACTACCAACTTTTTCATTATATTCCTTTCAATGTTACAATACACATTTATACATGCCGAAGCATCCAATACCATGGACTGAAAACCATCGCATCGAAAACCATGGACCGAAAACCATCACATCCAAAAACATATGCGAAAATATTGCACAAAACCATATGTGGGACTGCCCAACTTAACATAGGTTCCAAAACCAACATTTTCTAGGGCACTGCCCCGGACTCCATAGAGTGGCGTTACCTACACCCCTCAAACCCCCTCTGACCCCCCGCTACGCAATTGGCACAATGAAGGGGGGGGGGGGGGGGGCGGTGGAGGATCCACCCCCAATTAACTACGTGGGCTAGTCATGGAAAGAATATAACACAACCCAACAAATAGCATATAAGATATTGAGTGTAGGATTTTATTTGCCCAAATTTTTCTTAAAAGTAGGATAAAAGGTCGGAAGTTGTGTCCCTTGTCATATGTTTGCTGGTAAGCAAAAACTAGCAAATCTTCCACTGATCCCAACAATAGTCTTAGCACCTTTTCTCTGATGGGGACTAGATTTTATTGGAGAGATTCATCCTACTTCAAGAAATCAGCATAAATAGATTCTCACTACAATAGACTACTTTACCAAATGGGTGGAAGAAATTCTAGAAAGAAATGTTATTGATTCAGTAGTAATCGAATTCATTGAAGAAAATATCTTATCTAGGTTTGGTTTCCCAACACAAATTGTTATTGATAATGCAACAACATTTTCTAGTGTTAAAATTATTTAGTTTTGCCAAAAATATCATATTTTGTTATGTCATTCAACTCCATATTACCCTCAAGGTAACGGTCTTGTAAAAACCTTAAATAAAAGTTTGGTAAAGGTGATCAAAAATACTTTAGCAGATCATAAAAAGAGTCGGGACTCTCATCTCATTTATGCAGTTTGGGCAAACAGGATTACTCCAAAGAGATCTACTAGGAAATATCCTTTTCAGTTAGTCTATGGGAAAGATGCAATCTTCCCTACCAACTTGGCCTTCCATGTTTTAAAATTTCTACAGGATTCAACTGATGAACCTAATGATTTTTCAAGGAGAATAAATCAGATTATTGAGCTAAATGAAAACAGAGATGAAGTTCAATACAAATTGAAAACATATGAGAATAAAATGAAGAGCCTATTTGAGAGAAGAGCCAAGGAAAGGGACTTCAAGGAGGGTGATCTAGTACTAAGATGGGATTCCAGAAGAGAAGATAAGGGAAAACATGGCAAGTTTGATAACATGTGGTTTGGACCTTCAGCTATTGCTGAAGTAAAGGGAAACAACACTTTTGTGCTTCAAAATATTGAGGGACTATATTCCACTTATCATGTTAATGGAAGGTTTCTCAAACATTACATTCAGTACTGAGAAGTTGAAGTAGATTTCATTACTATCATTGTAAAAACTCTGGTTTATTTTACTTTTCAAGTTGTCAGTGTTATTTTTTACAGCAAAAACTCCATAGCCCGAGGAGAAGGCACATGGATATGTAGGTTCTTTGCATTCTCTAGGAGAAAGTAGTCCCCAGTTGTAGCCGATGTTGTAGCATTTGTTGGTTTTGGTAAGTTAGTATCAATTGGTTAAAAAATGAAAATATATATTAAAAAATGTTAAGTTAGAATATGGACAAAAAAAATATTAAATAAAAAATGTTAGGGATATTTGACGAATAATTCCATATCAAATAAAATGTTAGAATAGATGACATAAAACACGAAGGAAAGAAAAAAATGTTAGGATAGAAATAAAAACAATAAACTTTGAAAGTGTTGCAAATTCAAATGCCACTAATCTAGTCATTTTTATTTTTTCAAATAAAGGTTGTGGGAAGATTGTTTAAATGCCACACTAGTTCATACAATCCAATTATTCAGTTTAAACATGATTGGATTTGATTTAATTCATTTTTCAATAGGTAGCAAATAAAATTGGCTCAACATTTTAATCTCAGCCAATGGAGGGAATAAGGGAGAGATGTAGATTAATCATTAGAAGGAAAATATTGAGTTGCTAGCCTAAATGCACTTGGAGAACTATGTGAGAAAATGTTAGGAAAGAAAAGGGTAGGTAGACATATGAGAAATAATTGGAGCATGAAAGGATTTTATCCTAAGTTGTAACATTGCATAATGTGTGCATACAATGTTGCATTTTAAATTAACTATGAATTCTAAGCACTAATGTTATTTGGTAAACACCCTAACTTCATTCATTTATTCCCCCATTACTCAAAATTGTCACATCCACCAAAATCATGACCCCACCATCACTTGTTGCTCACATGTTAAAACCTTTTCACCTTACCTTACATCCTGCATGCTCCCCCGAGATCCGATGGTCCACATCGCTCCTCGACCCTCATTTGTTGTCCGAACTTTATCGGCGAGGGGGTGGGGGGGGTGTCCAAAGTGGGTAGTTTCCAAAACCACCTTCTTAAACCACCTTATCCTCATTTTAGTCTTTCAAGACTTAAAATCCTGAAACAACTTACCACCTCAAGTTACTCCCGAACGCGGTTTACATGTGACCATTTACCGCCGCTCCATGTTAATATCCATGTCTGCTCCATGTCACTTCTTCCATCCAATCAACTGCTACCTATCCGTTATTCATTCAATTCATAACTCTCGTAAATTTATGTCCCAAAGACTTGTTAATTAATCCCATTGGATAATTAATGCATATTTAACCATTCATTCAACAACTCTACTCCAATTTTTCCATTAAAAGCCTTGTTCCTCCACAAAAATGGTTACAAAGTGCATTTCTATAACCAAATTGACCAGTCAAATGTTTCCTCCTTACAACTCAAATACAATCCAACACTTAAGCAGATATTTCATCCTATTCAGAAGAAATCTGACATCCAAGTCCACTTGTATCTATTCAATCATACTATTTTTATAGTTATCACTCAGTTTCCAACCAATTTTTTCCATTTCCATAACTTTCATTCTGCAACTCATTTGATAAGATGCCTCTTAAGGGAAAAGAAATTACAGAAATCCAAAATCCTCTTATTCATCCCCAACTTGACTTCCATCATACTCCCCTGGTCGACAGAGATAGCAAAATCATTGAGTCTTCATCTCAATTTGATTTATATGAAATTTACTATTGGATGGAGGATCAATTAATTGATTAGACAGATGAAATAGGATTATGGGAATCCCTCCTTCCCAACTACATTTTCCCTCAGATACATAGAGCACCTAAATTTGTCAGGAAATTACTTGAGTCCTATGATCCCATTCAAAGAGCAATCATTTCACCCATAGGGGAAACCGTCTATTTCATCAATGTTGAGTCCATTGAAAAGATGTTGCAAGCTCCAGCTATAACAACAACCCATCCTTTTTCTCATGAAATCCTAATATAAGATTATCAAAAGCTAGATGTTAGTAAAAGATCCCAGACTCTTGAACTTTTCCTAGCTATAAATAGTCCTCTGCCTAAAAGAAACCTCCCTATGATTCATCCTTGTTCCATGATGGAACCAAGATAATCACCACTATTTTGTCCTATCTGCATGGTTACACTTCTTATCAATATGTTAATGAAGCCATCCTAGGTTTCTTATCAATATTTTATATTAATTCCAAACCTACTATTCTCTATAACTTTATCCAATTCCTAGCTGAAGCCATACATGAGAAATTTATCCAGTTTAACACTGAAGAAGTATTCAAGTATGCTTCAGTACTTGTATACCTTTTTATATATTTTCAGGGAGACAAATTTCCATTCACCTTACAGAAGCTAGATGAGGAAGGCAACCAGCAATCATTGATCTTTTGGACTACAATGGGAATGAAGGAGAAAGAAGAGTTTACCTATAAACAGTTTATAGAATTGTTTATTCATCCAACTATTAGTCTTATGAGAAACACTCCAGTACCAAGAATTAGTGATGAAATTGTGAAAGTTTTGCAATTAGTTGATCAAGCCACAACAGGAGATTGGTATATTTACCAAAACTACACAAAAATCAAGGTTTATGGTTGTGAGCTTCCACCCTACAAACTTCCCTAGTACCTCCCCATCAGAATCTTTGCACTGGAATATATTAGGTAGAGTTTAAATGCACATGAAGTACACTTTATGGCAGCAAAGAAGAAATCTCAATTCAAGCTAAAAGCTCAGGTTGGTCCATTCATCTGCAATACCAGAACATCGAGAGAAGAAGCATATAGGTTACTAAAGGAAATGAAGTTTGGTCTTAGTTTCACTTGGTCTTATGACCCAATGGGAGTGATTTCTAAACTCAAGGTTGAAAATAAGTTTACTGCATATCACCACATAGCTAGACCTGAGATAGAGCAGTACAAAAATCAGTTGGAATGGAAAGAGAACACCCTTCAAGAAGCTGAAGAGCAGGCAATTTCTACTTCAAATGTGCGAACTCCACTTGCATAGGAAAAGACAACTAAGAGAGCAAGGGAACAACAGTCATCCCCTACAACTGAAGCATCAAGCCAGGGCTTTAGGATTGTGCATAGGAAAAAGAGACCTAGGATCTCTATGATTTTTGGAGCAACACATGAGTCTCAAAAAACAAAATTTGATGGACTTGGAGAGACTGTGATTTATACATAGTCTGGTGGGTAGTCTACCAAGTCCCAAACTCATTCCACTACTTCTCATGGATAGTAGGTAATTTAGACCAGTGTAAGCATTTAGAAGGATAAGGATGAGGACATATTTCATGCTTTCAATGAGATTAAAAAGAAGAATGAAGAGTTGAAATTGAAAACCTACACCCAGTTCTGGAAACATTCTTCCATCTCTCAGGCCAGACTTTTTTCAATCTTTGACTATGAAAAAGGTAAAATGCAGATGGCTTTCCTGTAAGCTCAGATTTCACAGCCAGGACTCATGCACATTATTGGAAGCAATCCTCATTTGAGTTTAATGTAAAGGATGTGCATCCAGTTTATCAGATTGAGATGCACAAACAAACTGGACAGGTGATCTCTTCCACTTTAACTCATACTTCCATGAATTTGTCAAAGTTGCAAGTCACCTTGTCCAATACACAGTCACAGTTGAAACTGGAAAAGGTTTCCTCACTGGCAAAGGACACCAAGATCAAATCCTTGGAAGATCTGGTGCTAAATATGGGACATGATCCCTCAAACATAAATGCAGCAGAAGAACTTGTTAAGAACAAAAATGTTGAGCTCTCAACATTAAGGAAGCAGCTCAAACTACCAGCTTATGAGGATCCAATGACCAAGGAGATTGAAGAAACCGAGACTCAGAAATCTGACTGATGAAGCTCATTATGGAACAAAATCTGTAAATAAAATAGATGGAGGAGGAAATGGAAAATTTGGTCAAATAGAAGGAAGAAGTTATCAAGAAGGCTCAAATTCCAATGGATGTAGTTCCTCTTTTAGAGTCTCAATAACGAGGGTTTCTACTCCAGGAACAACATCAACTATAGGTACAGCAGAAGGAGTTGAACAACTTGTAGAAGCTATTCAAAATCTCACCATTCAGATAGTTGAAATGAAGAAGTTGCAGGATGAGCTGAAGGAATTGAAACATATGAAGGCAGTTGTAGACGAGTTACAGAGGACAAAGAGTTAAATTGAAGTTCTGCAGAAGGAAATCAAAGAGTCCTACCTTGGAAACAAAATAGTTTTCGCAAAGGAAATTCTATGGGAAGAAATTACAAAATCAGTCAAGGATATCTGGCCCTCTATCAAGATAATCCTTGATCAAAAAGACCTGTTGGAAAAAAATCAGGAAGCTATTGAAATCATTTCTAAAGAGCTTGAGGACATACCTAAAATTTCTTCTGAAATAATCAAGTTCCTCAATTCTAAAGACAAATATGAGCTTGAGGAATTGGGTATAAATGATAGGGCAACAACTAGACTGGAAGTAAAGAAGATCATCACCAAGGAAAACCTCATCCTTTAGTTGGAGGAGAAGTGCAGCAGTGTGAATACTATAGTTCAAAGGTTTTTCAGTGGGTTAGAACCCTTGACCAGAAAGGTTCTACCCTCTATGCTTGTGATAAATGACAAATTAATGCCCATTGAGGATTATGTTCGAAATCTTACAAAGGTGGGTACCAATGCTGCTTCACTTTCAAATATTAGAGGTGCAGCAACACCAAGGGTTGTGCTAAATGCACTTAGAGATTCCTTTTTCATCCTAGATGAAATTAGGCATATATTTCCAATAAAACCCACTTTCACTAAGTATACAAAGATGGATGAAGTTTATAGGAGGGTAACTAAGTTATCTATCCCAGATAAAAAACGCTGGGAAGAATTAACTAATTTACTTGACTAAAAGGGTGATCAAACAACATTCAATATTTATAGGGACAGTCATCACCAACTCAACAATTCTCAATTTTTCCAGCAACAGTCATCAACAACTGATCTAGGTGGCTTCAGAGACACACATAGGACAATTAGGGCTTATGAAAGCCCAAAAATCAAATTGATTGGAATACTTTCTAACTTGGACTAGAGTGAAGATCTCGTCATCCTAATCACGGCAGTGTGAATGATTCGTCAATCTGATCTCGTATGAGGGAGAATGAGCTAGTTAAAGTTCTATTCAAAGTTGGGTTGTGCACCAAGTTTAAGTGTCCTACAAATTGACCAAGTACTGAGCATGGAATTTGGCTCCCAAAGTAGATGAAATTGTTGCCTCTTTAATTTGTCTAATAACCCTTATGTTACACAAAATTTTTAGAAATGCCCTATTTTAATAGAAATTAAAAAATGGTATAAAATGTGGTGGCGGGCCACCTCCCCAACCACCCCTAAAACAATATAACAATTTTTTATTGAAACTAAGGATCGACGACCATGACCCCATCGATCCAACCACATAACCATATTAACATTAATATGGGGTGGGCATGGGCCACCTCTGGTGGACCCGACCCACACCCCCAAAACACATTATCATATGCCATTTTAGGTGAGGCCGGTGGGGATCGAACCCGCTCGGCCCACGTGGGCCAGCTCCCACTGGGTGACCCTATATGGAATAATGCCAACATACCATGAACCATGTTGAATCCATCGTGCCAACAAATTACAAAGGCCACTCCACGGCACCCACAGTCATTATCATGGTACCAACCACCATGCGCTCAGACCATTTAATGCACCTCCCAAAAATAAATTTTGTTATATATTATGGTTAAAGGGGAGGGGCAGGATTTGATCCCCCAACCCCTTCTCAACAACTTGTTATAATTACCAATGTGCCAAACAACATTCTCGTAAGCTTCACCCTAAATGTTTAATATAAACCTTCATTTTCCCAGTGCACCATAGATGGAGGAAACAGGAGCAGGCACAGAAAATGAGGTAGAGTTAATTTTTATTTAATTTTTAGTGCAGGTGGAAACACGACTGAGTGAAATTTCTAGGAGGGTGAAAATTTTGCAATGTTCAAATTGGACAAAATTTATGTCAATCTTACACTTCTCGTTGACATGAACCCGATGGCACAGTCAATTTCCTGATCTGAGCAGCTGATTTGGAGAGGACCCAGAGGAGGGAATCTTTGACGAATCTAGGGGAATCTAAAAGATTCCTTGAGCCCCAAATTTCCACTTTCTTAGAATTCAGAAATTTGACAATAAATTTTGCACTATTCAACACCACAAATCTGATGGAGTGTTCAGATTTTCCATTTGCTTATTTCATTTCTTGGCTACTTTTCAAAGTGGAGTGTAGGTGTCAGCATTCATGAGCAAGCAATGATTTCCGTGTGATTCGATGTTGTGGGATCGTTGGTCTGAATAGCTTCAGTAGTTTGACATCCACTTCTTCAGATGGCCCCTGGATGTGAGGTATATGCAGTGTGTTCATGTACTTCTTTTGCTATGCATTGTGCTGCATAGATCCTTGTTTGATGTTTGATGTGGGATCTTGTTTCTTACTCACTTTTATGATTCCTGCTTGATGTGATGCGGAATCATTTATGTGATGTACTTGTTGTGATGATTCGTCATGTTTTGTTTGAGATCCCTTTGTCATCATGTTGATGGGATACTCATATTGTTGCCATGTATGTTTGCATTGATATCCCCTTTATTCCATGTTGGCGGGATGATCATCATGCATGAGTTTTGTGTCATACTGCTAGGAGTCCTTTTGACTGATAGTTCCTATAGCAGAACATCTCTTGGAGCCACTCCTGTGTAAGGGCATTTTCCTTGTATGATAGCGACATCACCTCTTATGTACATCATCACGATTGATAGCACTTAATGCAGTGGCCTACACCATCTTGATATTAGGGCCCGGAGACATAGTCCCTCCTAGACGAACTCCATTATCAATGACTTATGTTTTCATGTGTTGATGAATGTCATGTTCCTCTTCTTTACAGCATGCAGATGTATTCATTTATGTTTCTTTTAAAAATGCAATTTAACACGTCACAAAAGTAAAAGGTCTTGGAAGGGTCCTTTGTCACACCCAAACCTGGATCAAGTGGTATTGGAGCGGTCTTTACGTGGATGTGAATTGCAAGTGTGAACAATGGAATGTGCAGCGACAGAGGATGAAAAATCGATGTATGAGACCATGCTCAAAATTTCCAAAAGGGTGAAAATAATGTATGAAACTCTATAGAAAGAGACAGAGGAAAAGGAGCGATTGCAGCTTTAGTTTCAAGCCACGAAAGCAGCCCTAGAATAATTGAAGCACAACAACCAAAATATTCAAACAAAGAATGTTGAATTAAAGATGCTTCTACATGAAGAGAAAGAGGAGAAACATAGTTTGCTATGACAGCTGAAAGCAAGGGACAAGGCCTTCAAAAAGCTACAGCATGACCCATGTGAGGTTAAATGTAATTCTCTAAATTCATGTATGTGTCCTAATGATGATTTCGTTATTTTTGAAAATCATACCACAAGAATTGGCTCCAAATTGTTGAAGAGAATGGGGTATGAAGGAAAAGGATTTGGTGTCAATGGCCAAGGCATTGTCAACCCCATCAAAGTAGAGGAATTACCATGTTGAATAATACTTGGGTATGTTAGAAAGGAAGTTGGGGAATGCGCTCAGAAAACTAGCAAACCACCAACAATAGAGGATGAGCATCCCTCATCAGTTCTTTCCAAATCGACAAAGGAGGTAAAATATTTTGATTTCCTTTCGGTTTTGTCTTCACATAGTATGATGTATGTTGGAGATTTGGAGATCCCAATTATAGGGACGAACAAGAGGCTCCTTACCAAGACGAGGCATGAGGAGGAAAGAGAACTTGGTGTTAATAACCAAGGCATAACTCAACCATTGGAGGTTATGCATAAACATCGATTTGCAGGCTTGAGATACAGCAAGGGAGAATGCTCAAAGGTGTTACACTCTTTCAAGACATCGTTGAAATTGTCAAGGAAATAAAATGATTGGAACACATCCCCATCATCCCATGGAAGTTTCCATTGTAGGGAAAGACCTAACGCAAGCTCTCCTCGCCATACTTGCACTAGAGACAGCAAGGAAAGGTATAACCACTCTCAACATTTGAATGTTATATTATCACTTAGAATTTTCTCAAGGTTAAAGAAATAAATTTCCGAGGTAACCACAAACCAACCTTTTAGGCTTAGCTTCTAGCCAACCTAAGTCTAGAGAGGGCTCTCTCTTTATAAGTTAGCTTTGTTTTTATGAGATTTTAGGCTAATTCTTAGTGCTCATAAGGTTTTCATTTTCGTTGGGTAGTGGAATTCTGGGAGAAAATGGACAGAATGAGGCCTTCAAGCCATTGGGATATGGAATCAATCAAATGATGGCTTAACTAGATGAGATCAATCACTAAAGTAAGAGTTCACAGGGCAGGTTAGCAAAGAAAAAGGAAAATCTACAGGTTCAAATGGGTGAGGAAATCATAACTAGGGTGAAAGGGCAATTAAGAATCCTTAGACCAGTATCAAGGTGAAAAGTAGGAGGAGATCAGTAGCAAAGGGGAACTAAGAATCCTTTACTATGTACCTAAGGGGGGAAGCAATAGAAGTAAGGGAGTAATTAAGAATTCCCAGACTAAGATAGTTTAGCAGAAAACATTGAGAATGTAAAAAGTTAGGACAGAGAGCATTAAAGCTAATTCTGAAACTTAGTTCCTAGTTTACCATTCATATTTCATAGAGACACACATGATTATTCTTAAACATGAAGAGAAAATAATATTAAACATGAGACATAATACTTATTTGATTTCTGCTTTACACAAGAATCTTGTAAAATGTCTGCAACTTTATTCCTTGATCCAGCAAGCCAATCCAATCTTGATTAAAATAGCTCCTTATCTTAATGAGAAAATGTCTATAGAAATGTCTTTGAATCCGCACCCAAATACTTCAAATGAAGAAGTATTTATACAAATTCTAAACTAAAATATCTTGAAAAAATATCAAGATTGGTTTTACAAATATCTCAAATTGCTTTACATTAATAGAACTTAAATAAAGGACATTCAAAACTAATGAATCTATTTGGAACTAATCTAATGGATTTATGGTGACAAAGAAGAGAAAGTCGAATTTGATAGCAACACTTGATTGATGATGAGGCATCCTAGTCACTAACTGCATCCTTTCTTTGTGCATTCTGCTCTAGCAATTCTGCAAACTTAGGGTCCAATGATACGCTTGTATATCTCAATAAGAAATAGATATGTAAACATTGAAAGAGGTTATTTTAGATAAGTATATTATTATTATAAACCTCTCCTAGTTTCCAAAAATTAAGTACCATATGTTCAAAATATTCTCTGCAAAAATATGTCAAAAACAGGACGTTTGACAATCCAAAAAATAGGTTGTGAAGACATACACTTATCTCCATTTTGGTAATACCTGTGTAAAAAGTGAGATAGGTTTTTGTATATTAGAATTTTAGGAACAAAAACCTCCTTGAGTACCTCAAAATAAATCTTTCATTGGTGAAAATAGTTTCTGCAAAACTATGACTTAAACAAGAAATTTATGAAGAATGTACCATTTCTACTCTGATTTCATCTTTTAACTGGTTTTCACTTTTACTTTGGATAAACTTCATTTTTGCTAGTGAAAGTGTTTTCATCTTTGTTTAACACTTATTGCCTCCATGTTTACTTTTACTGTTTACTTTTATTGTTTATTTTTACCGCTCTGTTTTTTCATGTGTCTTCACTTTGACATGAATTTGTATGCTCTGTAACTGTCTTCCTTGTTGTTTATCTTCATACTAGCTTATTTACTTGACTTGGTCTTCAATCTGATACTCTTTAATCTTGATATAGTTTGATTTTTATTTACTATGTCCTTTTACCTTCACTGTATATTTTAGGTTTTTTATTGTCTATTTCAATAGTAAATCATTTAATTTCATGTTTTCTTTGCTTGTCTTTTAACTGTATGTTTTTTTTTCCATCTTTGTTTGAATAGATTTGATAAAAATATCGAAAAATAGGTCTTATGACTAGTATTAAGACTATTTATCAAAGGCTACAGTCTTCTGATTTCCTATAAAATAAAAAAAACTATTAGGAAAATGTTGGGTTGACAGGGAGGGTCATTAATGGATTTATCGAGCTTTAAAGGTATATGGAGTGAGTCCAAAGTGATTTTGTGAGTTAAAACATGCTTTAATTGGTTAGCAAAGGGTTTAGGTGGAGCAGAAGGGTTTCATAAGTTTACACATTAGAATGGGCAAAGGGTGAGAAAACCTGGGTTCTTGGGGTTTGAACTTTAACGGGAAAACTTTTAAAATATGGTGCGAACTGAATAGTAGACAGTTTGTCGCATAGTGAGCAGGAGGTAAGCAGTTTGTTTCACACAACTTTTGGGCACTTGGTGGTATTAGGGGGAGGCGGCCTGATGCCATTCATCGGGCACTACGTAGCATTGGGGCCCAACAGGAAACCACTGATATTGGGCGGGTAAAGGTTGGTCTTCAGAGGCCTTGCAAAATCAAAAAGGATCATTAGATTTGATGGGGGAAGATTGGGTGGTGTTCGGTTCATGAAGATGCACAAACAGTAGTTGGGGGGGGCTGACGAGGGTTTAAAAGTGGCAGGTTTTAATTAATCGCTAATTATGGTGGATTAAGGGCATTGGGGGTGATTTCATTGGTGGATGGTTTGACCTGTAATTAACCATGGATTGATTAATTATGTCGGGTTTTATTCATAAAGTTTATATTTAAAACTTTTAAGGGCGGGGTATTAATATAAGGGTTTTATTGATATATATACGGGAAGGATTTATATTTATTTTTGGGATTTTAATATATAAAGTTTAAGTTAATATGAATTGAAAGTGGAAAATAACTTAGCGCCAAGTTAAATGTGTTTTTATAATTTATTTGATTTTATAAACACATTATAACCTAGGCTTAGTGTTATTTTTGGGGGTTTTTTCAGAAAAGGGGTTTTTATGGGGGTAATGGCTTTTCCTTGGGAAAAATAGTGTTTAAACCTTAGGAAAAGGGGTTTTGTCAGGGAAAATGAGGTGAAGTGAAGAAGGGTAATGTTTATGAGGGGTATTTTAGTACTTAGGATCTATAAGTCATTAGGCCGAGGGTCCAGTCCCTCCAGAAGTCAGAGAAATGCTCTGAGCCCCTTTAACTTAATATTTTAGGTACTTTAAGACTTCCCTTGGAAATTAGTTAAGTAAAAATGTAATGAATGAGGAAGGTTAATCAATTGACTTTGTGTACTTTGGTAAATGCTCAATTTTTATCCATACTTTAGAAATTTGATAATGAAGGTAAATGATATGATCTTATCTAATCAATCATCACAATTCTGCAACCATTCAACTACTTACCCATCTACTCATCCTACCATTTTTCTTCTCTTTATTAGGGTGCACTTAAGCTAGAAAACCCTTATCAAAACCTTTTTCTTTTCTTTTACAATGGTATTCTAACTAAGTCTATCCTTATTACATCCAAGGGCTCAGATTAAACAGTTGAACTCCTTTTATTCACTCTACCTAATCTAATTATCTACCAAGGTTAAACAGTTTTGTCATATTTTCATTCTCTATCTATAAACATGAAATTCAAAATGTGGAATAACCAAGATTAAACTGTTTGATTATCATGGATTGCGGCATGAATAACAAGTTGCACACATTCATTATTATGCATAAAAAGTAAATAGCAGTGGCATTTTGACTTGCACACTTTCCTGGTATTTTTGTTTTTCGAGGTTCATATTCTTTCATTTCTTTTGACCTTTTTATTCTTTTTTTCCTTTGATTTTTCTTTTAGGACATACCCTCTTTACATTTTTTAATTTTTATAATATGGAAAACATTTGCAGAAAGCAAAGGTATGTACATATTACAGTTTTAATCTTAGTCATTCAAAAATTTTGATTCCTATTGGTATAGGAACCTAACATGTTCATTTCCATTATAATCATGTTCTTAATGATGAACGTCAAACATGGAATCGAAAGACATTTACCTTTTGTGGATTACATAACCATACATTTTCTAAGTGTTGGAAAGGAATGGCAGCACAAAAAAGGATGAGGTGTGAAAGACCATCTCAACAACAAGTAAAGAAACATGTTAAATAGATCTAGAGGAAGAAAAGCTATTGCAATCATTGCAAACGAAGTGGCCATCAAAGAGCCACTTGTTGGAGGCTCCATCCAGAACAACGCCTTAAAGACAGAGTGTCAGTGAAAAATGGTTTCTAGATATGTTGTCTTGTCATGGTCGTGCTTTTGTAAGTCATTTGTTGCATTTCAAAATGTAAAAGTGATGATGTGTTTTCCATCACTTGTTCAGCAACAATGATGTCTGGTCTTATTTTGAGTTGCATGATAAACTGCGAAAGTGATGTCGTGTTTCCATCACTTGTCAAAACAAATAGTGTTTGGCCTTATCTTTGTAAATCATGTGTTGCAGTGATGATGTGTTTTCCATCACTTGTTGAAGAAATAATGATATGTTGGCCTTATTTTCATAGCTGGGGTATTGTTTCCATTTTGATGTAAACTTGACCACTGAGTACGTGTTATAAACTTGTGGCAAGTATGGGATGCTTGGGTCATTAGTTGGTCATGAAAAGTAAAGCATATAATTTGCAAAACAATATCCTACAAGTTGTAGAGGTTGAAAGTGTTGGCTCATCACTTAAGGCTCCAGGTGAAGGACATGGAAGCGAGACCTTTCAGGATGCTTATGATGCAGACAAGGTACAAAGAAGTTGCAGATTATTTTTCATGCTTTTGGAGGACCAAAAGCTCCTATGTGGGGAGGATTGATCCAGGTGGCTCCAGAGACATTCACAGGACAAATAGAGCTTATGAAAGCTCGAAAATCAAAGTGATTAGAATACTTTCGAACCAGGACCAGAGCGAAGATTTCATCATCCTAATCGTGGCGATGCAAATGGTTCATCAATCCAAGATTGTATGGGAGAACAAGCCAATCAAATTTCTGGTCAAAGTTGGGTTGTGGGCCATGTTTAAGTGTCCTACAAATTGACTGAGTCCTAAGCATTGAAGCTGGCTCCCGAAGCGGGCGAAATTGTTGCCTTTCTAATTTGTCCAATAACCCTTATGTTAGGCAAAATTTTAAAAAAATGACCTATTTTAATAGAAATTTAAAAATATATAAAATGTGGTGGTGGACCACCACCCCCGCCACCCCCAAAACAATATAACAATTTTTTATTAAAACGAAGCACCAACAACCATCACACCACTGATCCAACCACATAACCATATTAACATTAATATGGTGTGGGCACAGGTGAACTCTGGTGGACCCAGCCCACACCCCAAAAACACATTATCATATGCCATTTTAGGTGAGGCCAGAGGGGATCAAACTTGCCCAGCCCACGTGGGCCAGCTCCCATCGGGTGGCCTCGTATGGCATAATGCCAATGTACCATGAACCACATTGAACCCATCGTGCTAACAAATTACAACGACCACTCCACAGAACCCGCATTCATTATCATGAGACCAATCACCATGCTCTTAGACCATTGAATGCAACTCCCAAAAATAATTTTTGTTAGATATTATGGTTAAAAGGGGAGGGGCAGGATTTGATCCTCCAACCCCTCATCAACAACCTGTTATAATTACAAATGTGCCAAACAACATTCTTGTAAACTTTTCCCTAAAAATTAAATATAAACCTTCATTTTCCCATTGCGTCAGAGATGGAGGAACCAAGGGAGGGCACAAAAAACAAGGAAGAGTTAATTTTTAATTAATTTGTAATACATGTGGAACCATGACTGAGTGAAATTTCTAGGAGGGTGAAAATTTTGCAATGTCCAAATTGGACAAACTTTATGTTTATCTTACACCTCTCGGCGACACAAACCTGATGGTGCAGACAGTTTTCTAATTTGATTAGCCAATTTGCAGAGGACCCAGAGGAGGGAATATTTGAGGAATCTAGGGGGAACCTAAAAGATTCCTTGAGCCCCATATTTCCACTTTCTCAGAATTCAGAAATTTGATAGTCGATTTTGCACTATTTGACGCCCAAAATCTGATGGTGTGTTCAGATTTTCCATTTTCTCATTTCATTTCTTGACCACTTTCCAAAGTGGAGTGTAGGTGTCAACATTCATGAGCGAGCAGTCATTTCCATCCAATTCGATGCCGTGAGATCGATGGTCTGAACAACGTCAGCAGTTTGACATCAACTTCTTCATATGGCCCCTAGCTGTGAGGTATATGCAGTGTGTTCATGTACTTCTTTTGCTATGCATTGTGTTGCACAGATCCCTGTTTGATGTTTGATGTGGGATCCTATTTCTTACTCGCTTTTATGATTACTACTTGATAGTATACACAGGTTATAGTATTCTGCTTTTATTTATATTGCATTATCGGGTTAACCTGCACCATATTTTCTACACACCGTCACTATTGACAACACTTAATGCAGCAACCTACACCATCTTGATATTGGGGCCTAGAGACATAGTCCCTCCTGGACGAACTCCATTATCAATGACTTATGTGTTCATGTGTTAATGAATGTCATGTTCCTCTTCTTTACAACATGTATATGTATTCATTTATGTTTCTTTTAAAAATGAAATTTAACACATCATGAAAGTAAAAGGTCTTGGGAAGGTCCTTTGACACTCCCGGACCTGGATCAACAGCTCAGCACTAAAATAGTGACATATCGACTATCAGTTTATATTCTTGATTTTGTAATTATCTATTTTTGTAAAGAAGTTTAAGATATTTTCTCAGTTCTCAGATTGTATAAATAACTCTCTTTCACGAGTTATTAAGGGTTTCACCCTTGAAGAAGCATTTCTAAACATTGAATGTACTTGACTTTTCTGAATCATTAATACAAAAGCAAATGGATTCTGAGTTCTGATTCATACAATTTCGTTTTTCTATAACTTTTTCCAGTTTTATTTCACAGTGTTTTCTTCATATTCTTATTTTTTACAAAGATAACTAGGTAGGAGTAATTGTGTTTCAATTATTCTTATAATCTTATGAAGTGATCATCTATAAAGAGAATGAATTATATAAACTATTTGTTTTATTAATTCCCTCTAAATCATAAAATCATCAGCATCTATTGTAAGCTTAAGCATATTTTTTTAAACCTTATGAACATGGTTTAAGGGTTTTCTTACTTATGATTATTTAATTTTCAATTTGAAGACTGTGATAGTGATACCATCTCTCTATTTCTGCTCACCACCATGCAAGCTATATCATTGTGTGAATTTTAATAGCAACCCTCTATTTAAATATTAATACAATTTAAAGAGTTAGGCATCACTGTTTTAAATTTGTTTCATACATTGTCCTCCAAATTAAAACAAAACCCCTAAAACAATCAACTTAGATGTTGTGGCATGATAGTTGACCATTATCATCTCATAGATACAACACGGGTCATTAGCACCGGTCTTGTAAAGTAGGGTAAACAGAAGATTTTTGGGAAATGATACAAAAGGGAATTGTTCTGCTCATGAAAAGGGACATAATGGGAGTTTCTTCATGAGAGGAAATCATGTGGGGTTCACTGGAGAGGTCCTCCAGAATCATGGACAGGGAGTACAGGGACAGTGACAAAATGTTGTGTAACAATTATGTCCCTAGATTCCCACGCGATGATAAGAGGTCTAGTAGTGCTACGGAATCTAGAGGATATAGTCTTCTTAAATTGGCTCGTAGCTCCAAGAATACTAGAATGATGTTTTTAACCACTGGTTTGAAATTTTACTCTCTAATAGTGATACATGAACCTCATCTCCCCATAGAGAAGGCCATCCTCATTAACAATCTTCACCAACTTCAAAATTTTCACTAGGAATAAATTTGTATTATTTGAAGGGAATTAAATATGATCACTTCTTTATAGGGAAAAAATGGTAGCTCAAGAAAACTGGATGTAGATGCACAGTGTTGAAGTCCAAAATTGTTCTCTTTTTTACTATCCTTTTTCCCTCTCCTTTATCTTTTTGTAACCATCTTGTTGTAGTTTCAACCTAATCAAGTTCATCTTAGACTTTCTCAAGCATATAAAAATTATTAATTTTCCATGTTTTACAATCTATTATTTCTTTTTGAATTATAATTTAAACACCTCTACAACTATAGAATATTTCTCATTCCACAACTCATATTGGATTTTGTAGCCATCTCCATGGTTAGATAGGTTTCAATGCACTGACGAAGAAATCAAAGGTACCTATAGATGATATATGTTCCCCACATGGATTTCCACCTATCATCATGACCTGGCAAGATAAGAGATCAATAGATCTAGAGGTAATATCAAAATTCAAACTCCAGTTATGATGTTTCAACATTCAAGCATAGTTCAGCAAGAAATCAAGTGAGATCAAGTGAATGTGGAGAAGAATTGTATGATTGTGAAGACATGTTCGAGAAGAATACCTCATGATTTTATTTTCTAGTTTAAAATCATGAGGAGATAGACTCTTAATTTTAATTTACTTGTTATATGGTAGAGTAGTTTAATTACCTATTGGCATAGGACTCATAAGGAAAAACCAAAAACACAATTAGTCCTTAGTTTATTTCAGTAAATGAAAACTCTGTTTTAAGAACTTATGCGAATTAATATAATACTCTATCCTTTTTTCCATTGTGGGGTTAAGTAGTTGTTTGATTAGTGGCAGGATTATGCTCATGGGAGGGTGCCCTAGAGAGTTGTAAGGGTAGTTAATTTTTGTTTATATTGATAGATAATTTGCATTTAGTTCATAATTTCATATAGTTTTTTTTCTTTCTTTCAATTAGAATCGTTACATTTCATATGTGTTTTAATCATCTGTTGTTTTGTTTTCATAGTGCTCATAAAAGAAAATACCAAAAAAGACCTATTTCTAGCATGCATTAAATTTAAGAAAATTAGTTTTATAATTCAGTTAATTTTGTGGATAATAAAGAGATGGTTTTTCATATCTATTATTGAACATTATTAATCACTTGAAGTTAGAAGTTTTTTTTTTTATTTACTTTCCTTCTGCAAGCAATTAGAATTAGCATTTCTTTTTATAAATAGAGTTAAATTTCCCTTTGTATGATTTACAGTTTAGTTTCCCTTTTCTAGAAATAGTGTTAAAAATTTCCTTTTGCAAAAGTGTTAAAATTTCAATTTTGCAATTAGTATTAAGATCTCTTTTCTGTAATCTGGAATTAATATCTCATTTTTTCAATTAGAGGAGACTTTCTATTTTGCAATTAGAATAAATTAAGATTTCAAGTCTTAGATTAATTTTTAATTCAATTTAACATTTAGTTTTGATGTATCTTTAATGGAATAACATGTGCATGACAAATCTTTAATTTCATTTAACGTTTATCCACACTTAGATCAATTTCATTTAAAGATAGAATTCCTAGCATATATGGTGAACATACACCTCATAAGTACACAAACCTTGGTTGAAAATTAATGAAGTAATTCAAGGACAATTAAATTACCCAACATTTTACCATTTTTTCCAGGGAGGTGTATATATGATTCCATTCTTAGTTTGAATATCATTTTAGGTGCACTCAACTTTCTAGATTCATAATTAAAGCATGGTAAAATAATTTATTCATAGAGAAAGGGATTCTAAGGGTATATTTGTAAGTAGAGGTAGAAGTTCAATTCCAACATCGCCACTCACCCCTACTAGACCTCATAGTTCCACACCATCCACTAACACTTGCATCCTATCATTTGCTAGTAGACATAGACTTCATGAGGTGCATAGCTCTGAAATCAAACCAAGAGATTCACAAAATTCTTCTACTAAAATTGTAGTTGAAGAACCTACATCCCTAATAGATGGAGAATATTTCTCTCTTTGACAAGAGAACAACTTTTAAGACAAGAATTAGAGGTTCCTAGCAAAGAGGAAGAAGAAACTTATATTAATATACCATTAGTAGGGGAACCATAAGAAGATATAGATAACCTTATTATAGAACCTTATATTAGCTTTGAGGAATATACAACGGAAGGGGAAAGATAAGGAGAAGTACACAATGTAAATGGTGAACTTAGGATTAGAGGTGGAAGAGGCAGAGGAGGAAATAGAGGAGGAGGTGGATGATGAGGTGGTAGGTTGGAAAAGGAGAGCTAGATCCTTATGTATTTCCTATTTTTGATGAAGATACCATAGCCACAATGAAAAAAAAATCACCATCTATCCTCCCTAATTTCCATGGTTTAATAAATGAGGATCCATAAATGTTTCTTTTTGAGTTTGATGTTTTTATGTATATCTTATGACTACTTACTTGATCCTCCAAATTTGAAATTATTTCCAGATACTCTTAAATATGGAGCACTTAGATGGTTCATGGGACTAGGAACACATATGATTAGAACATGGAAACAAATGAAAAATGTGTTCTTAGGAAAATATAAAGATTATTGCATACCCCATAACCTTATGGATGAAATCTTTAATATTATGCAAAAAGAGGATGAAAACTTTGAAGACCTAGTTGAAATATTTTCCTACAATGTTAAAAGGGCTATGATGCATGACTTAGATTATGAAACATTAAAATATTTTTTTTTTAAATCCATTAGAGATGAATGGATTGATATTCTCAATTTAATGGGAAAAGGATATGTTTTTCAACATTCATTTGGTGAAATCCATGATTTTTGTAAACATATCTCAAGGGGAAGGCTAGAACTGGTAAAGTCCAAGAGACCCTGTCATGTCAAGAATTAGTAAATCTGCAACTGGAACAATAAGTATAGCTTAAATAAGAAATTTTCTTAATAATTTCAAAACATATATCCTTGGGAGTCTTAGTGAGCAACTAGAGACTCTTAAAATATAAAACAAGCAAAAAGTTGAGAATGTTGCATTATCTATGGTTTGTCCCAGTTGTAGAAAAAAACATGCCTTGAGAGTGTGTCCCCTTGATAGTATAGAAATTTGTGTCATATGTGTTTAAAATCATAATACAAAGGAATTCCACTCAATACCTCATCTTAAAGTTATTTTTCAAGATGAGGTTGGAACAAGCCAAGTTGAATCACTTTGTTTTATTGCTAAAAGGCCATGGAAAAATCAACAGCCAAATATGACTCAAGGTTTCAATACTCCATCATATGAACAACCACAGAATAACTAGACTGCACCTATGCCCTGGAAACCTTGGCCCCCACAACTTCAAAATCCATCTTGGGAACAAATTTAGAAAAATCCTTATGCCAGAAATCCTCAATATCCTTAATTCTAACAACCTTATTATTTTCCACCATAGTATTATTCTCCTAAACCAAACCAACTTCTTCAATTCCAAAATCCAAATCAACAATTTTCATTACCATTTCCTCAAAAATCCAATCAACTACATGCACAACCGCTCTCGAATCAAAATAGTAAGAAGCAACAAGTTGTTAATAATGTTGAGGGACAAAATGTTCAAACTTGTATGATAATGCCATTAGGTATAAATGATGTTCAACTTAGATATGGTAGGTTTTGCAAAAGAAGTCACCAAGAATTTCCATTCAATAATATAAAGAGGATGAAGTTCATGAAAAAAATGCAATTATTGATGAAGAAAGTTCTCCTCTAAAGGAAGATGTTCATGTACAATCAAAGGATGAGAAAATAAAACAAGCTCCTATAATTCCTCTACTAGAACAACCTTCTATTTCCTTACAGGATCCACCTTTTCCTGAAAGGCTCAAAACTGATAAAGGAATAGAAAGGAAAATTGTTTTACCAAATTATGATACGCTAGATGAACTTAAAAATATTTACATCAAAATCATTTTACTTCAAGCTATAAAGGAAATACCAATATTTGCAAAAAATACTAAGGAGTAATGCATTAGAAAACCAGGAAGAAAAATAAAAGATGTAAAAAAATCCAATTGGTAAGCAAAAAAATTGATATTATGATGGGGAAACTAATTGCTCAAAAATATCTAGATCCAGGAAGCCCTATTGTAAAAATTCATATCAATGGTATTGAGATTCCAAATAGTTTGATTTATTTAGGAGCAACCATCAATACTATGAGTAAACAAACAATGGAGTAATTAAAACTTCCTAATATTTAATGTAGTCCTACATTGTTACAATTAGTATATAGATATGTTATCAAACTACATGGTGTATTAGAAGTCGTGTCTATTTCTCTAGATTCATGGGAATATTCCCAAGAATAATTTAGGAGGTCATCCATTGATCCTTGGTAGACCTTGTCTAGCTACAACCGATGCATTTATAAGTTGTAGATCTGGTGATATGTATATTTCTGATGGGAACTCCAGTAATAAGCTCACATTGTATCCACCTGCAAAATAAATAACTGAAGTAGAAAGTCAAATTTGGAGAGATGATGATAATGAAGACTTTGATTATATGCAACCAGTTTATACTCTTTCATAATTAGACGAGGAAGATCAATTGATAAATTTAATGAATAATAATTATCCTTCCTCATACTATGAGCAAGGTCAAAGTTTTCAAGAACATTGCAATATTGAATATTTATCATCTCATCAAATGGCTTTACATTCTATGGAAAAGTTTGGCAATTATCAAGTAGAAATTTTTCCACGAAAAACATTGAATATTAATAATAAGTTGGAAGAATTTCAAAAGAATAAATTAATAAAAATTATGTAAAAACACTCTTATGCTTATGCATGGGAGTATACTGATATGAAAGGGATTGATCCTAAAACTTGTGTGCATTATATTTATATCCAGGAAAATGTTAAACCAGTTAGACAACCTCAGAGAAGAATGAACCCTAATATGAGAGAAATTGTTAAGGAGGAATTATAAAAGTTACTCAATGTGAATTTCATTTATCCGATATCAGATAGTCAATGGGTGTCACCTTTGGTCATTGTTCCAAAGAAGAATGGGAAATGGAGAGAGTGTATTGACTACAGAGAATTAAACAAAGCTACTTTCAAATTTCATTTTCCACTGCCTTTTATAGATCAGTTATTTGATACCTTGACAGGGAATAAATATTTTTCATTTCTAGATAATTTTAGTGGATATAACCAAATCCAACAAGCACCGGAAGATCAAGATAAAATACTTTAACATGCCCATAGGGAAAATATGCCTATAAGGTACTTCCCTTTGGATTATGTGATGCACTTGCAACATTTCATAGAGTCATTTTAGGTATCTTTTCTGATCTAATTCATGATTATGTGGAAGTTTACATGGATGACTTTACTATATATGGAGATACTTTTGAAGAAGCTATTGAAAATTTGGAAAAAATTCTCATTAGATATAAAGAGCCAAGCCTTTAATTAAGCCATGAGAAATTTATTATGATGTTCAATGAAGGGATTGTTTTAGGCCACCATATTTCAGTGGATACATCTAAAGTAGAAATAATTTCGAAAATCTCAATTCCTATTTGTCAAAGAGATGTAAGAATTTTTCTTAGATTTATAGGTTATTATAGAAGATTCATAGAAAATTTCACATAAATATCTTCTCCACTTTTCAAACTTCTTACAAAATATTGTGAATTTTTTTGGAATTCCAATTGTCAAAAATCATTTGAGACATTGAAACAAAAGATTACTAAAGCACTAATTTTTAGAGGACCTAATTCATCTCTTCCTTTCCACATTTCTAGTGATGCTTCAGATACAGCTCTAGGAGCTATGTTGGGAAAAAATCTTTAACTCCTTATGCTATTTACTATACAAGCAAAACTTTAACTCCGGCAGAGTTAAATTACACTATAACAGAAAAGGAGTTTTTAGCTGTTGTGCATGCCATTAATAAGTTTCGTCATTATATCACTCGTTATGAAACTTTCATTCATACAAATCATTTTGCTATTAGATATTTAATGAAAAAACCAATTACTAATGGTAGAATTACAAGATGGTTTTTATTATTACAAGAATTCAATATTACTATTCTTGAAAGACCAGGAAAATAAAATACAGTTGTTGACTTTGTTTCTAGAATGCAGAATAATAATGATGATGTTCTTGTAAAAAATAACTTTCTTGATGAATATGTTTTTATAGTATCTATTAAAACACCTTCCTTTGAATATATTGCTAATTATTTGGCTATAGGAAAATTACCTCCACAACTATCAACGAGGGAAAAGAAAATAGGTATCAAAACCAATGCACCTTATTCTTGGATAGATGAAGAGTTATACAAAATTGTACCTGATTTGATCATTTGAATGTGTGTTTGAGAAGATGAGGTACCAAAAATCTTAAAATCTTGTCATGATGAGCCATGTGGAGGACACTTCGCTGACAAAAGAACTGCCTACAAGATCCTTCTTTTGGGATATTATTGGCCATATATTTTTAAGGATGTCATATAATATGTCAAAAGATGTGATAGTTATAAAAGAATGGGCTTGTAAAGCCTTTTGAAAATGGGCTCTAGATTTTGTTGGGCCAATAAATCATCCATCTGAACAGAAAAGGTATATATTTGTTTGTATAGATTATGTTACAAAATGGATAGAAGCTAAACCTATTTTGTTTGTAGCTGAAATTTTGTATTTACATTTCTTTTTGAGGATATATTTACTTGTTTTGGTGTTCCAAAAGAAATTGTAATAGATCAGGGTACTCAATTCACATCCAAGTTGGTGCATAAGATCATGGAGTAATATAAAATCAAGCATTGAAAGTCTACTCCATATCATCCATAAACTAATTGATAAATGGAATCCACCAACAAGGTACTTGAAGAAATTCTAACCAAGACTGTGCATTTGCATAGAAAAGATTGGGTAGAAAATCTTCAAGAAGAACTATGGGCATATCAAACCACATGGAGAAATACAGCTGGACATTCTCCATATGAGCTTGTCTATGGTTATAAATTTTTTCTTCCAATTGAGTTCCAAGTGGAGACCTTTGGAACAACTACTAATTGTGCCTTACTCTATAAAAAGATAAAAAATAAATACTAGCACGATTGAATGAGCTACATGAGATCCGACAAGATGTTATCCAAAGAACTAGCATAGTTCAACAACAAAGATCAAAATGGCATGAAAAAATTATCAAAGTTAAAAAGTTCAAGCAAGGTGTCTTAGCTCTTGTTTTTTATTCCTAATTCAAAGACTTTCAAGGGAAATTTCAAACTCATTGGCTTAGTCCTTATGAGATTGATACTATTTTTATAATGGAGCAGTCAAAATCAAAGATATTAACAATGAACAAGTTACTTTCCTTGTTAAGGGTCATAGATTAAGATTGTATCATAAACAAATAACAAAGGAAGAATTTGTCAAATATTTACAAGATAATTTTTAGTTCAAGTTGGTCAAGAAAGGAGATTTTTCTCCCCATTCTCCAACTTCATTGTAATTTGATTATCATATAAAATCAAATCAAATTAATAATAATAATAATAATAATTAATTAATTAATTAAATAAATTAAAAATTAAAATAACAATAATAATAATAATAAAGGTATAATAAAGTCAAGTCGCACTAGCACAACCATTTTAGGATGGGCCTCATCATTAAGGCGAACCAGGATCAAACCTTATGGGGAGTGGTTGTGTCATGTGATAGAGGGAGGAGACATGTTCAAATCCAATTAGCAAAGGGCTGGTGTGGCCCAGGACGAGTGCGATCCCTAGGTGAATTTGATGGCTTAGATGCCCCTAGGTCACAACTTCTCAAGCCACAAGTTAATCCTAGAGGATCACAGACAACTTGAAAATCAAAAAATAAAATAAAGGTATAAGTATGAAAACCAAATATGTTGGCATGCTTATGCAGAAAATCTTAACTGAAAACCAAGAATTCTTGGTTGTTTAGACTTTCATAATTCCCTTGTCTTTTCCCTATTTATTTTTATCCCTCGTTTTCTAATAAATTTTCAGGTGGTAAGAAAAACTTCTTAAGATCAGCCTCATCATCAGAGAAGCAATAGCAATAAAGAATCCTCCTCTTTTCAAGCAAGAAATCTCAAGGAATAAGAAGCAACTAAATAAATGTCATCCTGCAGCTAACCTTCAATTTTCTAGCTGAGTTTAATTTCTATAGTCAGAACAACATCAACACCTCACATGCAAAGAATCCACAGCAAAGGTGCATTAAAGATATCCATAACAAAGGTATGTAGAATGTTAAATTATTTTCATACAAGAACATTATATTTTAATTCATAGGATGATTTCATTAAAAAAACTTGAGTTATTAAAAGATATTAGGAACTGCCTAAAAATTATGTTCCACTACCATAGTCGTTATAACCTTATTTCCTCATCATGACTTAACGTGTCACATCAAATCTATATGAAATTACATAAATATTATCAATCATATGAAAATGTATCTAAAATCATGGGAAATCATGTAAAAATGTTTTTTCCTATCATGAATCAAATACCCCGCGAGCACCTCACTACATAATCATCCCACTAAATTTAAATTAATTCCATATCCCTTGCCATTCATTTTTCTCACCTATTTCCTATCAACCCTCCATTTCCTTTTTCAGAAGGAAACAATTTAGGACTAATACTTCTCTCCACCATGGGTATCAACGTTTGATCAAAACCAATAGAGTCAAGTTCCTTCAAGCAAACGCATGAGTCAGAGAAAATTTACAAAGAGTAAAGTCTTAGGTTCTTTACAAAGTTTGATGGGCATGAGAAAGAGGTGAGTAAATATTTTTCTTGGGCTTTTGATGGGGCGGAGGCAATAAGCTTATATTGACAGGGACCATCATGGCACAAGCTACAAAATTTCCCAGAAATGGAGAGATTTGGTTTAAGAATAAAAAAATAAAGGACAAAGAATCGATAAACTTACTTAGAGAACCAGGTATGTACATTTCTATCTTTAAAAAGGGAATTTTAGTAACGTTGAAAGGAAAATGAAGTAATTTACTATTTGTTATTCAGAAGTTTTTAACTTGTGAAGTTTTGACCGTCGATTTTGATCAAATTTTTCTTATTAGAATACACCTAATTTCCATCATTCTCAACCATATACCATTCATATACACCTTATTTTGACCAATTTATCGATATTCAGGTATATATATTATTTTTTTTAATTTTTACATATTTTGCAATATTTGGGTTTTAAGCGTATTTTTATACATAAATGAAAGTTTGCGCAATGGCTCCATTCAAGGCATACTTGCAGGAGACCTGGGCACGAGATGAGCATAGATATGGAAAGATTGGGAACCAAGGATGGACATGTACCTATTTTTCGGTCAAACAGAGCTAAAACAGGCCCGATCAACACCGGTTAAACATGACCTTTCTTTCAAGAAATCCCTGGGAAATAGGTCAAATTTAGTATTTTTTAGAATTTTCCAAATTTTGTGTAAATGAATGGATGGATTCGACCAAGATAGATGGGATTAGGATAGAGAATAATTTTAGAGACATTTTAGTAAAGTTTGTTTATTATTTCTCTATTTAAGCGAAGACCATTGAAGGCTTGAGGGGGGAGAATTTGTATAATCTAATATTGAGACTCTTTGAAGACTGAAAGTTAATTGAAGAACCTGTTTCATTTTCATTTTTTGTTCATTCTTGGTGATTGAATGAATTTTTTGTAGCTAAGATTTCTTCAACTATGCAAGGAAAAAGTGGAGGGCCCCCACACCAACCTAAGTGAACTTCTTAGTTTAGCATAAATTTTCATAAACTAGTTTTTGCTTCAGATGTATTTAGATGTGTAAAGATTTACTATGATTGCTAGATGAGTATTGGTTTAATTCTAATATTCATATAAAGGGACAGAGAAGAATTTAAGTTAAATTATCCTTCTATTTAATCAGGAACTATAATTGAAATTCATCCTCTTTTCCTTGTTTAAAAATATTTTTAAATTTCTAGTTTTAAAGCAATGGTGACAATGATAGAATAGAAGTGTGAACAAGGATAGCCTGGATATCCTTAGTTAGGAGCCTCTTCTCTTACATATTCTATATCATAAACTGTTGCTAATTAGTGATTTGGGATTTCTCTTCATGGAAGTAATATTCTAGGAAAGGACAACCCAGTTTTCCTAAGTTAAGAGCATCATCCCGCACATATTACATAAACTGAGTCAGAAATTAATTAATTAGATTTTATATTTGTAATATTCATTTCCTCCAATATTTATATTTTATCTTCTAAAATTTACTATAACTAAAATCCATATACTTTGGACATACTTCCAAGCTTACAAGCCCGGATTGATAATTAAATACTTGTGTTAATTTGCATAATAAATTGACCCAACATGAAGGAAGGTTTAGGACCATTTTTTTCTATCATGCTAGATTCCTAATGCATTTTATTGATGGAAATGAAACCAATTTGCCCTATTCTTTCTTTGTAGTCCTAGAAAAATGGCCTCTAGTGTCCAAAGAGAGATGAAATCCCTTGATAATTCCTTCTATCATCACATAATTATTAAAATCCTCATAGAGACACACTTAGAAGCTAAGGGAGATAATTGGCAATATTTTCAAGTCTGCAACCACTTTGTATAAGCTTAGGAGGAAGAAACTAGCAAAATAGTTAAAAGAAGTCGACGCATGTCATTCCCAAACCCTCACCCTGAATAAGAAATTGGGAAGTTCGGGGCAGAATGAAACAAAGGAACTAGAAGACCCATTTTAAGATCACACTCCTCTCTCTCATTGATTGGAAAAATATAAATAGGAAAATGGAAAACAAATTGTTAGAAGAAATAAATCCAACCCAAATACTAAACTACCTAGAGAAAATGAAGAACTAGAAAAGAAGAAACATGAAAAAACTAGAAAAAAGAGGTAAAACCAAAACATTAAAGAGTCGAGGGTAAAGCTAAAAAGAAGAAAAATAATTTCCAAACTCTCAAATGAAAAATCTCTAGAATTGGTCGATCTCGAAGAAGTAGGATATAGGACACTACCTCAAATAATGAGCCTACCAAGGAAGACACCATACATTGACCTGATACAACAAGAAATTTATGACTATGTGGAGTCTTTGAAGCAAAGAGTGCAACATAAGGTAATGTCCTCTCAGAATCAAGAGAATGTGTTTAATGAAACTCCTTTACGAGACCATCCTCCTGAAAAAGAACATAGAAATGAGGATGCTCTAAAACAATATATATATATGAGTTAGAGGTATTACTAAACACCTTATATAGGAACAAGAAGAAAACAACATACAAAATGAAATATTAATGACTCGGAATGATAATATACTCTTGCATCTATGCCATTAGTACAAGAAAAATAGGAAGCTCAAAGAAAACAAAGGATTCCTTGAAAACAAAATCAGTGATTGCAGAGTAAAATTATGATGAAGAAACCAAGGGAAATCTTCAGCATCAAAAAGAGAAAGGAAAGAAATAGTCTTGATGTTGTTGCACAATCTTATGAGATCATACACTAAAGAAGAAGAAGGAACAAATTTCGAATTTTTGATGCATGGGTACATGAAAAACCTTTGTGTGGGGGAATGTTGAAGTCTGAAATTGTTTTCTTTTTTACTATCATTTATCCCTCTCCTTTGTCTTTTTGTAACCATCTTGTTGCAGTTCCAACCTAATCAAGGTCATCTCAGACTTACTAAAGCATATAAAAGGTATTAATCATCCATGTTTTAGAATCTATTGTTTCTTTGTGAATTATAATTTAAACATCTCTATAACTACATAATCTTGCTCATTCTGCAACTAATATTGGATTATGTAACCATCTCCATGGTTAGACAGGTTTCAATGAACCAATGAGGGAATGAAAGGTACTTGTAGATGAAATATGTTACCCACATGGATGTCCACCTATCGTCATGATCTATAAGGATAGAAAGATTGAAATATCTATAGGTCAGATCAAAAGTCAAAATCTGGTTATGACATTTCAACACTCAACCGCAATTCAACATGAAATCAAGCGAGATAAAGCGAGTGCTGAGAAGAATTTTTCGATCATGAAGACATGTTCTAGAATAATCCCTCATGATTTTCTCTTGTAATAGAAAATCATGAAGAGATGGACTCTTAATTTTAATTTATTTCTTAGATGATAGATTAGTTTAATTTCCTATCAACATAGGACTCTTAGAACAATTCGATGAAGAATTGTATAAAAGTCATAAGGAAAAACCAAAAACACAGTTAGTGCTTGTTTTATTTCAGTGTTTGTAAACTATGTTTTAAGAATTTGTGTGAATTAATATAATACTCAATAGTCATTTGACCAGTGATGGACTTATGCTCACGGGAGGGCCCCTTGGAGAGTTGTAAGGGTAGTT
The DNA here is from genome assembly GCA_031772625.1 of Pinus tabuliformis. Lineage (NCBI taxonomy): Eukaryota > Viridiplantae > Streptophyta > Pinopsida > Pinales > Pinaceae > Pinus > Pinus tabuliformis. The sequence goes on from CM062807.1 coordinate 612,229,823, forward strand.
AGTTGTTGTTTACATTGATAGATATTTTGTATTCAGTTCGTAATTTCATATAGTTTTTTTACTTCTTTCTATCAATTAGAATCGTTACATTTCAGTTTTGTTATAATCACATGTTTTTTTTCATAGCGCTCGTAAAAGAAAATACCAAAAAGACCTATTTCTAGCATGCATTTCGTTCAAGAAAATTAATTTTATAATTCAATTAATTTCATGGATAACGAAGAGATGGTTTTTAAAAGTTGTTAGTGCACATTAGTAATCACTTGAAGTTACAAGTTTTTATTTGATTTACTTTCCTTATGCAAGAAATTAGCATTACAGTTTCATTTTGCAAATAGAGTTAAATTTCCTTTTGTGCAATTTAGAGTTTAGTTTCCCTTTTTTGAAAAAAGTGTTAAATATTTCCTTTTGCAGAGCGTTAAACTTTAAACTATACAACTAGTATTAATATCTCTTTTCTGAAATCTAGCATTAATATTTCCTTTTTGCAATTAGAGATAGACTTTCAGTTTTGAAATTAGAATAAATTGAGATTTATAGTTTTAAATTAATTTTTAATTCAGTTTGGCATTTAGTTTTGATGTAGCTTTAATTGAAAGAACACGTGTGTGAAAACTATTTAATTTCATTTAACATTTATCCACACTTTGATCAATTTCATTTAAAGATAGAATTCCTATCATATATGGTGCACAAACACCTCATAAGTACACAAGCCTTGGTTGACAATTAAATTACCCAACACACAACTTTTCAAGGATACAATCAAGGGAATGCACACTATAGGAGTAGATACAATTAATGGTGCCTACACATGGAACAACAATAAGGCACATAAGATTCAACTAGCATGCCATTTCAATATATTTTTAGCCTGTAATTCTCCTCTATAAAAATACATCTTTATGGAGGTATATATTCTTCCAAACACTAGTACGGATCACTGGCCCATATTATTTGTGATTAGCATCAAATAAAGTCCAAACAAATATTCATTTAGATTTGACAATCTTTTGTGTTCAAACCCTTCAATTCTCAAGAAATCAAAGCAATGTTGGTAGGAGATCAAACCACCAAACTTTTATTCAATGTATAACTTCAAATCGAAGCTCAAAATTCTCAAGGTGCAAATAAAAAGTGGAATCAAGAGGAGTTTGGTAAGATATTTGAAGACAAAATCCAATTAGAAGTGAAAATGGAGATGGTTCAACAAAAAATAATGTTAAGAAATGGAAACAAGAAATTCCAGTTTAATTTATCCTTCAATTAGATTGTGAATTAAAATCAAATTATATTCTCAAAGCAAGTAGTAAATAGTTAATTAAGTTTAATTGACTTAATTAACTTAGGAAATTTGAGTTGGAAGTATTTTTGTAGTCATGTATGTGTAATTCCTAACTTTTAGGGGTCCAAGATGAGTTTATTTGAGTTGTAATTAGATAACTCAGATTGACTGAGTTATGGTCAGTTAAACTGGTTCTAACTGTTGGAGAAACTAGTTGAGGTCTAGTAGTGAGTTGGTGCACTCGTGCATCCTTAGTACTACTCCAGCTAACTAGAGATTCACTCAAGAGAAACTCATGCATGTCAGTTTAGAGAAAGACCCAGTTGAGTCTAGAGTGCAGGGAAAATGTACTATCAGTTGTATGATTTTCTGAGTGGTACAGATCATTCATGTAATCAATTATGGACCTAAGTTTGGATTGTGCAGTTTTGGAAGAAGGATTTCCCAATTAAATATGGGATGATCCTCTTAAGAATTACGCAAGGAAATAGGTGTTGTAGGGAAAAGTATCCGACTCGGATGACCCTATCCCACTCTAAGGGTGACAGTTCCTTAGCAACAACTGTAAAACAAACTACTTAAGGTTTACTTCTTTATGAAAGCAAAAGAGAATGGAGAAAGCACTAACCGTTGCCTTGCGCTTAATGTCGAATCCAAACTCTTCTCTTTGGCCGCTTGCTCCTAGCTCTTTGTTCTTCTGCTCGCCCAGCTACGATTAGATCCTGCAAAATAACAAAGAAGGAAACTACAAGAGGCATGCAATCATAACTGGTTCATGGATTAGTGTAAACCAAACATGCAATCATCACAATATATAATTGAAACAAGAGCACATAGAAGAACCTCAATAGCTTTTATTAATGAAGAAATAAAGGTTCTGAGAGTATTACAACCATTGAAGGCTCCAACCCAGCAACACCTCCCAGCAGAAAGAATTGCTCTTCTTCACCTCTCTCAAACAATCACCCAATAACTCAATAGTGAAACCAACAGCATATCATTACTTTGCACAAAATTCCAGCCTCCTGAGCTCATAGGAGAGAGCTCAATATATAGATGAATTGAGAAAGGATGAGTCAGCTTGCAACTGATGTGTAGCTGCCTTGTGTCCTCTCTCTCTTCAGTTAATCTTTAGTTGATCTTCAGTTCTTGAGTCCACTTGGAGAACTTTGCTTCCACTTGGAGAAACAGAGCCTCTGACTCATCACAAGGCGAAATACCTGATCCAAGTGTCATTTTTGGAAGATTCCAAAGCAATGACTCACTGTGCCACTTGTCCGTTTTCATTCAGCGCAGGTGGCCTTTGTCCCACTTGCTTTGCAACGCAGGTACACCATGGAGCAACTGAGTTTCAGCGCAGAAACCTAGTGGAGCACCTGCTTTGATTTCAGGATTGCTTGTTTTTGAGTGTTTTCAGGTGGAGAACTGATCTGAGAGCTGTTGGTTTGCTGACCTTGTTCCTCTAGGGGTAGGAACATCATGTTTAGGGAACTTTGGATCCCTTGGATTATTGACAATTCATGCTTGTTGCTGTAAGGCACAAAATTGTCTATAACAGATGCCCCCTAAAGTATGAGGTCGTTTATCGGGTGAAATGCTTTATTGAGAGGATCCGAAGTTCATTCAATCTGCTGAGAAGTGTCCTGTAATAAGATACAATACAATACATTATTTTTTCATACATTTTCATGATCTAGCTGAGGTGGGCATTCCCATGCTCAGCTTTATAAATACATTTTGGTACATAGAACAGACGATCGTCTGATTGTAGACTGATAATTCTCTGCTGAAATTATCATCCTTTGAGAAGGATGATCATCTGTTGTAATGGTGTACATATCAAATGTCTTTATGTCCTGAATATATATCGCAGCCGGGATGGATGAAACTAGATCCGGGGTCTTCAATCTCTTCCGATCTTCACTCGATGTACCAGTCGATCCATGTGAGAATTTCTTGAAGTCGAACATGGAAAGACATCGCTTGATTACCGGTCAATGATGTAAACCATTAACAAGCGCGAGAGGAGTCACCGATAAGGATGATGACCCTCAAGGTACGGCAGTACAATCCACATGGTGGGAATAAAGGACTTGGCGTCGACCACCATGCAAAATCTTCTGGTCGGAGGTCATTGATGTATACCTGTCGCCGGAAGTGAGAAACTTGCCATTGAGGCATGCAAGCTTCAAAGTACTGAGGGGGGTGTTCCTAGATCAACTCCTTGGATAATGAGCTGATGTCGACAAGGAGCGATCCGTCAAAGGAGGGACTTAATGAATCCCACATCAGTGACACGGAACGGAGCTAGTGATTGTCATGAGGTGAAAACAAACTGTGATGTATGATTCAGGGTGGCGGTCATGAAGTGGATGAAGGATAATGTATGGCAGTGGGTGGAACACGGTTGACTCTTTACAGAACCACATCTCTTGAACATATAACGACACTGATGTGATGGATTGGTAGCATTACCCCAATTGTGGATGGTGTGGCGAAGACCATGGTTATGAGACCGGTGAATGAAACAACCCAACCCGATGTGATACGGAGGACAAAGTGTCATGTTCAAGAGCGACTTGCTACCATTAATGCTGTGAGGTTCTCCCAATTTTTCCCCAGTCATTGCTGACCAGTACCTCTTTATTTTTGTCAAGCTTGAGGAGGATAACATATGCTTGTTCTATAACCTGCCCTTCGGGCAAGCCCATCGCTATGTTTTAACGCGCCTAGCGATAGGGAAACTCGTTCTCGTCTAAAGACAAGTTTGTCGCTATTTAATCATTTTAACGAGTCTAACGACAAAGAAAACTCGGTCCTTTTCATTTTTAGAGAGTCTGAAAAGGTACGAAAAGTTAACTCCAAAATTCCTTTTTCGTCTTCTAATCCCTTAAGTCCGAAAAAGTATAAAACAATACAGAAGGGATGAATTTTCGATTTCTTTAACGAGCCGAACAAAACAAGCGCTCGATCTTTTTGTGTAATAATCCCTCAGGTCCAAAAAAGATTAAAATCTAGAGGAGGGATAGCTCTTCTTGTCCTTTAACGAGCTGGAAGGCCAAAACTCGGCAAACTTTTCATATTTTACGAGTCAGTGAAAAGAGCTCAAAGAAGACTCGTCTTTTGAGGAACGAGTGATGAACAGGGATAGCTGCAGATTCCAGGTACAGGTTGGAATTCTCCAATCATGGCAGTGTCACAAGGATGGCTAAGTGAAATCACTCTTCGCAGCTGTTCCTCAAAATGGGTAAACAAACATATGGAGGTGAACGATTGGCCAAATGAACGGATGGAGGTGATGGCATATAAACACGACCAAGGGATTTTAATATGGCTTTCAAAGGTTACATTTCTCGAGGTTGTTTACCGGTTCATTTTTTCTGGATGAGCTTGAACTGTAGGGAAAGATTGCTCACAACTTGTGTTTATTTTTTAACGAGCATGAACTCTGTACAAAACTGCTCGATTCTTGCATTTATTTTTTAACGAGCATGAACATTGCTAAAACTGCTCGATTATACCAGTCTTAATACAAGGAATGCTTTAGGTGAGGTAATCTTATTTAAGGAGCGATACCTCACTAATTACTCCAATTTGGTAGGTTTTAACTTTTGCCCTTCATCCTTTCTTTATGCAAGCTGGAAACGGCTAATCCTACGAGTTTAACGGGTTAGACCTACAGGTTTAAAGGGAGGACCTAAAAATTTAAAAAATAAATAGTCGTCTCGTGCTTGCACTCCAAAAGGTTTGCATGCCCCCAGGTATAAAGTATAATTTCGAGATTCTGTCCTCTTACTTATTATCCGAAAAATGGTTTTGTTTGCTGCCGCAAACCAAACTCTCTTTTCGGCGATGTCTATCATTAGGTTGCTAAGGATGGTGACTACTTGTTGCAGCAATTTCCTCTCTTTCTTTGAAGACTGCCCCTACTTCTCTTTTAAAACATATTGTTTTAATGGGTGAGGCTTGACATTCAAAGATGGTGCCTTCTTGCTGCCACAAATAGACCCCCTCCTTAGGAGATCCCACCTCTTTAGACAAAGGGAGCGATTATTCCGCTTCAACATAACTTTGACAAAAGAATTTTATCCTAGAACAACCCTCTCTTCCTTTTTTGGACGGGGTATGGACTAGTCCATTCTTCTGCGGAAATTAACTTTATACCTAAGGTTTTCTCTGCCCGAGGCAGGCCAGGGTGCATGCCCCCTGGGTCCCAGTTCTTTTCTTTCCGAATTACTCCCATTCATCGGGAAGTAGAACCGGGGGCGGTGGCATTCCTTGAGTGAATAAACCATTAAGGGATGGTATTTGACTATTTGCAATGCGTGATCCTGGAAATGAAAGTTGGTCTACGAGCTTGACCATTCTTCCTTCGTGCGGAAAACACATGACTCTAAAGAGCGAGGACACTATTGCCTCCATGCAATATATATAGTCTCGTCCAAGGAGTAAGTTATATGCCAAGGGTCCCTGGATGACCATGATGTTCATATGAACTGTCTTCCCTTTCAATGTAACTGGAACATTGGGGAGAATCCCTAACGGGTGACTGGTTCCTTTATCAAAACCTGATAGATTTCTCATCTCAGGTAAAAGCGCCGGGCAACCCAGTGCTTTCCAAGAAACAGAGGAAAGGATACTCACAGATGCCCCTTCATCAATGATAGTTCCAGCCATCACCATTCTGTAGATTTGGACTATGATTCTGAATGGGATACTGGCTGGTAACCGGGGTCTGCCTAGTTGATTCCAATCAAAGGATACAACTAGGTTGCTTGGTGGTGGGACCGAATATATGGCCGGATACGACCCTGACGATGTTCCTTCCTGCGATAAAGGAATGGGCGCATTGCCCTGATGCTCATCAGAGTCTGTGTTGATGAAAAGGATATGGACGGTATCATCTTTATCCTCTTCAGTGAGGGTGTCATTTGAAGATGGGTCTTCAATGACGGAGTCATTGGATGATGAAACCTCTGAAGGAAGAACCGGGTCAACTGCCGTTTCGACCTTTAGACTTTCGCCTGTTCTGGATCCAGTAGGTTCATTTTCAATGACCGACACTTCAGCTGACCGCTTGAGCGGGTCAGCTGGATTTTCAACTATCGAGGGATTAGGCGTGAGTTTTTGGTATCCAGGAGGAAGTCGTAACGGTGAAACCGGACGATCTTCCAAAACTCTCTTTGCCTCATCTAAGAATGGACATTTGTGGATGGTGTGATCGCCTTCACACAATATACAGGGTGATCTTGGTCTCCCTCTTCGTCCTTCACTCTCGCTAGTTGACGGACTGCAATCAACATGACTACCAGAGGTTGATGCTACCGGATTGTGCAACCTTGGGGACCAGTCCCTTAGTATTCGGGGAATACAAGGACAATCACGATGGAAGTGGGCCCCTTTGCAAATGACACATGGCGATTTAGGCCCGGTGGGTGCAGTGTGTGGGTTTTTGTCAGCTGTCTTTTGCTTGCCCCCAGTCGCCTTCACCATGGGCCCCTTCTGCTTCTTTTCTCTCTTCTTCTTTTCCTTCTTCTCCATGGGAGGCTGACTTTTGCCGGCTCTACCTTGTGAAGATGAAGGATCAGAGGAAGAATTGTAAGAAGTGGAAGGCTGGTGGGTAGTTCTAGATTGGTCTGACTGTTGATTCGACTGCTCAGGATTAGTGGCGATCTGGACTACATTAGTTGAAAAGAGCCATACAGGTAGGCCAATTGTCAATCCTGGAAGTGACAATGTGGCCATATGAGGTGCACCAACATCTCCCCAAGAGGAGAAGGGATTTGGACTTCCGCCAAGGTTACTTCCTTGGTTGGTGGGCTCCATACTTTTCAACTGAAAGATCAACGTGGGAATAACAGGTGATTTTGTTCCGTTTAAAATAAATTTTATTAATGACGCTTTTAGACACAAACTTGCTTTTTCATGTTTTAAGAGTCGAGAAAAAGCTAAAGATGACTCTAGTCGCCTTCGATGTTTTAACGAGCCCAAAGTGACAAATGCTCGGATGGACTTTTTCAGTTATCGAGTTTGAAAAAAGCCAAAAGAAACTTCTCTGGAGATCTAGGCAGAGGGTGTGCCAAACTTTTCGCGAAACCACAGAATACGTTTTACGGTACGGGTGGTCGATCTTCGTGAATGCTGTGTTCACTGCATCGCGATCAGTAGGGCGGTCGACACGGCTTCCTATGGATAAAGGATAATTGCCTATAGGGGTCTCCCAATATATACGCGACGGTACGTGGGAGCACAAGTCCGTATTAGTGCCACCGACTCTTAGGAGGAATCACCCACCTTCGTAGAGATCGACAGTCACTATGTTTAACGACGCCGGAACACGTCTCTACCTAGACCTCTATGTGTTTGCGTTATGTTACAAAGCGTTGTTATGTAAATTGGATTTATTTTAATGTTGATCTTGCTTATCAGTTTGCCTTTAAGGATCACCACGAGATGTATATAACAAATTCCTGAATGCAGTCTAAGATGAGAAGCAAACTTTTCAATCTTTCAACTTTGAAAACCTTAACTACTGAGGGAAAAGAAAGGCAAATCTTTTCACACAGATCATAGAGCACACACTAAAATGAAAATCTTTCCTAAATCGTTAAGCACACAGTCAAATAAAAAATGCACAATGCATGTATTTTCTTTTCCCTTTCTTAATGTGGATGGATTACAAAAAGAAAGTGGTTATATAACTTTGATTTCGATTTAAAGCGAAAGTAAACAAGTTTGTCCAAAATCAAAAGACACCTTAAGATTCACTTGCTTAATCACTGAAAATACATGAAATCAAACCATACTAACGAAAGTAAAATGACTAATCAGCTATGGACAGCAAACAAGCTAACTCTTTAGACCAGCAAAATGCCTAACACGGGTTTAGATCTAAGAGGCCAAAAGCAAGACTAGTTTACTCTTCGTTATGGGAAATTGTAAATGAGTAAGAAATACAAAGAACAAGTACAATTTCGTTATATAACAGAGGCAGAATGATGGCAAGTAATATTGGTTTCAAAACAGGCACAAGACTGACACCTAGCAGCAAAACTAAGTGAAAACAGGCAAGAGAAAGGAGGAAACCCGAAATGCACTAGGCAAATTTGGGCCAACGTAGGCTCTGCACAGCCAAACTGGCTCTCAGAGCAGGTAGCCCCTTCAGGACCTGCGTTGCAAAGCAGGTAGCCTGTGTACTACCTGCTTTGGAAAATGAGAATTGCGTTTTCACAGTTTCCGGGTCATAATTTTCTCAAAAATGCACGGTTTTTGCTCAAATCAGAAGCAATCAGTCAAGCACACTCAAAGGGATGATTAAGAAGGTGCAAAGCTATCACTAAGAGCTTACAAGGATCCTTGTAGATCAGCTCTTCAAATCATGAATTTACTCAGAAAATGAGCAAGAGTAGCTGCCCTCTACTTCGCTTTTGATATAGTCAAAATCTTTTCGATTTGGTACTCTTTTGTTCAGGAAATGAATAGCAAAATACTACAAACACAATCAAACGGATACGATCCCCAGCGGAGTCGCCAGTTTGTTGTAGGGAAAAGTATCCGACTCGGATGACCCTATCCCACTCTAAGGGTGACAGTTCCTTAGCAACAACTGTAAAACAAACTACTTAAGGTTTACTTCTTTATGAAAGCAAAAGAGAATGGAGAAAGCACTAACCGTTGCCTTGCGCTTAATGTCGAATCCAAACTTTTCTCTTTGGCCGCTTGCTCCTAGCTCTTTGTTCTTCTGCTCGCCCAGCTACGATGAGATCCTGCAAAATAACAAAGAAGGAAACTACAAGAGGCATGCAATCATAACTGGTTCATGGATTAGTGTAAACCAAACATGCAATCATCACAATATATAATTGAAACAAGAGAACATAGAAGAACCTCAATAGCTTTTATTAATGAAGAAATAAAGGTTCTGAGAGTATTACAACCATTGAAGGCTCCAACCCAGCAACACCTCCCAGCAGAAAGAATTGCTCTTCTTCACCTCTCTCAAACAATCACCCAATAACTCAATAGTGAAACCAACAGCATATCATTACTTTGCACAAAATTCCAGCCTCCTGAGCTCATAGGAGAGAGCTCAATATATAGATGAATTGAGAAAGGATGAGTCAGCTTGCAACTGATGTGTAGCTGCCTTGTGTCCTCTCTCTCTTCAGTTAATCTTTAGTTGATCTTCAGTTCTTGAGTCCACTTGGAGAAATTTGCTTCCACTTGGAGAAACAGAGCCTCTGACTCATCACAAGGCGAAATACCTGATCCAAGTGTCATTTTTGGAAGATTCCAAAGCAATGACTCACTGTGCCACTTGTCCCTTTTCGTTCAGCGCAGGTGGCCTTTGTCCCACTTGCTTTGCAACGCAGGTACACCATGGAGCAACTGAGTTTCAGCGCAGAAACCTAGTGGAGCACCTGCTTTGATTTCAGGATTGCTTGTTTTTGAGTGTTTTCAGGTGGAGAACTGATCTGAGAGCTGTTGGTTTGCTGACCTTGTTCCTCTAGGGGTAGGAACATCATGTTTAGGGAACTTTGGATCCCTTGGATTATTGACAATTCATGCTTGTTGCTGTAAGGCACAAAATTGTCTATAACAGATGCCCCCTAAAGTATGAGGTCGTTTATCGGGTGAAATGCTTTATTGAGAGGATCCGAAGTTCATTCAATCTGCTGAGAAGTGTCCTGTAATAAGATACAATACAATACATTATTTTTTCATACATTTTTCATGATCTAGCTGAGGTGGGCATTCCCATGCTCAGCTTTATAAATACATTTTGGTACATAGAACAGACGATCGTCTGATTGTAGACTGATAATTCTCTGCTGAAATTATCATCCTTTGAGAAGGATGATCATCTGTTGTAATGGTGTACATATCAAATGTCTTTATGTCCTGAATATATATCGCAGCCCGGATGGATGAAACTAGATCCGGGGTCTTCAATCTCTTCCAATCTTCACTCGATGTACCAGTCGATCCATGTGAGAATTTCTTGAAGTCGAACATGGAAAGACATCGCTTGATTACCGGTCAATGATGTAAACCGTTAACAAGCGCGAGAGGAGTCACCGATAAGGATGATGACCCTCAAGGTACGGCAGTACAATCCACATGGTGGGAATAAAGGACTTGGCGTCGACCACCATGCAAAATCTTCTGGTCGAAGGTCATTGATGTATACCTGTCGCCGGAAGTGAGAAACTTGCCATTGAGGCATGCAAGCTTCAAAGTACTGAGGGGGGTGTTCCTAGATGAACTCCTTGGATAATGAGCTGATGTCGACAAGGAGTGATCCGTCAAAGGAGGGCCTTAATGAATCCCACATCAGTGACACGGAACGGAGCTAGTGATTGTGATGAGGTGAAAACAAACTGTGATGTATGATTCAGGGTGGCGGTCATGAAGTGGATGAAGGATAATGTATGGCAGTGGGTGGAACACGGTTGACTCTTTACAGAACCACATCTCTTGAACATATAATGACACTGACGTGATGGATTGGTAGCATTACCCCAATTGTGGATGGTGTGGCGAAGACCATGGTTATGAGACCGGTGAATGAAACAACCCAACCCGATGTGATACGGAGGAAAAAGTGTCATGTTCAAGAGCGACTTGCTACCATTAATGCTGTGAGGTTCTCCCAATTTTTCCCCAGTCATTGCTGACCAGTACCTCTTTATTTTTGTCAAGCTTGAGGAGGATAACATATGCTTGTTCTATAACCTGCCCTTCGGGCAAGCCCATCGCTATGTTTTAACGAGCCTAGCGATAGGGAAACTCGTTCTCGTCTAAAGACAAGTTTGTCGCTATTTAATCATTTTAACGAGTCTAACGACAAAGAAAACTCGGTCCTTTTCATTTTTAGAGAGTCTGAAAAGGTACGAAAAGTTAACTCCAAAATTCCTTTTTCGTCTTCTAATCCCTTAAGTCCGAAAAAGTATAAAACAATACAGAAGGGATGAATTTTCGATTTCTTTAACGAGCCGAACAAAACAAGCGCTCGATCTTTTTGTGTAATAATCCCTCAGGTCCAAAAAAGATTAAAATCTAGAGGAGGGATAGCTCTTCTTGTCCTTTAACGAGCTGGAAGGCCAAAACTCGGCAAACTTTTCATATTTTACGAGTCAGTGAAAAGAGCTCAAAGAAGACTCGTCTTTTGAGGAACGAGTGATGAACAGGGATAGCTGCAGATTCCAGGTACAGGTTGGAATTCTCCAATCATGGCAGTGTCACAAGGATGGCTAAGTGAAATCACTCTTCGCAGCTGTTCCTCAAAATGGGTAAACAAACATATGGAGGTGAACGATTGGCCAAATGAACGGATGGAGGTGATGGCATATAAACACGACCAAGGGCTTTTAATATGGCTTTCAAAGGTTACATTTCTCGAGGTTGTTTACCGGTTCATTTTTTCTGGATGAGCTTGAATTGTAGGGAAAGATTGCTCACAACTTGTGTTTATTTTTTAACGAGCATGAACTCTGTACAAAACTGCTCGATTCTTGCGTTTATTTTTTAACGAGCATGAACATTGCTAAAACTGCTCGATTATACCAGTCTTAATACAAGGAATGCTTTAGGTGAGGTAATCTTATTTAAGGAGCGATACCTCACTAATTACTCCAATTTGGTAGGTTTTAACTTTTGCCCTTCATCCTTTCTTTATGCAAGCTGGAAACGGCTAATCCTACGAGTTTAACGGGTTAGACCTACAGGTTTAAAGGGAGGACCTAAAAATTTAAAAAATAAATAGTCATCCCGTGCTTGCACTCCAAAAGGTTTGCATGCCCCCAGGTATAAAGTATAATTTCGAGATTCTGTCCTCTTACTTATTATCCGAAAAATGGTTTTGTTTGCTGCCGCAAACCAAACTCTCTTTTCGGCGATGTCTATCATTAGGTTGCTAAGGATGGTGACTACTTGTTGCAGCAATTTCCTCTCTTTCTTTGAAGACTGCCCCTACTTCTCTTTTAAAACATATTGTTTTAATGGGTGAGGCTTGACATTCAAAGATGGTGCCTTCTTGCTGCCACAAATAGACCCCCTCCTTAGGAGAGCCCACCTCTTTAGACAAAGGGAGCGATTCTTCCGCTTCAACATAACTTTGACAAAAGAATTTTATCCTAGAACAACCCTCTCTTCCTTTTTTGGACGGGGTACGGACTAGTCCATTCTTCTGCGGAAATTAACTTTATACCTAAGGTTTTCTCTGCCCGAGGCAGGCCAGGGTGCATGCCCCCTGGGTCCCAGTTCTTTTCTTTCCGAATTACTCGCATTCATCGGGAAGTAGAACCGGGGGCGGTGGCATTCCTTGAGTGAATAAACCGTTAAGGGATGGTATTTGACTATTTGCAATGCGTGATCCTGGAAATGAAAGTTGGTCTACGAGCTTGACCATTCTTCCTTCGTGTGGAAAACACATGACTCTAAAGAGCGAGGACACTATTGCCTCCATGCAATATATATAGTCTCGTCCAAGGAGTAAGTTATATGCCAAGGGTCCCTGGACGACCATGATGTTCATATGAACTGTCTTCCCTTTCAATGTAACTGGAACATTGGGGAGAATCCCTAACGGGTGACTGGTTCCTTTATCAAAACCTGATAGATTTCTCATCTCAGGTAAAAGCGCCGGGAAACCCAGTGCTTTCCAAGCAACAGAGGAAAGGATACTCACAGATGCCCCTTCATCAATGATAGTTCCAGCCATCACCATTCTGTAGATTTGGACTATGATTCTGAATGGGATACTGGCTGGTAACTGGGGTCTGCCTAGTTGATTCCAATCAAAGGATACAACTAGGTTGCTTGGTGGTGGGACCGAATATACGGCCGGATACGACCCTGACGATGTTCCTTCCTGCGATAAAGGAATGGGCGCATTGCCCTGATGCTCATCAGAGTCTGTGTTGATGAAAAGGATATGCACGGTGTCATCTTTATCCTCTTCAGTGAGGGTGTCATTTGAAGATGGGTCTCCAATGACGGAGTCATTGGATGATGAAACCTCTGAAGGAAGAACCGGGTCAACTATCGTTTCGACCTTTAGACTTTCGCCTGTTCTGGATCCAGTAGGTTCATTTTCAATGATCGACACTTCAGCTGACCACTTGAGCGGGTCAGCTGGATTTTCAACTATCGAGGGATTAGGCGTGAGTTTTTGGTATCCAGGAGGAAGTCGTAACGGTGAAACCGGACGATCTTCCAAAACTCTCTTTGCCTCATCTAAGAATGGACATTTGTGGATGGCGTGATCGCCTTCACACAATATACAGGGTGATCTTGGTCTCCCTCTTCGTCCTTCACTCTCGCTAGTTGACGGACTGCAATCAACATGACTACCAGAGGTTGATGCTACCGGATTGTGCAACCTTGGGGACCAGTCCCTTAGTATCCGGGGAATACAAGGACAATCACGATGGAAGTGGGCCCCTTTGCAAATGACACATGGCAATTTAGGCCCGGTGGGTGCAGTGTGTGTGTTTTTGTCAGCTGTCTTTTGCTTGCCCCCAGTCGCCTTCGCCATAGGCCCCTTCTGCTTCTTTTCTCTCTTCTTCTTTTCCTTCTTCTCCATGGGAGGCTGACTTTTGCCGGCTCTACCTTGTGAAGATGAAGGATCAGAGGAAGAATTGTAAGAAGTGGAAGGCTGGTGGGTAGTTCTAGATTGGTCTGACTGTTGATTCGACTGCTCAGGATTAGTGGCGATCTGGACTACATTAGTTGAAAAGAGCCATACAGGTAGGCCAATTGTCAATCCTAGAAGTGACAATGTGGCCATATGAGGCGCACCAACATCTCCCCAAGAGGAGAAGGGATTTGGACTTCCGCCAAGGTTACTTCCTTGGTTGGTGGGCTCCATACTTTTCAACTGAAAGATCAACGTGGGAATAACAGGTGATTTTGTTCCGTTTAAAATAAATTTTATTAACGACGCTTTTAGACACAAACTTGCTTTTTCATGTTTTAAGAGTCGAGAAAAAGCTAAAGATGACTCTAGTCGCCTTCGATGTTTTAACGAGCCCGAAGTGACAAATGCTCGGATGGACTTTTTCAGTTATAGAGTTTGAAAAAAGCCAAAAGAAACTTCTTTGGAGATCTAGGCAGAGGGTGTGCCAAACTTTTCGCGAAACCACAGAATACGTTTTACGGTACGGGTGGTCGATCTTCATGAATGCTGTGTTCACTGCATCGCGATCAGTAGGGCGGTCGACACGGCTTCCTATGGATAAAGGATAATTGCTTATAGGGGTCTCCCAATATATACGCGACGGTACGTGGGAGCACAAGTCCGTATTAGTGCCACCGACTCTCAGGAGGAATCACCCACCTTCGTAGAGATCGACAGTCACTATGTTTAACGACGCCGGAACACGTCTCTACCTAGACCTCTATGTGTTTGCGTTATGTTACAAAGCGTTGTTATGTAAATTGGATTTATTTTAATGTTGATCTTGCTTATCAGTTTGCCTTTAAGGATCACCACGAGATGTATATAACAAATTCCTGAATGCAGTCTAAGATGAGAAGCAAACTTTTCAATCTTTCAACTTTGAAAACCTTAACTACTGAGGGAAAAGAAAGGCAAATCTTTTCACACAGATCATAGAGCACACACTAAAATGCAAATCTTTCCTAAATCGTTAAGCACACAGTCAAATGCAAAATGCACAATGCATGTATTTTCTTTTCCCTTTCTTAATGTGGATGGATTTCTAAAAGAAAGTGGTTATATAACTTTGATTTCGATTTAAAGCGAAAGTAAACAAGTTTGTCCAAAATCAAAAGACACCTTAAGATTCACTTGCTTAATCACTGGAAATACATGAAATCAAACCATACTAACGAAAGTAAAATGACTAATCAGCTATGGACAGCAAACAAGCTAACTCTTTAGACCAGCAAAATGCCTAACACAGGTTTAGATCTAAGAGGCCAAAAGCAAGACTAGTTTACTCTTCGTTATGGGAAATTGTAAATGAGTAAGAAATACAAAGAACAAGTACAATTTCGTTATATAACAGAGGCAGAATGATGGCAAGTAATATTGGTTTCAAAACAGGCACAAGACTGACACCTAGCAGCAAAACTAAGTGAAAACAGGCAAGAGAAAGGAGGAAACCCGAAATGCACTAGGCAAATTTGGGCCAACGCAGGCTCTGCACAGCCAAACTGGCTCTCAGCGCAGGTAGCCCCTTCGGGACCTGCGTTGCAAAGCAGGTAGCCTGTGTACTACCTGCTTTGGAAAACGAGAATTGCGTTTTCACAGTTTCCGGGTCATAATTTTCTCAAAAATGCACGGTTTTTGCTCAAATCAGAAGCAATCAGTCAAGCACACTCAAAGGGATGATTAAGAAGGTGCAAAGCTATCACTAAGAGCTTACAAGGATCCTTGTAGATCAGCTCTTCAAATCATGAATTTACTCAGAAAATGAGCAAGAGTAGCTGCCCTCTACTTCGCTTTTGATATAGTCAAAAGCTTTTCGATTTGGTACTCTTTTGTTCAGGAAATGAATAGAAAAATACTACAAACACAATCAAACGGATACGATCCCCAGCGGAGTCGCCAGTTCGTTGTAGGGAAAAGTATCCGACTCGGATGACCCTATCCCACTCTAAGGGTGACAGTTCCTTAGCAACAACTGTAAAACAAACTACTTAAGGTTTACTTCTTTATGAAAGCAAAAGAGAATGGAGAAAGCACTAACCGTTGCCTTGCGCTTAATGTCGAATCCAAACTCTTCTCTTTGGCCACTTGCTCCTAGCTCTTTGTTCTTCTGCTCGCCCAGCTACGATGAGATCCTGCAAAATAACAAAGAAGGAAACTACAAGAGGCATGCAATCATAACTGGTTCATGGATTAGTGTAAACCAAACATGCAATCATCACAATATATAATTGAAACAAGAGCACATAGAAGAACCTCAATAGCTTTTATTAATGAAGAAATAAAGGTTCTGAGAGTATTACAACCATTGAAGGCTCCAACCCAGCAACACCTCCCAGCAGAAAGAATTGCTCTTCTTCACCTCTCTCAAACAATCACCCAATAACTCAATAGTGAAACCAACAACATATCATTACTTTGCACAAAATTCCAGCCTCCTGAGCTCATAGGAGAGAGCTCAATATATAGATGAATTGAGAAAGGATGAGTCAGCTTGCAACTGATGTGTAGCTGCCTTGTGTCCTCTCTCTCTTCAGTTAATCTTTAGTTGATCTTCAGTTCTTGAGTCCACTTGGAGAACTTTGCTTCCACTTGGAGAAACAGAGCCTCTGACTCATCACAAGGCGAAATACCTGATCCAAGTGTCATTTTTGGAAGATTCCAAAGCAATGACTCACTGTGCCACTTGTCCCTTTTCCTTCAGCGCAGGTGGCCTTTGTCCCACTTGCTTTGCAACGCAGGTACACCATGGAGCAACTGATTTTCAGCGCAGAAACCTAGTGGAGCACCTGCTTTGATTTCAGGCTTGCTTGTTTTTGAGTGTTTTTAGGTGGAGAACTGATCATAGAGCTGTTGGTTTGCTGACCTTGTTCCTCTAGGGGTAGGAACATCATGTTTAGGGAACTTTGGATCCCTTGGATTATTGACAATTCATGCTTGTTGCTGTAAGGCACAAAATTGTCTATAACAATAGGGGCTTGGAAGGTAGTGGAATTGGCTAAGTGTTGGCTAGAGCGGGATTTTGCAGTAGATAGTTGATTATACTTGTGCAGAGATTGTTCTAGTGAGAACAATGATTGTATTTTCTTCTTGGATTTATTATTAATGAAATATATATATTCAGGATTTTGAATAGTTCCTTTCCCTAGATAAATATTGTGTTATGTGTGATTTTTATTCTTCGTCTTGTTTATTATTGTTTTCATTGATCATTATTGGTTTCTATTGTTAAGAGTAGAGTAGGTTCTTGTCTTGTGCTTTAGAAATTACATGAGTTGTTGAATCTATAGAAAAATCTAAATGGTATCAGAGCTGAAGATGGTATGCTAGAGGAGATTTTGAGTTTGAGGTTACAGGTGAAATGAAAATTTGCAATTCATACTTCAGGATCAGCAAATGGCTTTCTACAGTTTGAGACTTGAGTATGCCTTGGAAGGAAACTCAAATTACATATCCTGGAAGGATAGGATGGACGTAGCGTTGGAGGACAATGGCCTCAAGGAATTCATTGATCAAGTCATTCCTAAGCCACCAACATCGGATACTAATGATCTGGCTGAATAGAAGAATTATTTGGAAAATGCGATTCATATTATTCTTGAGGGAGTTTGAGACCACATTTTCTTGAGTCTCCATGGAAAGGAAACTCTGTATGTTATGTGGAAAGAATTGACGAACTTGTTTTAGAATAATAATGACCATAGGAAGTTGGCACTAAAGGACAAATTGAGAAATATCAATATGAAGAAGGGAAGCTCAATTCCGAAATACTTGACCAAGTTCACTCATTGTCGAGATGATCTTGGAAGTATTGGGATTACTGTTTCTGAGGATGATATGGTGAGCCTAGCTCTTTTAGGACTCCCTACGAGTTGGAACAGTTATTAGGACTCTATTAATGGAAGGTAGAATCTACTAGATTGGGAATGATTGTGGTTAGATTTGGTACAAGAAGAGATTTGGAGGAGCACTAGGGACATATCCTCATCAAAGACTGATGATGAGGAAAATTGTGCCTTATCAAGGAAAAGAAAGGGAAGGGGAAGGAATCCCATTCCAAATTAGATTCTTATCATGGAGACAAGAAGAAGGACATTTTAAAAGTCAACGTGAAAGTCAAGTGCTTTCATTATCCCGAGTCGGGACATTTTGCTACAAATTCTCCTCTCAAGAAGTCCAAGAAGAAGTCCTCACGTGGAGCGGTGGGTGAGGCTCTTGCCTCTCAATTCGAATTGTACTTTAACTTCATTTCATGCATGGTGTCATTAATGATGGGTAGTGTATGGTACTATTGAAGCCTCAAAAATCCCTACAACAACAATGGGGGATGACCACCTAGTCCGGACCTTAAAGCAACTCCTTTTTTGTTTGGAATGGTGGTTCTGACTGGTTCAACTAGGTACAATTACCTTCTCTTAATCTCCAAAATGGCTTACAATATGAATTTCATTCACTAATGGGGATGAGACATCAGACCAGCCCTCTTATTGATCTAGAAAGAAAGTGATCCTTAAGCTGATCTAGGTCTCAGCCAAGCCACAACTAAAGTTTTCCTCTTTGGGAAGAGAATTTATAAGTGAAAAATTAAATCTAATGCAAACTTATTCTATAATGCAAAAAAAAAGGAACTAAATCCTAATCGTATCTCAATTAAGTAGAGATAGATCTACCCCAACTGAGGGCAAGATATTTAAATTATTGGGATTTAAATATGTCTGGCTTATAATGAATATCAAGCTAACGAAGTAGTTCAATTAATTGACATTATTTTTACCAAAACATATTCTATTCAGAGACCTCTTAACTGAAATAATAAACCACCAACATTTAGGAAGAAGTTCACAAAATGATATTGATTGTTTAATCAACAATTCGAATAATTAAACAATAATATGAGGAAGTAGTTCACACCATATCACTATTTGTTAAACCAGTATTAAAAGACATATTTCTGAGTATATAGTTATCTAGAAATCAGAATTCAACCCATAAGAGTAGAGATAAATAACATATGATTGAGACAAATTACTCATACAGACAATAGTGCAAAAATATGAATAACATGACACATTCCTGCCATCATAAAATGAAACTAGTACTTAAAACAGTAGTATTAGAAATATCAATTTATTAAATCCATTTCTCTGGCTCTGGTCTCCAACGATACTTTACATTGTTTGAACTTCGATTTTTACAACAAGAGTTGCGAAAGTGCAAACTCTGCCCATCATACATAATTCAGAATGCAAAAGAAAAATCCTCAATAATCCCCAGATCTGAGATTTTCTCTCCTCCCACCTACAATTCTAAATTCCTATTACATAAATGCTTTTATAATTCCATAATTTTAAAGGAGATAATCCCTTATTACATTCTGCAATCTTCTATTTATAATAGTTTCAAAAGAATTCTTAACAAGAAAGTTTGTTGAAGAAGAAATATGTTTAATCAATTTTCATTGGCTCAAAATTCCATTCTTCTATTACTGGAGCCTTCTCATTGATTGAGATTCGTTTCTCTTCATCTCTTCAATTTTTTTTCCACAAAACAAATCAAAACAAAATTAAAATACAAAAATAAAATCAAAATGCTAAATCTAGAGTTTAAAAGAAATCCAATCAAATTCAATTAAATAAATAATTGAAAAGTAAATATGAGCTTTCTATTGATTCATGTGATGATTTAATTAGCCAAGGATATTATTGACGAATGCGTCTGCACTCAGAAGAAGTTGTGGGCAAATAAGAATGCAGAAAATAGAACTCAAAAAATTGATTTTGATAAAAACTTGAAGCCTGGTCTTCTACTCGAGCGTAGACCCAATATATGATCAAATATGGAAATGAAACCACTTCATAAATATTATGCACAACTTTATCTTTCCAATGAGATGTCCTGGGCCTCATTTGGCCAAGTAAAGCTCCATTTATGAGCTTCTAAAGTTGGTATATTAAAATTTGTAGAATTCTAGAAATTTTGTTGCCTAGGCTAAAAATAAAATTTTTTAATAAATTTCTAATCCTAAATTAAATTATAGTTATTTATGTAATTAATGCTAATTAATTTTAGTAATTATATTAATCTGAATTATTTACAAATTTAATTAAAAAACATAATTAAATAAAATTTAATAACTAATTAAATTATTATTATATTATATTTATATTATAATTTAAATTTAAATTATAATATAAATATAAAATTTTAACAAACCATTAGAATCAATCTTATTCAAACTAACATTCACGTTGTGGTGCAGTTAAATCCTTAGTGTGGACACAAACAATTCCTCTAGCCTGAGAGAGGAGGTCTAGCCACAAACAAACAATCTATGGAAAATCTCCTTAAGCTAGAATAAATTAAGAGGGCCTACCTCTTAGAACACTATTATGCTTGGTGATGATCTTGCTTCCTCACTACAACTATCTTCTGTTTCCTTCCTTCAAATACTTGAAACAAGAAAATAAACAACAACAACAACAAACATGAAAGCATACAATATTGTATTCAACCTACTTAACAAGTCAAGGAACATTAAGCCGTAAAGATTTAAAATAACACTTCATGTAGGAAATAAATCAATAGTTGTATCCATATAAATGAGAAAGAGATTACAACCAATGCCTTGATGTTGCTGGTCTCCTCCGACATATCCAGGTTCCCACACTTCTACTAGCACCTCATGGATAGCCTTAACAATGGAAGTTTTAAGGCCTCTTCCCTCTAGTCTCAAATCAAACCAAAACACACTATTTTCTCTCAAACATACACTAGGAAGCTACAAATTATAGATGTCTTTCTGATCATTCAAACTCACTCCAAAAACTAGTTTAGCTTGAGAAAAGAGAGGTTTATATAGCTTGGATGGATGGGAGATGGTTCCTCTCTTCATGGGAGAAGGTCTTATCTCTTGAGTTTGTTCCATCCTAAGAGGGGAAAGGAGCCCAAACCGAATTCCTCAGCTCCATTCAGCCTAACCATCTATTAGACTTCCATTATGAAGATTATAAAGTTGGAAGCTTCGACTCCATATTTAAAAAACTTGCCAAAAGAGGATCGGCACGACTGGAAAAGGGCTCAATCAATCCATATGGCGCTAGGGCTAGTTTTAATCTTTGCAAATTAGCATGAGGTGGAAATGGGTCAAAAGCACTGGTCTTGTAAACTGGGATGAAAGGAAGATTCTTGGGAAATGAAGAAGGACATACTGGGAGTTTCTTCATGAAGGGAAGGCATGCCAAGTTCACTATAGAGGTCCTCCAGGATCGTGGATGGGGAGTACAGGGACAGTGACAAAACGTTGTGTAATAGATGTCCCCTCAAGTGTGAAGGACGAACTAGAGTGGGGTGAAATGATTTACAAGTGGATGCGGGGAACTAAAGTCCATCGTCGGAAAACCTACAAGCAAGCATAGATACATATACATCACTGAAAAATCTATCGAATGATACATGAATCATGGTATGGAGGTAGCCATCTAGAGAACAATCATATAAGTGGATCCAAGGCATGGGTACAACGATCTAGTAGAAAGGATTATAACGAAAGCAAGGTATGGTCACAACCATCCAATAATGAGGAGGATCACATATAATAACTCATGGTATGGTCGTAGCCATCCATCCGAAAGAGACATGTATATTAACATGATCATTTCACATCACCTCTCAACCTAGACAGGTATGATTTGAGCCTAGGGTCTTCTGCTCCAAATGACCCGATCAAAGTATAAATCCTAACATGTGAATGAATGTATTGAAGTCAAACATGCTAGAATGTCACTTTATTACTGGTCAATGATGTGAACCGTTAACAAGCATGATAGAAACCACCAATAATGACAATGGATCTCAAGGTACTAGCATCACAGTTCACGAAATGTGAATAATGGAACTGATGTTGAACACCCCTGAAATCACCCGATCGAAAGCCAATGATGTGAGCTTGTTGTCGAGTGCGAAGAACTTGCCATTAGGGCATGCAAGCTCTAAGTTACTGGAAGGGAGTCTCTTGGCCAACTTCCTGGATAATGAGCTGAAGTCGACAGGAAGGGACCATGTCGAAGGAGGGCCATTATGTATCCCACATCATCGACATGAGACAAAGTGATACAAATGATTTTAGATGATACAAAGAATCAGGAGTAAGTGTAACTGCGGAAGGACTAACTCTTGAACATATCGACGACACAATTCTGGATTTTGGCGGCCCAACCCAGGAAAGTCATTGATGGAAAGGAGTATATCCCAAACCAACACAAAGCAGAAAGTGCCATGTTCAAGAGTGAGCTACCGAAACAACTGATAAAATTTCCAATTTTCCCCCACCATTTCTAATAAGTACCCCAATTATTTTTTATCGCAATCTTGAAGGGGATAGCATGTGCTTGCAGTATAAGTTCATCCTTCAGATGAATCTGACCTAGTAAGTTTAATGAGCCCTAGGAAGGAGAAGCTCATGTTTGTCATGGTGAAAAATCTAATGTCGTTTTATGTTTTAATGAGTCCAACAAAGGTAACTTGGTATATTTTTCATGTTTAGAGAGTTTGAAAAAGACACGGAAAAGAAAACTCTCCATGGTCCCTTTTCGTACATTTGTGTCTCTCAAGCCTAGAAACGTAGAAAAAAAACTTGAGAGAACCACTTGACAATTTTAGTCAAGGAGTACCTTTTTCGTAAATAATTCAACCCAACTCAAAAAAAGGGGTAAACGTATACTAGGTAAATGAGATTTTGCAGCCTTTAACGAGTTTAAAATTGACAAGATCTCAGCAATATTTTCGTGTTTTAAGAGTTAAAAAAGAGCTCAAAGAAGACCCCACATTTTTATTCTCTTTAACAAGTCAAAAAAGGGGAAAAAACTTAACAATCTTTCCATCTTTTACGAATCAGAAAAGAGCTTAAAGGTGAATCGTACTGGAAGAACGAGTCATATAAAGGGAAACAACCATTTCTTGAAATGGTGGAACTACTCAAAACATGTAAAGGTCAAGAGGCTGGCTAATAAAACCACTCATCATTGCAGTCCCTCAGGAAAGGAAAAGCAATCAAGTGAAAGCATATGATCAGCCAATGAGATGGTGGCGATGGAATGAAACAACCAAGGCTCATCTAGTAGAAATTAGCTAATAAAAATGGCAATCACGAGATGTAAATTGGGCATGGTTTCATTTTTACACAAGCTTGAACCATGGAGAACTTTGCTTGGATTTGGTTTCATGTTTACACAAGATTGAAATGAAAATCTATGCCTTCTATAATTTTTCATGCCCCTAGCATAATGACTCAATTGAGGTACATGCCCCCCAAGCTTCATTTCAGTCAACTAGGTGGATGGAATGAAAGTTCACTTTCAAGATTTTGGAAAGACTCAACTGGGATTTTATGAGATCTTAATCAAAGACTTGATTTGGAAAAGGGAGTTGCATTTTTTAATGAGGATGACATAGTAAAATAACTATCTTCGAGACCCTTATTTCATTTTTTAATGAGCTTGACACAAGACAAAGAACTATGCTCACACCCTTTGTTTCATTTTTTAACGAGGTTGACACAAGACCAAGAACTATCCTCATGACCCTTGTTTCATTTTTTAACGAGCTTGACACAAGACAAGGAACTATTCTCACGATGTTTGTTCATGACCCATAAGAGAACATGGGTCCCAAAAGGTCTTCACTAGACAGAATAACCACACTCTGGGAGAAATACATGTCACTTGGTACCAAAGACAAATTAGGTTCCAATGCCCCTAGTACATAATGTACAATACCATCTGTGTGATCATCAACAGATGAAGAAAGGAATGGGTAGCCACAAAGTTTACCTGTAACAGGGAAGGTACTTCTTGCAAACAAGAGTCGATAGGGGACGATCGTTGCAAAGGAGGCGCCTGGTGACCAATGAACAAGAGTTGATCAATGGTCACAATTCTCCCCAACGAAGTTGCCAATTTGTGGTGCAGGTAAATTCTCAGTGCGAACAAGAACAATTCCTCTAGCCTGAGAGAGCGAGTCTAGCCACAAACAAACAATCTTTGGAAAATCTGCTTAATCTAGAATCAATTAAGAGGGCCTACCTCCTACAACACTATTCTTCTTGGTGATGATCCTGCTTCCTGACTCCAGCTATCTTCCATTTCCTTCCTTCGAATACCTAAAACAATCAAATAAACAACAACAACAAACGTGAAAGCATACAATATTGTACTCAGCCTACTTAACATGTCAAGGAACATTAATCCATAAAGTTATAAAATAACATTTCATGTAGGAAATCAATCAATAGTTGTATTCATATAAAACAGAAAGAGATTACAACGAATGCCTTGACGTTGCTGGTCTCCTCCAACATATCTGGGTTCCCACACTTCTACTAGCACTTCATGGATAGCCCCAACAATGGAATTTTTAAGGCCTCTTCCCTCTAGTCTCAAACGAAACCAAAACACACTATTCTCCCTCAAACATACACTAGAAAGCTACAAGCTATATATGTGTTGTTGATCATTGAAACTCGCTCCAAAAACTAGTTTAGCTTGGGAAAAAAGAGGTTTATATAGCTTGGATGGATGGGAAATGGTTCCTCTCATCATGGGAGAAGGTCTTATCTCTTGAGTTTGTTCCATCCTAATAGGGGAAAGGAGCCAAAACTTACTTCCTTGACTCCATCTAGCCTAACCATCTACCAGACTTTCGTTACGAAGCTTCTAGAGCTGGAAGCTTCGACTCTATATTTAAAAAACATGCCAAAAGAGGAGGGGCCATTGGAAAAGGGCTCAGTCAGACTATACGATGCTAGGGCTAGTTTTAATCTCTGCAAATTGGTGTGAGGGGGAAATAGGTCAATAGTGCCAGTCTTGTAAACAGGGATAAAAGGAAGATTCTTGGGAAATGATGTAAAGAGGAATTATTTTGCTCATGAACAAGGAAATACTGGGAGTTTCTTCATGTGGGAAAGCATGTCGGGTTCATTGTAGAGGTCCTCCAAGATCGTGAACGGGGAGTACAGGGACAGTGATGAAATGCTATGTAACACACATAGCCATGGATGAGGAGGGTGAGTGGAGGAGTTAATGAAGAGAGGTTGGAGTGATAAGGAAGGTGAGTGGAATAGTGAGGTGGAGGGTGAGTGAGGTCACGATGATGTGAAGGTGAGTGAGGTGGAGCAGTTGGGAGGCATAAGGAGTGAAAACTTTATGTTAAAACTTTTTAACCCCTTGCATAGTTCCAAAATCGTGAAATCGGAGTTCGGAGCTTTTTAAAAATGAGCAACTTAATACTTTTTTTTGTGATATATCACAATTACACTATCGCATTGCAAAATTTATTTCCGAAATTTTAAAATTTCGGGATTTTGGAAAGGAAGGGAGGTGAAGTGGGGCCCACGTTAATTAACCATCCTACAAATTGGACTATAGTCACTTTGCAATTTTGGGTTTTGGGTTTGACAATTTATTTTAAAATAATAAATTGGAGTAAATTACCAAGATCCTGAAACATGCTTTCATTTATTGTACAACTTAGCTAGGTCATTTTGTAAGATCGCCAGTGAAAAATGAAAGAAGTAGTAAAAATTAACTAAGAGTTAATATTTACAATAAATGACTATTTTAATTGCAAAAATGAAATATCATACATTTATTTACATTTTTAGTCCACACGAGAAAATGATCAAACTTCAAAGGAG
Organism: Pinus tabuliformis; assembly: GCA_031772625.1. Classification (NCBI taxonomy): domain Eukaryota; kingdom Viridiplantae; phylum Streptophyta; class Pinopsida; order Pinales; family Pinaceae; genus Pinus; species Pinus tabuliformis. Next base: position 612,255,473 of record CM062807.1, read on the forward strand.
TGCCATTTATAAACCGTTTGACCAAATGAGTCGAAACAAGTATAAATGGAAAGCTAGTGAAAAGTTAGATTCAGTGAAACAATTAAAATAGAAATTCGATGACAACTACAAATGAAAAAATTGTAAGACAATTAACATAAATGAAAATCATAAAAGATGCTTAGCGAAAAATTAATGGAAAGGATCCCCATTACTTCAAGTAATGGGGGGTGTTAGGTTTTCCCTACAACAGGTACCTAGATAGTGGAGCTTCATTCCACATGACTGGAAATAAGGAGCACTTCAATGACCTGGTGCAAAAGGATATCCATATGCATATCGATATGGGTGACGACAGGAGGTATAGTGCTACTGGATTGGGTACGGTTACCTCTCAGAGGGAGTCAGATGCTACTCTCACCTTGAGAGATGATATGCATGTTCCCGTGTTGAAGAAGAACTTGGTATCCATTGCCATGTTGGAGGATAAATGCTATGATGTGATATTTAGTAAGGAAAAAATGTTCCTTTGTCACATAGCCATGGGACAGGTAAAGAGGATAGGTATTCAGGTGAAGAATCTCTACAAGTTGGAGGTAAAATATTTTGTTTCTTTGAGCACGAAAAAAGAAAAGGTGTGGATCCGAGACATCTATGAGTTGTCGAATAGGTGATTGTTTCGCTTGCATCATGGCGCTTTGAAAATCATGCCACAAATTTGTACCGGTCTTCCCAACGGTACACTAGAGAAATTTGACACATGAAAAGGGTGTACTTTAGGAAAATTCACCAAAGATTCCTTTCACGACAAAGATAGTCAAGCAAAGGTGATTCTAGAGAAATTCCATTCATCTGTGTGGGGACCATTCTTAACAATATCCACAGAAAAACACAGGTATTATATTATATTTGTTGACAATTTTTCTCATAAATGCTAGATTTTTTCATGGAGAAGAAAGATCAAACTTTCACAAAGTCTTGTGAGTTTAAAGCTTGGATGAGAAAGATTTTGGAAGAATTTTAAAGCTCTAAGGAGTGATAACAGTGGTGAATATGTCTCAAATGAGTTTAAGAACTCCTATGCAATAGAAGGGATAAAACGGGAGTTGATGACACCCCATAACCTAGAACAAAATGGGGTAGTCGAAAGGAAGAACAGGAGAATTGTAGGGTAGCACGGGTGATGCGCATGATCGGGGCCTACCACTACACTTATTGGATGAGGCATGTAACATAGTTGTTTATTTGTAGAACAAAAGCCCGCATCAGATTCTTGGGATGAGTACACTAGAGGAGGCTTTCTTAGGGAAGAGACTAGATGTTGGTCACTTCAGGATTTTTGGGTCATCAATACATTTCCATGTGACCATGTTATGAAACCAGCTCAAGAAAAGATAGAAAAGATAGATCAACAATTTAGAATTTAGCCTCTTCGAGGGGGCTACCTCCTTTACATTACATAAATAAACAATTCTTGGATGATTCAAATGAAGAAACCTCCTTTCTAATATAGGAGTCTAAGGAGTCTCAATATAACCCAGCCAACCTAAAAATAATAATATAAAGCCACACAAATAACAATAGAGGGATTCTATGGGGCACAATAATAACAATATGGGGATAATAGGGGCACAAAAATATTAATAAGGGATGCAACTACAATAGTAATGGGGTAATTACTAGTATTATAGGGACCCAACATGCCCCTCTCCTTCAAAATAAGCGTTTTCCTCAAAACTTGAGTAGTTATGGATGTTTCTGTATAAAATTCTCATCCTCCCATGTGGAATCTTCAGCGTATAAGTTCTTCCACTTGATAAGATACTCTGAAATTGATCAATTTCGTAGCTATCGAGTTCTTGTTTCTGTGACTGCTTCCGGTTCCAATATAATTTTTCCTTCCTTGTCAAGTTCTGGAAATATTGTTTGAACTGGGAGCTTGTCACCTATAACCTTCTTTAAACATGAAACATGGAAAACTGGGTGCAATTAAGAAGTTGCAGGAAGCTCCAATTTGTATGCCATAGTACCAATCTTTTACAACACCTTGTACGGACCATAATACTTTGGTTATAATTTATTATCCTTCTTATCTTGCTTGATGGACATTTGCTTATATGGTTGTAGCCGTAGGAACACCCAATCACCTACATCAAACTTCCTTCGCTGCGATGTTGATCTACCTGTTGTTTCATTCTATTTTGTGCCAACACGAGGTTATCCTTTAAGAATTGGAGGACTTCTTGTTGATGTTCGATGTGATGTTCCACTGCTTGAACCTTAGAAATCTCTCCTAAATATGATGTGATGGATGGTGGCTGATATCCATAAAGTTCCATAAATGGGGTCATTTTTGTTGCTGTATGGAAGGAAGTGTTATACCACCATTCAGCCAGAGGCAACCATTTGACCCATTGTGTTTGTTTATCCGATACAAAGCAACGAAGATATCCTTCCAAACATCTATTTACTATCTCAATTTGCCCATCAGATTGAGGATGATAAGATGAGCTATGAGCTAACTGAGTACCAAGACAAGAAAATAATTTTGTCCAAACATTTCCAATGAAAATGGGATCCCTATCACTTACAATAATCTTTGGGTTTCCATGTAGCTTTTCAATTGTTTCCATAAATGCAGTAGAAACCGTACTCGCTTTAAATGGATGTGATAATGCACAAAAGTGTGCATACTTGGTAAGTCTATCAACTACCACCATGATGACACTCTTTCCCTCAGACTTGGGTAAATCTATGATAAAATCCATTGAAACCTCCTCCCAACGTTGGCTTGGAATGGATAAAGGTTGTAATAGACCCGGTGTCTTAATTGTTTCAACTTTATTTTATTGGCAAACCAAACATTCTGCCACAAATTCTTGAATATCTGATTTAAGGCCATCCCAAAAAAATTCCTTCTTAACCTTGTGGTAAGTTTTTAAAAATCCTGAGTGCCCTCCTAAGGGAGAAGTGTACAATTCCATAAGAATCGTTTGTTTTAGTTGGCAATTCTTACAGAGGTATAAGCAATCTTTGTACCATAAAGAATCATTTTGCTATCTAAGTGTATCAGACGTACTGGAATCTTGTTGTAACTTTCGAATAAGTGCCCATACTTCTTCATCATTCTTCCATTACTCCCTTGCTTTGTTTATCCAATCTGGTTGGATAATAGAAATGACGCACAACAATGCCTCCACATCCTCATCGTTTCTTGAGAGTGCATCTACCACCACATTTTGCTTCCCTTTTTTGTAGATGATATCAAAGTCATAACCCAACATCTTTGTGATCCACTTTTGTTGCTCTTCAGAGGATAATCTTTGTTCTAAAAAGTATTTAAGGCTATCATGATCCGTTTTTACCTTGAAGTGTCTTCCCATTAGGTAGGATCGCCATTTCTTAAGTGCATGGAGTATTGCCAACATTTCCTTCTCATAAATAGCTTTGTGTAAAAACTTTCCCTTTATTGGACGACTTTCAAAAGCAATGGGTCTTTCATCTTGCATTAAAACAGCACCAATTCCATTTGCTGAAGCATCGCATTCCACAATAAAGGTTTTTGTGAAGTCCGGTGTAGCTAAGACCGGTGCTTGGCACATTGCCTCTTTAAGATGTTCGAAGGCCTTTGTTGCTTCTGGAGTCCATGAAAATGCATCTTTCTTCAATAATGTTGTTAGAGGTGCTGCTATTCTCCTATCATTCTTAACAAACTTGCGATAATACCCTGCTAACCCGAGAAATCCTCGCAGATGCTTTATGGATGTGGGGATTTTCCATTCCTTAATGGCTTTAATTTTGCTAGGGTCTACCTTAAATCCTTCATGAGATACAATATGACCCAGATATTCCACCTCTTGTAATCCAAAGAAACATTTGTATCTTTTTGCATATAATTGTTTCTCCTCCAATAGTTGTAGCACCCTGTCAACATGTTCAACATGATCCTTCCAAGACTTGTTGTAGATTAGTATATCATCAAAAAAGACTAACACAAATTTTCTAAGGAATGGTTTGAAAATGGAATTCATCAAACCTTGAAATGTTGAAGGTGCATTGGTAAGGCCAAAAGGCATGACCAAAAATTCATAATGACCCTCATGAGTTCTAAATGTTGTTTTCAGAATGTCTTCAGTCTTCATTCTGATTTGATGATATCCTGAACGAAGATCCAACTTGGTGAAGTAAATTGATCGATGCAATTCATCCAGTAATTCATTAATGACGGGAATGGGAAACTTATCTTTAATAGTGAGCTTGTTGAGCTCCCTATAATCCGAACACATGCACCATGATCCATCCTTCTTGTGCACTAATACTACTGGAGCAGAGAAAGAACTTTGACTCAGTTGAATTATACCAACCTCTAGTATTTCTGCAACCATACATTCAATTTCACTCTTTTGGGCATATGGATATTTGTATGGCCTGATGTTTGGAGAAACACTTCCTAGAATCAAATAAATAGCATGATCATGATCACGAATAGGTGGGAGACCTTTGGGAGTCAAATACCTTGGAATGATTGTCCAAGACTTTTTGGAGATCTAGAGAAATAGATGATTGCAATGTGGAAACATCTAGTGAACATAATTGTGCAATTACACCCCTTTGTTCCTTTTTTAGAAGCTTTGTCATACCATTAGAGCTAATTATCTTTCCCGGTTTCCCTGCAATACCCCTTAATTCAACCTCCTTTCCTTCCATGGAAAATTTCATGAAAATTTCTTTAAAATTGAAAGCTATTGTACCCAAGGATTGTAGCCATTGTACTCCTAGTACAACATCAGCACCTCCCATTGGAATGGAAATCATTGGGCTAGTCAATACATATTCTCCCATTGATAGCGTGATATTATGGCACTTTCCAGAGCAATTTATTGTTCCTCCATTTGTAACCATCACTTGACACTCTGGTGCTGGGTATAAGAAGCAATTCAATTCTTTTGCTACCTTACAATGAATAAAATTATGGGTACTTCCTGAATCAATCAACACTAGTACCTTTTTCTTCTTGATTTGTCCTTCTATCTTGATGGTTTGAGGAGTGGTAATTCCCACCAATGCATTACAAGATATGGTCAGATTCATTTCTTCTTTATCTAGGCTTTGTTCCTAGAGTATATCCTCTTCTTTTGACCTTTCTTTCTCTATTTCTTCTTCCTCTTCACAATCTACGTAGAATAATTTCTTCTCAACACACTTATGACCTTTAGTGTATTTTCTATCACAACTGTAACAAAGCCATTTTGATCCTTTTTCTTCCAATTTTTGTGGTGTCAACCTTATAGGTTGTGGAAGACTAGGAGCAACCACACTTCCATCTTTATAGTTGTGAGTGGTATGCTTCCTGGTTGCCATAATTTTGCTTTCCATTTTTCTTGCTAACCTGAATGCCTTCTCTAATGAATCAGGTTCCCAAAGGTGAAAATCATGTTGGATATTATCCTTTAAATTCCCTATGAACACATCAATCCTATGCTCCTCTGGAATATCTTTTACCCTTATGTTCAATTTTTGGAACTCCTCAATGTGCTCCATTATTGAGCCCTTTTGTTTGAGACTTATCAATTGGCTAAAACAAGTGTTTCTTTTTGTATCCTCATAATGTGCTATCAATTGTTCCGTAAAAATTGCCCAAGTGATAATTTTTTTATGAGAGCAAAGCCATTGATACCATACAAACTGATTTGGTTCCAAATATAAAGTTGCAATACATACCTTTTGTGTGTTTTGCACATTATTGAGATCGAAAAATTGCTCCATTTGTAATATCCATGTTGCGAGATCATTGCCATCAAACTTCCTCATATCGATTTTTGGGCTATGGTGGGTTTTTGATCCCACATTAGAGTCTAAGAAATCATGATTAACATTTCTTTTGTTCACATCATGAGTTTCCTTTACTACCTTTTCACCATTGGTAAGTATTTCTTGTAGAAAATTTGTCAAATCTGTCTTCAAATCTACCATGCTTGTCTTCAAATTTGTGTTCAAATCTATCTTCAAGTTGTCCATATTAGCTTCCATGCAATTCATCTTAGCTTCCACGCCATTTATCTTAGCTTCTGTTAGCTTTTGTGACAGTGACATTTGTTGCACTTGTTCTTGTAATTTTGATATATCATGTAGCATTTCTTCCTCTTCTTCATGAGTCACGGTAGAGCTTTCAGGTTGCTTGCTAGGTGTTTGAATTTTATTCCCTCGGGGCCTCAGTTACCGATAATAATGCTCTACTATGCACTTTGAATTCCTTCAAAATAAATTTTCAAACCACTCTTAAGTAAAAATTTAAGAAAATCTACACACCTTTTTTCACTTTGTAGGAGCTCGATATTGCCTCTAATTTATCTCTGTACTTTCCAATCATCTAGTTCTGAATTTTTGACCTATAGTAGACCTCTATGTCCTCTTTCCAATGCCATAAGTCTGACCCAAATTGGATTCTCCAAGGTAGAGTTATGCGAAATCTCCCACATTGACTTGATTATAGACTAGTTCAGTAGAGCGAACTTGTACGATGTGCCACGAGTCATTGTTTCGACCTTTGGATCTGAAAAATGCATACAAGAAACTACAATACATCCTCTTTCTATACCTTCTGACAATATTTCAATCCGATCCCCAGAGAGAAAGTTATGACGATTTTCCCTAGGTCACCTGTTTGGAATGTAATTCAGGAGTCTGCAAAAGGACCAACTTCCTCAAATCATATCTCTGCAAATATAGCGCAAAAAGCTCTGAAATTCGGACCCGAGGTTCAGCGTGATTTCTTCTCAAATGGTTTTTTTTTGTAACTTTTGAAACATCACAGAAAAAAGGTTATAGCGAAAATTCCACGATGACCTATTTGGAGCAGCGAAACCCTAGAATCCAAAGCTCTAATACCAAATGTTATGATACCAGCTCAAGAAAAGATAGAAAAGATAGATAAACGCCTTATAATTTAGCCTCTTAAAGGGGGAAACCTCCTTTACATTACATAAATGTACAATTCTTGGATGATTCAAATGAGAAAACCTCCTTTCTATATATAGGAGTCTAAGGAATCTCAATATAACCCAGTCGAACTAACAATAATAATATAAAGCCACAAAAATAACAATAGAGGGATTCTATGGGGCACAGTAATAACAATATGGGGATAATAGGGGCACAAAATATTAATAAGGGATGCAACTACAATAGTAATGGGGTAATTACTAGTATTATAGGAACCCAACAGACCATATATGCATGGAAGATTCTTGAGCTAACAATAGAGCTAGGGATATTTGTGGGGTACACTGATACACCTCACAACTATCGGATGTACCTTCTGACCAACAAGATGACAATGGTTTGTAGGGATGTTAGATTCAATGAGGTGAAGGCCATGCAATGTTCCCTTGAGAGGGAGCTTCAACTACATGCGGTTGAGGAGCTTTTAGCTCCTAAGGTTGAGGAGCCTCATATTGATGTGGATCAGCCACATGCAGAGGATCCAGAAGTGGAGACATCCACTCACGCAGAGTCTTTCGTAGATGGGAGAAAGTGCACTAGATATTTTGACAAGTTATTGTAGGATGTGAGAGAGAATTTGGGAGCACCCACATCATAACATATGCAAAAGAGGTCACATGAGAGGTACACTGGATACATGGATCTTATGACTGGAAGTGTTGAGACAGAGCCATCTTCCTTTGAGGAGGTAGTGTAGAAACCAATTTGGGTAGATGCCATGGTGGAAGAGTATGACTCAATTGTTCGTAACAATGTTTGGGAAGTGGTCGCAAGACCAGTAGACATGTTAGTGGTGAGCTCCCATTTCATTTACAAAGGAAATAAAGTAGCGAATGGTAGTGTGGAGAAACATAAGGTCAGGTTTGTGGCCCAAGGATTTTCTTAGGAAGAGGGGATTAACTATGATGAGACATTTTCTCCTGTTGTAAGGTACTCATCGATCAAATCCATATTGGCACTATCATAGTAGATGGCTTGGAAGATACATCAAAGGGATGTAAAGACAACCTTCCTTAATGGAAAGATTGAGGAAGAGGTGTCTATTGAGCAGCTTGAAGGTTTTTACACCTTTGACTATGAGTCGCATGTGTTCCGACTGAAGCGAGCATTGTATGGGTTGAAGCAAGCACCCTGTGCTCAGTAGACCAGGATCTATAGCTACTTCACTGGGTTGGGCTTCAAAAAAAGTGAAGTGGTTCTGAGCCTCTATGACATTGTGATGGAAGGTAAATTGTTGATCTTTTCTTTATATGTCGACAATTTCATTCTGATAGGTGATGATAATCTGATCAAGTCTTTCAATGAGGATCTTGTAAGAAAGTTTGAAATGAAGGACTTGGGGCTCATGCCCTACTTTATCGGCACGAAAGTATGGCAAGGTGATGGGAACTTTTTGTCTCTTAGGGAAAGTATGACAATGAGATACTGAAAAGGTTCCACATGTAGAGTAGTAAACCTATGGAGACTACTCTAGTGGGTCCTTGGAGGAAAGAGGATACTACTTAGGATAAAGTAGTGGAAGCTACCATTTACAGACAGCTTGTGGTTTCACTCATGTATTTTGTGAACACATGACAAGACATGTGATATGCAATTAACCAAATTAGTTAAGCGATGGTTAGGGCTACCACATTGTATTATAAGGTGGCCAATCATGTGTTGAGATACCTTAGAGGCCCTATTCACTATGGATTATGGTACATATGGACAAAGGGAGTGAATCATCAAGGCTTCACTATTGCAGATTGGGTAGGGAGTCCATCCAACAAGAAGAGCACATCAGGAGGGATCCTTAGTATTGGGTCAGCAACTATTTCTTGGTACATAAAGAAACAGAGATCGGTTGCACTGTGTTCGGCAGAGGTAGAGTACATGGCTACAAGTTAACTAGCATGTGAGGCCATCTGGATGATGAAGATTTTAGTTGGTTTGTTTATTCAGTAGATGGATCCATCTATTATTTATTGTGATAATCATAGTTGACATATCAAACTCTATGAAAATACAGTTTTTCATGATCGGTCCAACAATATTGATATCCGATATCATCATCTTCGAGATTGTGTATTGAGGCGAATTATGTTGTTGGAATACTTTCCCACAAAGGACCAAGATGATGACATTTTGACAAAGGCATTGTCAAGATGTAAATTTGAGTTTCACAGAGACAGCATCGGAGTAGTCGATAATCCCTTTCTTGTTGAGCGGGACTATTGATAAATGGTAACAAAAAATTCCAGTTTAATTTGTTCTTGAATTAAATTGTGAATTAAAATCAAATTCTATTCTCATAACAAGTTGTAAATAGTTAATTAAGATTAACTGACTTAATTAACTTAGGAATTTATAGTTGGAAGTATTTTTGTAGCCATGTATGTGTGATCCCTAAATTTTAGGGGTCAAGGATGAGTTTATTTGAGTAGTATTTAGATAACTCAGTTTGACTAAGTTATGGTCAGTTAAACTGGTTCTAACTGTTGGAGGAACTAGTAGAGGTCTAGTAGTGAGTTGATGCACTGATGTATCCTTGGTGCTACTCCAAATAATTAGAGATCCACTGAAGTGAAACTTGTTCATGTTAGTTCAGAGAAAGACCCAATTAAATCTAGAGTGTAGGGACAATGTACTATCAGTTGTATGATTTTCCGAGTTGTACAGATCATGAATGCAATCAATTATGGACCTAAGTTTCGATTGCATAGTTTTCAAAGAAGGATCTATGAATTAAATATGGTTTGATCCTCTTAGGAATTGTGCAAGGAAATAGGTGCTTGATAGGCAGCATAATTGGCTAAGTGTTTTCTAGAGCGGACTTGTGAGGTAGAGAGTTGATTATTCTTGTGCAGGGATTGTTCAAGTGAGAAAAAGCATTGTACTTTCTTCTTGTATTTCTAATTAATGCAATATAGATAGTCGAGTTTTTGATCAGTTTCTTTCCTAAGAGAAATATTGTGTTATGTGTGGTTGATATTCTTCCTCTTTCTTATTATTCTTTTCATTGATCATTATTGGTTTCTGTTGTTAAGAGGAGAGTAGATTGTTGTCTTGTGCTTTATAAAATTACAAGAGTTGTTGAATCTACAAAAAAATCTATAAATAATAACAAAGGGATACTCCAAACCCCTAGAGATAAAGGAGAGAAAAATATTAACTAAGTTGAAGGAAGAAATGAAGCAATAAGAAATAATTTGGAAGCAAAAATCTAGGATCAATTCGCTTAGCAAAGTGGAAACAAATACTCATTTCTTTCACAAGTTGATACTAAAGAATTGTCACAAAAATCATTTTTCCCCTCATAAATTTTATGGGAAGAACATAACATATCACAATTATATAGAAATAAAAATTACATCATTCTATCTAAATCTTATAAAAGATTCCTCCCCCAACCATCTACCAACTATTGGGAAAATCCTGGATCACATTTTGTGAATGGTTACAAAATATCGGAATGACCTGGTCATGAAATAGATCACCTTATACGAATTCGATGAATAATTCATGGGATTTCCCTAGACTAAAGCTCTGAGACCGACAAATTCACCTCTGAATTCTAGTAAACTTGTTTCCCTACTTAGGAAACGAAACCTTAACTTTGGTTGAGGAATCAAGGAAATTACACTCAGTCCTCTTGGCACTCAATGTTGCTTTTTCTACTTTGGCTCCTAATTCGTCTCATATGTTTGATCCCAATGGTTTCAAACCAATCATTCTATGCAATGTGATATACATTATACTATCTAAAATTATTGCTAATAGACTCAAGACCCTACTCCCCTCGCTCATCTCCAAGGAACAATATGGCTGTGGAGGAAGATAGATTTTGGATGGTGTAGTGGTCACACATTAATTCATTCATTCCATGAAGAAGTACAAAAAGGTAGGTGTTAGTGTCGATATATTCATCCCTCCGTCAGAGATCAAATCCTCTTGTTGCATTGCATATTAGGTGTCCCACCCAGTCAGCTGCATTCCATTAGGCGCATGGATCACCTGACGATAGTGGCTTCTCCTACAGTTTCCCTCATGTAATTTACCTGCCAGCTCATGTTTATTCATCAAAAATTGTATACAGTCACCTTTTTGTCTTAAAAATTACAAAAGTCTTTCCTAGGGTTTCATTGTCATTTAGGTCTAGGGTTTCATTAGGGTTTCATCAAAAATGGTTTCAAAAAGTCCAATAATAACCAGCTAGCACATGAGGAGGTTCCAATATCAATAAATTTCATGATCAAATGTTCAGAGATGTGTTTTTCCTCAAAACTCTGTTTTGAGGAAAAACAGGGTATTTTTAGATTTTATTGTATAAATTCATGTAATTTTATTCCCTTCATATGTAAATTACTTCACCTGCAACCCTGGTCACTTTTCTTAGCCTCAATAGCTCCAACCCCCTGCAAAACAAACAAAACATAAGTCATTCAAGTCATCACATGTTCTAATAAAGTGAAAAAGCCCAAAATAGAGTTAAAATAAAGTCATCTTCAAAACATTGTAAAAGTGGGTTTTGCAAACCAAAAATTTAAAGGCTCCTTGTATATAAGTCATTTCTCCAATTTTAAAAGCTCATTTGCACTCAAAGACAAAGTTGGGAAAAGCAAAGTCATGTTGGTGAGCAAGTAAGAAAAAGTTAGTGAAAAATCGCCCCAAGACAGAGGCGCGACACATTGGGCAACTGGCATGGTACACATAACAGGCGTGGCGCATAGGGCCGCAATCTCCAGTTCAAATTTACACTAGTGCGGCGCATACACAGGGCGCGGTGCGTTGGGTTTGATGCACGGCGCATATGGCTGGTGTTGGGACTCAGAAATGTCATATTTTCATCCACCTTTTTCTTCACTATTCCTTACATTTCATCATCCCATTAATCTTTTATCATATCATTTTCATACATACATTTGGGTTTCACCTTCTTATTTTCCATTTTATTCATTTTTGTATTATAAGTGAATTTGTGACTAAATATTAGAAAATGTACATATTTATATATATATCTCAAGAATATGTGAGTTTTGTGATGTGTAGGAAATATGTGAAAGAGACTTATCCATATCGCCTCCACCATATTAAGGAGATAATTATGCAAGCCAATTCCTAAGGAGAAAATCATGGAGGATTTGGTTGGCATATCTCATCCAATTCCCAAGGAGAAAAGCATGGAGGATTTGGTTGGCATATCTCATCCAATTCCCAAGGAGAAAAGCATGGAGGATTTGGTTGGCATATCTTATCCAAGATATGTGAGAGATTTGTGTGGGATTCAAAGGGATCATATTTTGTAATAATGGGAAACTAGTTAAAAATGCTTGAGAGATTTGTGGGATCATATCTTGTAATAATGGAAATTAGTTGAGAGTGCTTGATAGAATATTGGATATGTAATTATGAGAAGGTTATCTTCCTCATGTATATAAGAGAGTTCTCTCTCTTCATTTTGATGGAGAATAATGGAAAGGAATTCTTAGTTTTTCATTTTTATGCTTTCATGATTTGTAACTTGGTTCTTGTAATATAATTTGACATAGTTTTATTTTTGTGAGCTCACATATGTTGTTTATCATTCAATTATTCACATGTTGTATTGTTTTTCCTTTATGCAATTTCCTGCTTTCATAGTTAATGTTTCAATGCCTTCTTAGATTAATGTGATTTCAGTAATTTAGATTAATTTGATTTCAGTAATTTAGATTAGAGTAGATTAGTTCCACTTTAGTCCTGCATATATAGTGCATGTGTCTCGTAAGTCTACGGACCTTGGATTGACAAATTAAATAGTTGGGCAAGTACTACAACAGAATTAAACGAACATAGTTTCACCCAACATTTTGGCTCCGTTGCCGGGGAGGCACGATGGATTGAAGTTTAGTTTGATTTTTCATGCAAGTGTGTTTAGACATGTTCCTAACTCTGAGGTGTTAAAGCGGTAAGATGTGGGGAACAGCCTACGCATCGCATTCAAGATACCGTAACGGGCTCGACCTCTTATGGATCAGAGCATGTAGGGCGTGTTTACATTTATGCAAGTGTGAATTTCAATTTCTGCAAGTGTGTTTGATTTTCACAACTGTGAAGAATGTTTGATGAATTCATGGTTCATGGTTATAATTGAAGCATTCAATTACTCAATTAATGAGCAGTCCTTGTAAGAGGGTTTAATTGAGTATTGAATTCAATATTATTTTTATGGTCCTTTTGTTTTTAATTCAATTTTTAGTGTGCTGTTTTTTTTTGTTTTTTTTTTCAACATGATTTAACAATGAGTTTCAGCTTGGAACTACTCACTCAGATCCTAGCAGAAGTCAGGATCTCTTCTTCCTTGGAAGAGGAGATCTTGACAAGAATTAAAGGTTCAACTACTCCCCAAGAAATAAATGAAGATTCAACATCTGAAGAATCCTGTGTATCTGATGGCAAACAACCATTCGAACAGGAGATCGAGGAAGAAGAGCAGCAGATCAGAGAAGAAGAACAGGAGTTACAACATGATCTGAGTGAGAGAAACTGTGCTTATCAAAGCTTTATCGAACAATGGTTCCAGGTAAGTATTAGATTAGATTCATCTTTTTATTTTTATTTAGTTGATTTACAGATACAGCCACTAGACTCATTCACTTTCGAATATTTTCATTTTTCATTTGAAAACTTGCTACTGAATCTATTGTTGTCACTGCTACGTGAATGGCTTCATTGGAAGTTTAACTACACGTAACTAATTTGTAAATTCTAATTAGTATAGAGTAGGTAGGCTTTCAGTTTTAGTTTTTTCTTTCATTTTCAGTTTTTTTTTTACCTAGAATAAGTATGCTCTCCTCCTGCGTCTTTGTACGATCTCGAGGATCAGAAAATAGGGATGATTTAGACTAATTTCAAGAATAAATTCATGTTTTGCAATATGCTTCATCACCAACATCTTTCGATATGCAAATTATTATGTCCATTTGTTAAAAAAAATTAAGAGAAAGTTTAGTTTCTTTCTCAACTTTAGTTTTTTATTGATTAAAAAAAAAAATTTAACAACTAACCATTTTTGTTTTTAAAGATAGGATTACCATTTTTGTTTTTCAAAGATAGGATTAATTCCATTTTTTTTAGACCTTTAATAATTAAAAAAAAAAAACCAGCGAAATCAAAAACAACTCTGCATCATTCATTGTATATACAAAACATCAAACAAAACCAAGTTGAGTAGCTGATAAACCGAGCCCGGTTCAGTATCTGAGTATCCCATCCGAGCCCAGTCAATGAGCCCATCCGAGCTTTGACTGGCAATGAATGTCATTATGCCTATGTCTTGTCATTATACCTATGTGAGGTGCTGTAGTAACGTTGTGTTCTGTATGGCGGTTCCCTTACATTCTATATGAGCATGTGGTTTCACAAGCAGGTCACTTTTCGATCAAATCCTTCATTTGGCCCAGTGCCCCTTTGGTGTGGTCATTGTAAGCATCTTGCTCCTGAGTATGAGAAAGCTGCAGCTAGTCTTAATACCACATGCACTTCAAGGTAACATATTTCTCTTTACCAAATGGCACCCATTTCAGAGACATGACTGCAGGTTGTAATCCTTTTTTCCTGTCAAATAGCTCTTCAGATGAATTTTTTTCATGTATGATTTCCATTCAATACTAGTAAGGGACCAGGGTAGGCATCGCTTTGTAATCCAAATCATACGACTTTTGGAGTACATGATCTGATAAACAAGTCAAGTTGCATAAAATCAGCCAAGATTGTCGTGTTTGCTATGAGCCTTCAAGAGGTACAGTCTGTGGAGGCTTCTTTACAAAACTGAGTCTCATTTGTTTTCCTTTCTTTTCAAGTCTTGTGGCTTTAAATGTTTCATTTGATGCAAGGACTTAAGATTTCCATTCCTCGTAAGCATGTTTTTGCATTTTCTTGGGTCTCTTCAAACTAGACACCTCTAGTCCATCTTTTCTTTGGAAATTCCAACAATATCAAAGCAAAGGTCATTCATGGATGCTGCAACACTTGAGAATTCTGAATCGGATGTACCACAAATCTCAATCAATCTTGTCCTGTCCACTTTTAGCTTGTTCCTTCTTGCACACAAGTAAAATGCCACTGCAGTAAATACAGGACGACTAAAATCAGCACTTGAACGCCGAGACTCAGGAAATGCAGCTACAAATCTATCCTTGTATAAAGACAATGCTCTTTGGGCAGACCCAATTAATCTAAGACACCCAAATTGGATTGCCAGTTCTCTTATGTCTAGTTTTGGCCTGACACCGAGAGCATTCTGCATCGCATTCAAGGATCTTGTGTAGGCCTTCTTTGACATGCCACTGAGCTTAATGGCCTTCTGTCTATCAAAAGGAACCTGTCATTTGGCAGCGGCTAACTCAAAGCAGAGCACAGATTTGCAGACCTCGCCCACACCAAATGTTGAGGAATCAAAATGAACATTGCTAAGGCGCCTCAGCTCCTCGGCTTTTCTAATAGATGTCTTGTCCTCTGCAAGACCCAACTTCCTTCCCAAAGCTTCCATATCCATCCTTGATCCTTCCTTGCTACCTGCAATGTATTATTAAGGGACTTTGTTCTGAGGAGTAATACCACTCCTCTTCGCGGGTCCATTGTCTTGGATAAAGTTGATACTAATGAAGAAACGAATAAAGCTTTGGCTAGTGAATATGATGTAAAGGGATTTCCAACTCTGAAGATCATTAGGAAGGGAGGGTCAAGTGTTCAGGAGTATAAAAGTCCTCGTGTCCCGCATCTGTGGAAATCAAATCTTCCGACGAGGCCACTAGCCTTATTGGTGACCAGAAAGTATTCATAGTTGGAGTGTTCTCAAACTTTGAGGGTGAGGAATATACCAATTTCACTACTGTCACTGAGACAATGCATTCCGAATATGATTTTGGTCATACATCCGATCCTACATTCCTTCCTTTGAAGGATTCTCCAATAAACCCACCATTCGTTCGGCTGTTTCAGCCTTTTGATGAGCGATATTCTGACTCTCAGGATTTCAATGTTGATTCATTCGAGAAGTTTGTTGAAGAAGCCAGTATTCCCCTTGTAGCAGTTCTGACTAAGGACCCTGAAAGTCATTCTCATGTTATCAAATTCTTCAACAGCCCAGATGCCAAGGCCTTGTTTTTTTTAATTTTACTGCAGACAAAGCAGAGGAATTCAAAGTTACATATCAAGAGTTAGAAAAATCTAAACGAATGATGATCCTGTAAAAGTTGTTGTGGCAGATACTCTGCAAGAAATGGTCATCTATTCTGACAAAAATGTACTTGTGGAGTTCTATGCACCTTGGTTTGGACATTGCAAGAAACTGGCAAGGTTGGAAACTACGAGGGAGATAGGTCAAAGGAGGACATCATCGATTTCATTAATCAAAACAGAGATTCTGTAAGCCAAAATGATAACAGAAAGGATGGAATTACTCATATTTTTGTTTTGCCTAGTTAAATTTCACATGGATTTTCTATAATCTATTGAACATCACATGACAAAAAAAAATAAAATTAAAAAATAATAAAAATAATAATAATAGTAATAATAATAAACAAAAATTAAAAATTAAAAAAGTTAAAAAAAAAAATTGCCCTCATTCATTTACATCAAACTTCATAACACCAACTACTTCCCCAAAAAGATACAAAAGCCTTTTCAAATGTTTTAAATCAATTTTCCTGCAAACCAATAAAAACATTTTGAAAAAGTATTGCACAATCAATGAATACATTGCATGGGGACATGCAATATTTCTAGTTGGGGGGAAATCAAAGTATGTTGGATTTTTTGTGAATTTATGGGCAAAAGTTAGGATGCATATACTAACAAGATAAATGAGATTGGTGTTGTGTAGGTCAACGAGAAGCTTATGCAGAAAGCTCAACATTACGATACGACACCCTTTTCATCCACAATTAGTGTAACTTCGAAAAATAATTTACAAATGGACATTTCATAAATTCTTGAAAATGCGCTAATTTGTTTTTGAGTCACTTCATACAGGAATGATCAATGGAGATGGCACACAAAGGTGACAATTTTTATGCAGGGATGGTGCTCAAAGTTGAAGACAATCTCATGCAAAAGTGATTTTTCGAAATCACAATGAAACATGCATCATTGGATGCTTGAAGGAACAAATTCTTCACTACACATATCATGACATTTTCCACTACACAAAAATCCTTTTGCGTCATGATTACTTCCCTTTTTCCTTCCAAACACCTATACCATCCTTGTGTTGCAGCCCATCTTCCATTTCCTTATCTTTCACGACTTCATACACGCCTGTTTTTCTGAATCGCATACATCCCTTTATCATTTTCAGTTTATTTTTGCCTTCTAGTTTGTCTTCTGAATAAAATGCATTCCCTTTCCATGATTACATTACCTTGATTTCCTTGCCATGCTGATCCACACTGCTTTTCCATGAGTTCTTTCCATTTATAGTCCTACCAAATCTTTTTGTACAAACTCGCGTTGACTGGTGTGGGATTCCTTAAGGCCCACCTTTCAACAAGTCTTGCCCCATCGACATCAGCACCTTATCTGGGAAATAGACTAGAGTTCCTTTTGAGTACCTAGAGGCTTGCATGCCTTAATGGCAAGTTCTCTCGTTGGTGATCATGGGAATACATCAATGTCATTTGATCTTCAGATCTTACAAGTGGCTTGACCTCGACACATCCATTCGCACTTCGCAAGATGTGCTCCGGTACCTTGGCACTCATTGACATCAATGGTGAGTTGCCTCGAATTGGTTAACGACATACATCAATGGCTGGTAATCCAATGATTTCTATTCATGCTCGACATCGACACATTCATTCACATGTTTATAATTGTACCATCGGGTTTGTAGCGGGTGAAGACTATACACTCTTTTTCACGACTCCCTCAGCAGTTACAGCAGCATGCATTCTGATCTATGAGAGAGTACCACAGTTCCACTTTCAGCATTTATCTTTTCTATGATTGAGCATCAGCAGTTCAGATTCCTTCATTTCCCAGGATCCAGTTACAACAACATCAGTCACATTTTCCTGATCCAGCAGCAGCAGCAGCTACATTCCTATTGCATAGTTCATCATTCTTGGGTAAGTAGAGGTATGTTGTTTTCTAATCTTTAATCATGCAATTCCTTATATGCTAAATTGAAAATTGTGGAAAATTCCCTCACCATGCTACATTTCCTTTCGTGAGCCATGTTAGGTTGCATGAGGACATGCAACCCATTCAGTTGAGGGGGGGAGAACTATATTCACTACATATTCGCTTCCATGATTCCATTTCTTCACCACTATCACTCCATTTTTCTCATTTACCATTCACCAACATTTATTTTCCAATAATACTTTGTTGCAGTTTGCTTCATACGTAATATTGGCATGCTTCATTAATATTACAAAAGGGCTTTCTTATGAACATTATGATTTCCAGTGAGTGTTTACATTATTATTGAAGAAAAGAGAACAGAAAATGAAATGAATGTTGTTAACACACGAACCAACATTATTTGTATTTATGGTTGTCACACAAGAACCAACCATATTCATTGTTGTCACACAAGAACCAACAATAAGAACATGTAAATTGTTACTCATGTCTCTCACATATCCTGGAAACATTCATTATTAAAGACATCATCATGTAAAGCCAAATTTAAATATGCCAAATGTTCTTAAAAGATACCCGTGCATGGTTGCATGAGGACATGCAACAAATTTAGTTGGGGAGGATGTTGGGACTCAAAAATGTCATATTTTCATCCACCTTTTTCTTCACTATTCCTTACATTTCATCATCCCATTAACCTTTTATCATATCATTTTCATACATACATTTGGGTTTCACCTTCTTATTTTCCATTTTATTCATTTTTGTATTATAAGTGAATTTATGACTAAATATTAGAAAATGTACATATTTTTATATATATCTCAAGAATATGTGAGTTTTGTGATGTGTAGGAAATATGTGAAAGAGACTTATCCATATCTCCTCCACCATATTAAGGAGATAATTACGCAAGCCAATTCCTAAGGAGAAAATCATGGAGGATTTGGTTGGCATATCTCATCCAATTCCTAAGGAGAAAAGCATGGAGGATTTGGTTGGCATATCTCATCCAATTCCTAAGGAGAAAAGCATGGAGGATTTGGTTGGCATATCTTATCCAAGATATGTGAGAGATTTGTGGGGGATTCAAAGGCATCATATTTTGTAATAATGGGAAAGTAGTTAAAAATGCTTGAGAGATTTGTGGGATCATATCTTTTAATAATGGAAATTAGTTGAGAGTGCTTGAGAGAATATTGGATATGTAATTATGAGAAGGTTATCTTCCTCATGTATATAAGAGAGTGCTCTCTCTTCATTTTGATGGAGAATAATGGAAAGGAATTCTTAGCTTTTCATTTTTATGCTTTCATGATTTGTAACTTGGTTCTTGTAATATAATTTGACATAGTTTTATTGTTGTGAGCTCACATATGTTGTTTGTCATTCAATTCTTCACATCTTGTATTGCTTTTCCTTTATGCAATTTCTTGCTTTCATAGTTAATGTTTCAATGCCTTCTTGGATTAATTTGATTTCAGTAATTTAGATTAGAGTAGATTAGTTCCACTTCAGTCCTGCATATATAGTGCATGTGTCTCATAAGTCTACGGACCTCATATTGACAAATTAAATAGTTGTGAAGTACTACAACAGAATTAAACGAACATAGTTTCACCCAACAGCCGGCAGGCCCAAAATCTTCAGCAACTTCTCCAAAATGCCAAAATCACCCAAATCTTCCAGTGTATAAGTAAGTACAGTCCTCCTCTTGGCTAGTGAAATATTTTTCTACAAATTTTATGGTGGTTGTCTTATGGTGATTGTTTAAAAAGAAATCAAACCCTATCCCTTGAAATCTCTCAAAGGAAACTACTGCCTAGGGTTTGAAACTGTTGTTTTGGCTGCCAAGTCAATTTTGTTATTCCCTCACCTTTCCACTCCCTCACTCATTTTCCTTGATTCCCCTATTCCCTAAATTCATACATTCCTAAAACATCATTTATTCCTACCCCAATTCCCATTTCCCAAAATCCCAAATACAAATTCCCAAACCCTAGTCCTATACCAAAAGCTCCCAAATTACTCTCTAATTCCCTATTCCCTTAACTAAAACCTATCCCAACAGTCCCTAAATCCCTCATTTTTCCCTCCCTCTACAGTCCCTCATATCACTTTTCCCCTTGGTGGCAGAAATCAAAAACATCATAAATCACCTACTTCTCATCAAGACAGCTCATCCACCTAGCAGAGATGGAATCTGATCCCTCATATGCTTATGAAGAGGAGACACACAGTGACTCACCTACAGAGGTACATGCACCCTGAGGCCTCATAGAGGTGGCAAGCATATTCGAGAAGAAACAACCACTCTTGCTGAGTTACAGGCCTGCCCTCTTGCCATCACTTGTTTTTAGCACCAGTCCTACTATGAATTTTGTGAGAAGGTTGCTAGCATTCAGTTTCACCATGAGTTGGCTCATTTGTTTGTGTTGCATTTACATGATGGTCAAGCCACTCTAGCTGGTGTCACTTTCACATTAACACCAAAATATATTTCACTAGCAACTGGTATTCCTAAAATTGGAGAGCAGTTGAACAAGAGGCAACAAATTGACCGATAGCATTATGAACCATACATCAAACCCATTGATTTGAGACATCTCAGGAGATTTTTTCCTTTTTGGTACCTCAAAGATTCATATGCTCCTTTAATGAAACTGATCGTGAAGTATTTCAGCTGTGAGGGCCGGTTTTCCTGTTTATATGCTTATCATATCAAATTGCTGATGCATTTTACCAGGGTGAGGATGATGAACCTCCCCTACTTCATGTGCCAAAACATTGAGAAGATGACCACCCTAGTACAGCACAAGACTCCTCAGCAACAGTTCAATGGTATATATCATTTTTCTGTCATTAAAATTGTGGTCATCCATCAGCTTGGCTTACAAGGCATCACTTGGGAGGACTTCATTTCTCGTGAGTTTTTCACAGCTCCTCAGGGACCTTCAGAGACTATACATGAGATAGGTGGACCTTCATATTAGCATGAGGGTCATGAGACACAGACCGCTAGTATGCCGATGTTTATCACTTATCAAAAGGGCACTAGATGGTTGTTCGCAACAGCTAAGCGAGTATTATCTCCACCCGAGGTGGAAAGGGTCCCGCTTTTGTCATCAGCACAATAGGTTCAGGACAAAGGCAAGAGGCCACTACAGGATGAAGGATGATCAGGTGATTGGGAGACTGATTTCATTCTCATTGAGGGTGATGATACGAATATGGGCCCGCAAAGCACAAATCTCAAAGAAGTCATTCAAGAGCAGCAGGCGGACATCAATGCCTTGTCCCTCAACTTGGAAAGGGCTAAATGGACAATACAGTACTTGGAGCAAAGAAATAAGTAGCTTTGAAGATCAGCAAGTGATTATGGAGTTGCAAAACATTCGGGAGAATCACCAAGCTGCCCAAAGGAGGGGGGTGGAGATCACTTCACTTGAGCAAGAGACTAATGCCGATCGGGAGTCATGGCTTGAAAGAGCCAATATCCACTTGGAGAGGAGGTTATAAAAGGTTATCAATGAGAATAATACGTTGAGAAACATGACATATCGTTATTTGTCAAGAATATGGTGTGCCAAGCTAGAATCAGGAGCTTGAAGGCAAAATTGAAGAGAGCATCAAGGAGGCAAAAGGAGCATGGAGGACTTTAGATATTGGTTGAGGCTTCCTTGGCCCAACATAATGCTTGATGAAGAAGACTCAGCCCAAATTTCAAAAAATTTGGGGCAAATTTTGCATTTTTGGAATTTTTGGCACAAAAAAAAAGGATTTTCTGCTCTATGCGTCGCGCCACCTGCCGCTCGCTTTTGATAGGAGCCTCCAAATGACAAAAACTCAGAATTTTTGGATTTGGCATGAAAAAGCATGCTCTCCTCCCAATGGCCAAGAAATTTGGACAGGTTTTGAGCCCTCAAAAAGGTCAAAACACTCAAAAAATGATCTCACTGCCCCTATTTTGACACACATGAAGCAGTGTTGGGAGAATTGAATTTTGGAGGGTCGAATGGAGGCCAAATTGGAAAATTATACTTGGGTTGGAAAGTAGATAGGTAGACCTTTCCAACAAGAACACTTGGAGTGAATTTGGACATTGGGAAGGCCTTCAAAAGTGGCTCCAAACAGGCACTATGCATAGAGAATCAGGCGTGGCGCATAGAGGAAATTTGGCCCAGTTTGACCAAGAATGCTCTGTTTTTCGCCTATCTTTTGCCAGTTTGACTTTTTCACCTTATTAATGTCAAATTTGTGATGTAATTCAATGTACATGGATGGATCATGATGTAAATATGTCAAATTTTCACTTATGGAGGTAGATTCATCTGTTAAAAAGTTGTTTGAAACTGAATGAATCAGTTCCCTTGTTTCTAGAGGCGTGTTGTTCTATTGCCTGATTTCTAGTTCTCACTTTAGAATTAGTTGAAACAGCTCCTAAACATGTCAGCTCGACCCCTAGAGGCCAGGATGAGCTATTTCTTGTCTATGTTATGTAGTTTTTCAGTCATTAGCATGGTTGGACTTTTGAGAAAACCTTGAGCTCCATTGTACACTCATATCAGCATTTTGGCTAAGGAATTGAGACCAGGATTTGCAGCACTCTTTGGGATCCCTGTGGCATTTTGTTTTGGTACAGTGCTTTTTTTTGTAATTGTGAATTTACTTATGTGTTGTGTATGACATTATCTATCTTGTTTCTTCCTAACTAAATCAAACAAGAGTGTAAGTAGAACCCATTGAAATTGCAATGCTCTACTTGAGGTTTGCTTTAGTTTCTTGATGTTTTCAGCTGTTTGGAGAGGATCCATGGTTTCTCTTACCCTCTTCAACTCCTCATCTATTTAATCCTTCCACCTCATGCAATTTTAAGTGTCAAAATCAGTTGCCTACCTTTCCCCATTGAGATCTTTGCAAAGCTGAGCCTCATTCCCCACACCAAAAATCTGCTTTCCCATTTGAGCCAGCAAAAACATCATTTTATTCAATAAAACTCTTTTGCACACATACCTAGCCCAAGATCAATAGTTATATCAGTCATCTCAAGCTTTTAGTGATCATATTTTGTTGAGATTGACCTAGAGAGATCCCTCTCCTGACTTGGTAGGGCTAGCTACCAGGTTAAGCGTGGTTTGATGTTGGCCCTGGATCCTACCTTTATCAGCCTAAGGTAAATCTAGGCTCTAACAGTAGGCATGGTCCTCAAGTTGGAGTTTTCAAAAGAATTTTATGAGCTTAATTGGACTTATCTTTTTTATGTGTTGAAAGCATTCAACTTCTCTGATGAATGGATTGAGTGGTTAGTTTCTTTATTCTCTTCTCCCTTTTTCTCTATATTGATCAATATACCCCCCTCCACTACTTTCAACATGTCTCAGTGAATTAGGGAAGGGTATATTCTATTACCCTACCTCTTTGTTTTAGATATCAATGGTTTAGGTCTCTAAATATAAGTAGTTATGCACAAAGGAGAAATAAGGGGAATGAGGCTTCACAGTCATTGTCAGGCCTAAGAATTATCCTTAAAATACATCCACTTTCACACCATTCAACATCAACTTTCTCTCCATCCATACGTTTTCTCACCGCTATTCCACCACCATGTCATCACATTAGCTTCACTTTCATCATTAAATGGGTTATCATTGTGTTTTCCAAAACATTATTAATTATTAGTATTTTTAAGAGAATTTGTGGTTAAACTTTAGAAAATAATATCCATATACTTATACCTAACAATTAGAATGAGTTTGTTGACATGTGTAGGTACAAAGGAAGCTTCTAAGGCACCCTTATGTGGCACTCTATGTTCAAATTCGAATTTGAGGAGATCATGGACCTCATGGATAAGATCATGGACCTCATGGAGAAGATCATGGAGGATAGGGTTATGTGTCACCATTGGTTGAGAAATATGTGGATCAAAGGAGGGAATAGTGGATCATCATTATGAGTTTGTTATCTCATCTTGTTGTATAAATAGGAGTGTTATCTCCTTCATTTGTAATCTTGATTTTTAGAATTTAGAAACTTAGTCCTGCATTTGTAATTTTAGATTTTAGAATCATTGTAATAGAGAGTTTAGAACCTCTTGGAATGTAGAACTTGGAGCTTGTAATTGCAATTTGAAATTGACGATAAATAAAGTGGATTAGATTTTCTTCTACATTTGACTTCTTTCTAGGTGTGCTTGTGGAGCTATGGAGGGCCCCCATTGCCTCACTTGCATACTTGTTTTGGTATAGTAAGCTTTCATTTATGTTTTTAATTTCATTAGTTTAAAGATCTTGATGCTGGAAATATAAATGAATAGTATCATGTAAGAGATCTTTAATATTTCCTATAATCAATTTAAATTATGTTTAAATGCCTTCATTTCTTAGTTTATTGATTAAGATGGTTAGAAATATTAATGGATAGCCTCCTGTGAGGGAGTTTCAATATTTCTTACCCTTGTCATTAATGTCTTTTAATTTTTAGATTTCATTTTGTTAAATGACTAAATAGGTGTTGGAGATCCCAATGAAAGACCTCATGTAAGGGAGCTTTGGCATTTCTTCACCTAGGTTAGTTTAGTTTGTCTCTAAGTCCTTATATATTGGATGATCCTCGAACTTTACTTACCCAAATTGATAGTAAATGAAACTCTAATTTGCATTAGGATTTTAGAACCAACATTTTGGCACCATTGCCAAGAATGATCATTTAGAGATAGACTTAGGAAGTTATTTTTATTGCAATTTTCTTTTATGGACTAACTTGTGAAACCTGGTGACAACAGGATCTTCATAAACGTGTTCAAGTTGAGATTTTTTATTTTTCATACTTAGTTTGATTTTAAATTCATTTTTTTATCAAACCACCCGTTCCTTACTAGTTCATCTATGGATAAGAAATTTGAAGATGTTAAACAGGTACTTCTTGGAGAGCAAGGACAATACTGAAAACTGGTTTCAAAAGAACCTTGTGCCAACTCCAAGAATAAGACAGGTTACTCACATGTTTGCAAATCATAAGGTAAAAAATTTAAATCTTGATGTGAGAATTTTTGAATTCTTAGTCCATAGGTGGCTTCACTGGAATCATTCTTTTACCTAGGAAATAAAAATTCTTTCAATCATGTTAAGGTAGAATAGATTAGAAAAATAGAACGAGATCTCACTAGAGATTTTAGTCTTGTTTTTCTTTAAAAAATAAACATCCACACTTCTCATGAATAAATTTAGGTAAGAGGCACTTCATCCATGCTAACCTACAAAAGAAAAAAAAACAAACAAAACACAAAAACAAACAAGAAAATCAATAGGTTAGTATGCTCTCTTCCTGTGCTTCGAGCGATCGAGAAAATCAGAAAATCTCTTGATTTATTTTCAAAATTATATAAAACTCTCTTGCTAGGAATTTGCACAAATCATTAAAACTACAAGCATTACAAGAAATCGAAATCATTTTCTTTTAAGAAATTCTTTATTTTTTATTTCAAAATTAAATTTGTAGTTTCATGATTTGATAATTGTGTTAAAACTTCTTTGCATCACGAACATTTGAAACATCTAGTTGTTGCATCAAGAGATCTTAAGGTAACGCCTTTGTAGTCTCTGCCAATGTTAACACTATTAGCTGCTTCAATTTGAGCACTGAGCAGAACAAGTGAACAATGATGAATGCACAGTTTCATTTTGGATTAATTTGATGACTGCATCTGCTCCTCTGCATCTCTCGTAAATATTTAGATACTTGGTGCTACATACATTTCCATTTAATAACAAAGACCCCGGCGGATGATAAGAGAGATTATATCAGAATCAAAATCAAACTTAGCAGTTGAATCATTTGTTGCTGCTCTTGCTTCCTGAATTGAACAGAGGCAAGCGAAATATATACAATAGTTCTTAAAGGAAGCAGAGAATGCGAGAGAAGCGATTTGAGCATGCAGATTTTGGGGCACGATTTGAGTGATTTGATGATTTGAGGATTACATCCCGATTTTGTGAAGCTATTAATGATTTTGTGATTGCATGCAGATTTTCTTCCATTTCACCAGAATAGAGATTCGATCTGCATACCTTGATCTTAAGAAAAAGGAAAGGAGCCACCATCTACTCCAGTGTTTCCTACATAATCGGTCAATCTAATATTGAAAGGAGCATTTTATCAAATCAATGCAGCTTTAATGTACATTTGTTGAGGCGTTTACTCTTGGGAGTCTATACATTGACATGTTTACTCAACAGAGATTTGTTGTTGCCCTTCCCATGCTTTGGTTAAGTGACGGGCCTCTGCCGAGACTACTAAAAAAAGACGAGCATAACTCCGCCAGTTTTCTTTGAATTTGGTACCATTCCAAAAATGTCCTCCACCTACTCAGCCTTGTTCGTAATCACTTCAGCAATACTAATCCTCATTTCCTTCACTTGAGCTACTTCATGTCTGCGTCCAGGTTCAGATGTCTTATCTATGAATTGATGGACAGGTTTGACAAGCACTTGCATGTGATTCAAGGTCTAGCAATCCTCCCATGGTTGTCGTTTAACTCCATTATACTATTTATCCCTGTTGTGATTCGTCTCTCCATTATGCTCCTCATATGCTTGTGCCTTTATCTCAAACACTTCTTCTCTCATCAGTATATAAAGAAAGCATGGGCTAGCAACATCTATCTCTCTACTCTTTTTGATATATTGCTGGGTGGCTTAGATTCGACATCTATAGTGATAGGGTGGGAAATGGCAGAAATGCTGAGAAATCCGCTAGTGATGAAGAAGCTTCAGGAGGAGCTAGAATGCGTTGTACGATTGGATTGCATGGTATGTGAATCTGATCTACCCCACCTCGTTTCTTTACAAGCTATGGTCAAAGAAACGATTCACTTCCATCCACTGAGACCTTTCTTGTACCGTCACTTATCTGCCGAGTCCTGCAATGAATTGGGCTATGAAATCCCAAAGGATACTCATGTTCACGTGAATATTTGGGCGAATGGGAAAAACCCAAAGTCATGGGAGGACCACCATGTTTTCAAGCCAGAACCCCTAAATGTTCATTAGGATTTAACACCGTGGCATTGCTTTTACACACATGGATAATATCGGGCATACAGAAAAAGAAATTATCGAGCTTGCAAATGAAGTGAGGAGAATTCTTGGAGGGGTTTATCTTTCGTTGTAAAAGATATCCATATTAATCACTCTAGTTTTTGAATGGAAAAAACGGGGATAAGCAATGCTAGGATCTATGGAAAGGCTAGCCACTTTCTGGAGCATGGTGAAGGTAAGGTCCTGGTCTTACTTGAGCCGGGCTCTAATGTTTATGCTCAACGAGTATGCAACCTTATTCCCTTCATTCAATGGAGTTCAATTTTTGTGAGACACTTGCCTAAATTTTTTTTGTTGACTTTACAAGGAAAAGTCAAGGAACTCGATACTCTCATCTAAATATCTGGCAAAAGGTAAGGCTTATGAGCTTGTTTATTCAAATTTATGGACCATTGTTTTCCTCGTTGAAGTAACTCAAAAACAGAGAATATGATTTCTTTTGAAATGGCAGTCTAACTTGATTGAATTATGTACATTCCTCATGTTGTACCAGTTGGCCCTTCTACACTTATACACTGCTTTTGTGCAATGAAATGTTTATCCATAATAAGTGATTATCATTTAAGTACCTTTGATATCAAGGTTTAATTCTATCTCAAGGTTTTCTAGTTCTGAAGGTAAAAATCAGAGGTTTTGTAGCAAAGATATCATTACTCGAGTCAAAAGCCGGTTTCTTTTCATATCATTACTCAAGAGTCAAAACAAAAAGCTAGTTTCTTTTCATCAATGAAAGTAATGGCATCATACCAGACATGATTTTAGGTGCAAGGAAACAAGGAAATTACCAACATGCATGAGAATATGTTGGGCGTAAGTGTTTTAATATGCCACTTTATTGTTTGAAAACAACCAAACTAAATAGCTTATCTCAACAGACATTATAGTTGAAGTTTAGCTTTAAGGAGACTAGAATAATTTTGTGATCAAATAATACCTCAACCCAAGACTTATGTAAAATTCTAATTATGAATAATTTGTCATGCATTAACACAATCAACATAAGTAACTACTCCCTTGGTTCAAATTCAAATAGTAAAACTGAGAAGAGCTGGAACAAACTTGTTAATGATGTGGGTTGAAATATGTTTCTTTTTTAACATAAGCAAAGCAAGTACTCCCCTTGTTCAAATTAAAATAGTACAGCTAGAAAGAGTTGGAACAAACCTGTCAATTCTATGGTTTGAAATATGTTTTTTTGGTCATACTATTGTAAACAATTAAAATTCTGAATTATTATCCAAATAAACAGGGAATGGAAAGAGATAAGAAAATTATTGACTTCAGGGATAATAATACGGAACAAAACTCAATGATATCACTTGGAAGCAAATTAGGAGGATTCATTTATAGAACATTTAGAGGATTATAGATGGCATTAAAATCTATGCTTGTATTCTTGTTGTATGCTTTTATGTAATGTACTAATCTACAGGACACAACAAATCTCTAATGCCAAGCTTTTTGCCATGCACATTCCATGAACCATCTGACACAAACTAGAGGTAATTTATTTTTCATGGATATTTATTAAAAATGGACTGTTATCAACATCAGGAATTGGACTAAAATTACACTTTTGATTCTCCTTAATCTGTTTCATTTGGCATTAATTTTTGCATAAGAATCATCAAGGAATTGGCCATTTCATTTTTAATACACTTACGTTCTTTATGCCATTTGTTTTTCTTTTTTTTCTTTTTTTTCTTTTTTTTTTCAGATTTAGAATGGTCAACTGATCATTCAGGAAACTAATTTTGCACACAATTGGTCTTAAAAATACTAATTTCGTGAGAAATTCTAAATAACAAGTCCATGATCATAAACGAAATTTCCAGGAAATTACAAGTTCTTGCAACTTCCTATAATAGCTTAATGGTTTGACATGTTGCATGACAAATTAGAAAATTCGAAGATCTAGGGTTTGTTCCTAAATGTCCAAGGATGGTGAAATACCTATCCACTTTTTAATTCTAAGTCTACAGGTGGCTGGTCAACGTTGGTCAAACTCCACTATTTTAGTAGAAATTCTAGAATTAATGAGCAGATTTGCTATATTTGAGATTTTGCATGCCAAAATTCACCTTTTCCCAGAAAGAGTCATTAACCATTTCTCATTATCCACATACAATTCATTACATTACCATCAAATCTAACCCACCAATCAAAGCAATGAAGCTCATTTACAAGCTTTTAGTTCCACGTTACTTATTCATTGTGAGTTTCCTTTTCCCTACCCTTGCAAATAAAACCTTGCTTCCATACACCATTGAGTCCATAGTCCTTGAGTCTAAATATTTTTCTAAAAACACCTTGAAGCTTGCATGCCTTAAGGGAAAGCTATCATGCTGATAAACAATGGAATACATCAATGTCCCTTGTTTGTCAGATCGTCTAAGTATTCGACAACAACAAATTCATTCATACTTAGAAAGATGTGTTCGGGGCATCTTGACTCTCATCCATATCAAAGATGGGAGAACTCGTGTTGACTAGTGGCATCCATCAATGGCCACTAATTTAACAATTTCTTGTTATGTTTGACGCTCAAGCATTTATTCACATGACAAGAATTGTGCCAAAGAGCACTGAAGACTTGAAGATCAAGCATTTTGTAGCAAAGGAAGTAGATTTACTTTCATTAATTTTCATTTTTTGATGTAAACAACTTGAGGACAAGTCAATAAATAAGGCTGGGGGGGAGTGTAAATTCTAAATTTTGTATACCTTCCAAGACTTATACATTTTTAGCCGCATTCAACAGAGGATTCCAAACATTCAGCAAAAGATCTAGTATCATATTCAAATTAACAGAATCCTCTCCCTCTCCTATGTTCAAAGTCTCAGTTATTTGTGACCTATAAGATTCATTCTTTACCAATTCGTTCAAAGGAACTAATGTATTCAATTTAAATATTTCATTTTTAATATTGAAAGGGAGCTGAGGTTTGTTTGTTTGATTCAGATCTTCCTTAATGTGTGCAGTTTGAGTGTCTTTATCCTGTTTCTCAGTGGTAGGCATTCCAGTCTGTGTTTCTACTGTTTTTCCTTGATTTCTTTTGTTTTTTTTGTTTTCAGTAATTGACTTTGTTTGGGTTTCAATGGAGGTTATATCTGCAATCCTAGGGGTTGAAGTTTCAGGTGTTCCCCTAGTGAGAATTTGCAATACTTTGTTAACTGGAGCTTCTTTTATTAACTTAGTCTGGGTTTGGATGGATCTTTTAATGGGAGTCTCATTATTATTCTTACTTCTCAAGCTATATTGTTTATGTACCTCATATATAGCTGACTCATATCCCTACATAAAATCAAAATATTCACCAAATTCTAACTATAACTACTGAAGCATATATAACTCTTGTTCTTCTTGAGTAAGAAAACAGTGTCGTCCTCTATGGCTTCTAGTGAGTTAATCTAGGTATCATCCTCTGCTTCTTGGTTTTGTGAATCCTCAACATAGTTTTCTTGGAAGGGGGACCTAATTTGTTGGTCTCTTGTAGCATTTTTTGCAGTATTAGGGTTCTTTCTAAAATTTGGGTTTCTTATTGGGGGTTGTTGCTGTTGATTCTCCCATTGGTTTTTCCCCTCCATGTTATCTAACCTATCCATGATTCTTTCTAAAATTTTAGCTAAGACATCTACTTTTCCATCTGAAGCTGAAGCTTCTTCTTTAAATACAACTTTCTTTTCATTCCCCATTCGTGCTTTCTTAGCTAACAGGTTGGCCTCTACATTCACAACATTACTCTGCATTTGTTCAAGTGTTTCAAGATTTCTCTCCCTTAGTTGGTATGACATGTTAGCATAAAAAACATCAGGGAACTTAATTAATGCTAGGTCAGTTGGAGGCTTAATGTTGGCTGGAATTGCATTATAGATATTATTAAACCTAGTGCAATAGTCCTAAACTGACTCGTTGGGGCCTCTCCTAATATTTTCATATTCAGAAAGTATCTGCAATGGGCTCTTCTTTCTTTCCCATCTGTCAATGAATAACCTTTGAAAATTTTCTAAGTCTGCAATATGGTTGGCAGGAAAGGCTTTGAACCATTTCTTGACATCACCAGTTAAAGTTTGGGCAAATAATCTCATCTGGACATCTGCTTCATCTATTTCATGCAATTCAAAAAACTCAGACATCTTGTTTACATACTGTTAGGCAGTGTAATGACCGGTAGCATCAAACAAGAAGATCTTACTATGATAATCTACAGGCATGGGATGGAGTTGAACAGGTAAAGCAAGAGGAGCATATTTATTTGCCATTGTTTTGATTCTAATTTGACTAGGGGGTAAAGTTGTGGTGGTTGAAGAAGGGCTTGAAACTGATGGAGGTGAACTAGATGATGATGAAGATGATTGATTAATAAGTTGTTTGGGTGATTGAATTGTGCTAGATATAATTGATGAAGATGTGGTAAAGGAAGGTGGATTTACAATGATTGAATTTTGTGAAGAAACTCCAAGGGCATCGGTAGTAAGGGCAACTAGTTCAGTAGATTGTTGAATGTAAGAATCACCTACAATACTTATCAATTTAGTGGCCCAAGATTCTAATTTTTCAAAACTCTCAACAACTAATTTATCTAAATCTAAATGAATAACCCTTTTTGATTCAATGAGTTGAACAAAATCAGGATATAAGATTGTTTCATGGATTGAATTCTCAGATACACTTCTGAATAACGAGAGTTCAAATGACAAATCGAAAGGGATGTCCTCTAAAGTTGACAACTCCTCAGGGAGTGAATTGGATCTAACTAACCTGCTACTACTAGCTTGAGTTTCCATTGTTTTAGGTTGTCTTAAAATCCTCTCTGGGTCATCCACTATAGTTGCAGGGTTTGGATTTGGGTTGGCCCTGGTATAGTGAATCTTTTTAGGAGCCATAATTTTAAGTTTTAAACTATTTTTATAAAATTTTCTGAAAACTTACTTCAGGTACTGACCTTAAGGGGCTCAAGATTTAATTTTAGGTTTCCTTAAAGTTTTTATGAGACTGAGGATCAAAGTCCCCAATATGGTCTCCATAAATGTTATCACTCTGATAATTCCTTTGAAGTAATAAGAAGGAAAAACCAAAGGTAACCACAATCCGATTTTGGAGATCAGGACCTAGCCTTCCTGATGCTCAGAGAGGGCTCTCTCTTTAAAATTTAACTTTGTTTTAGTTAAGATGTTTTTAGGCTAGCTATGATTGTTCTAAGGGTGTTTGATTTGTGTTTGAGATTGGGTGGTGGGATCTACTTAGACAGATGGATAAATTGATGTCTTTTAGACCATTGGGCTATGCAGTCAACTAATAAGGAAGCAAATCTGGATTAATTCACTAAAGGGGATGTTCCAAGGGCAAGATAGAAGGGTGTGTTTCAAATGTTTGAGACAAAGGGTTGAAAGGGTTTCACTTGGGGTGAGAGAGCAATTAAGGGTTCTCAGACCACGATAATGAATTAGGAAGGAAGGGGTAATCGAGATCAAAGGGAAGTTAAGAATCCTTTAACCTGGATTATTCATGAAATAAATCTAAACCAAAGAGCAATAAAGAATTCTTTAATTTAAATATCAAAAGAAAACATTCAAATGCTTAACTGTTAAGACAGAGTGTGATTAAACAAGTTATGCAATATTATTCGACTTATAACATTTAGATTGAGAAACACATATAAGATTATGAATAACTTCGAGAAAAATGACAATAGCACATGAAAATATTTGTCTGAAATTCACTCAACACATGAATCCTTGGAAAAATCTAATCTTTATTAATCAATCCAACTTGCTGGCTCATCGACTAATACAATAACCTTCTGGGTCTTCTTGATCAAAAAGTCTATAGAAATGTCTAATAGAATCCACCCTACACACTTTGAATTGTGAAGTGTTTATACAAAAGTTTATTACAAAATATCTCAAACTAATTTGAGATTTAATCTAGGAAATAAAAATATCTTCTTGGTACTACTGGCTTTTATGCTTTGCTTTTTAGCCCTTTATGCTACGTTATTTTTTGATCTTTCATGATGGAAGATTTATTTACTTTAGGCTTTCATCTGATACACTTTGACCATGCTGATCTGTCTTCAGCCTTTTACCACGTTGTTTTACTTTTACTGTACATTAACCTTTTTACTACATATTTCTACAGTAAATTAGTTAATTTTTCCCATGCTTTAGCATCAAGTAATTGGATTTCTAGCATCCTCCTATATATTTCATCTGCTTGGGTGTATTTGGAAAAAGTAGGCTTATTAATAAACAAGTGTTTTACCTCATGCTAGAGGTAAAAAAAGTTTTCAAATGTCTGGTAGAGTACTTTGCATATTGGTAATGTTTTTATAGATGATGTATTAACCTGATCCTTGTCTACCTCTTTGATTTTCTTGTTGTAATACTCTTGTGTCATGAGCTTTTCAGTTATCAATAAGGGATTGGGTAATCCCTTCTCTCTCAAAATTTGGAACTTAGCCATAAATCTGTCTACTAATAGCTGCATATTCTAACACTTATCCTCCAAGTTTTGCATTAAGTTCCTCTTGGAGAGGACCTTTCTGACCTCCAAAATTGTCTCTGTTCCGTCATCTATTTCCAATTCCTGAAGTTCATACTTATTCTTCCTATTAAGGAATTGGATAATTTTGGTAGCCTCTTCTGGAATTTGTCCTAATTCTTCTCTTACTTTCTAGATGGCCTCTGTAGCTAGCTTTATCAAATCTATTTGCTCAAAAATTACCTGAATAGATGGCCAAATATCATTGACAGAGTCAATGATATTGGCCCATAGTTGTTTCTTAGCCTACCCAAGGGGTTCTTTCAATGTCATGTACTTTTCCATGGTTTTCAATCTTTCACTCAACCTGGTAGCCTTTTGCACGTTTTCTTTGTGCATTATTTTGGCAAGCTTGTAATCAGTTTCCAAGCTTGTCACTTTCTCTTTGAGCTTATTCATCTCTGTTGTCTGTATGGACATTTCTTCCATTGCTTTAACCAACTTTGCTGCTTCTTCACTTGATGTACCTTTTGCTAATGTGGATGCTGTAGAAACCAATTGTGCTGTGGCCATTGGATATGTGGGAGCCATGAGGCTTCCAATGTAGAAGGAACAACTGTGGTAACTGCTAGGATGAAATTCACTGAGGTAGTGCCAATTTCATTTTTCTTTAATTGGATTAGACTATCCAATTCCTTTTCTATCTCCCTCAACTAATTGTTTAGTTTAAGGACTAAGTCCATCAACTCTTCATGTCTTGTTTGGATTTCCAATACTTCTTGTGTCTGGGGATGTTGTAGTTGATGTATCTTCAACTTCTTCTTAAGGGTTGCAATGTCATCATTCTTTCTTTGGATTAATTGTTGAGTAGCTTTGATATCTTTGGGGTCATGTCGCAATTCAATCACCAAGTCTTCCAAAGACTTGATTCTGGTGTCTTTGGCCTGTGAGGAGGACTTTTCCAACTGATACTAGGCTAAAATGTTATTCAATGTATGCAACTGATGGGCAGATATGGATTTCCTGTAATGGTGGAGTAAATCATTTCTCCAGCCTGCTTGTGAAATTCAATCTGGTCAATGGGATGAATATCCCTTGCTAATACTTCAAAGTCTATCTTCTTGAAATCTTGTAATGTTCTTGGTTGTTGTACAGTTGGATTTATGAAGGACATTTGCATCTTTCCTTCCTTGATGTCAAAAGCTAACATCAACCTAGATTGATTGGTGGGTGTAATTTTGAGATACTATGCATAGGATTGTTCCTTCAATTTCTCATTTCTCATTTTTATTTCCTTGAACTTGTCCTTAATGTCCCTATCTCTATCAATATGCTTATTGAATGAGGAGACTTCTACACTGAGCTTCCTTTCTAACATTTGAGTTTGTGAAGTAGATGGCTCCTCTGTTTCTCCAAATGGAGTTGTGCCCCTACTCATGTCTAACTCAGTATTAGTTATTTCTACTGAGCCTTCTTTGTCTTTCTGTTCTGAAACAGGATTGAGCCTAGGCCTTTTTCTCTGACCAGCTTTATATTGTACATTGGAAGTGCCCATACCCCAATTGGAGGCTCCCTCTCTATTCCTTTTGGGATTATTTTCCTCATTCTAAGGAGCCTGCAAATTAGTAGGGATACTCATGGTTTGTTCTTGCTATGGTACCTACAGGAATGAGCTTTCATCACACTGTCTCTCTAGATCAAACAAGGTATTTTCAACATCTACCTTTGTATTATCCATGTCTATGAGAATGTTTTCCAACCACTCAGATTGATTGGCATATCTCTCTATTTCTGGTATGGGGTGATGAATGTAAGGTCCCAATTTGGCCTTTTTTCTTAGTTTTGTCATAAACCCTTGAGGGTCATACCTCCACATGAAACTGTTCTGAAACTTCATCTGTTGCAGAATTTGATCTGCTTCCTATAGTGCTTCTCTAGAATTGCAAATGAAAGGGCCTAACTGATTTTTTACCTTTGAACTAACTTCTTTTTTTGGATAAGACAAAGTTGACATTATCTAAGTTCATTATCTGCCTATAATAGTCTAGAGAAAATAACCTCATGGGGAGGTATTTGGGCAGTTTGTATGGGAAAAGATGGCAACCATAGATTCTTATTTCGGTGTGATTTTGGTAAAGGTACCAATCTCCCACCTTACTTTTCTTGGACAATTGGAGAACTCTTTTGATTTCTTGGCATATCTTGGGTGGAGGGCTTCCTGTCAACATGGTCATGACTAGATGGACCAAAGAGTTAATGAAGTTTGTGTAGGTGTATGGTGATGAATACCTATGGAATAATGGTGTCCAAAATATGACAGACCTGGGCTGGCCTTTAGTATCTAGCTTTTGGATGGTGAAGGGAAATATGTCTTACTGATAATATAAAAACATGTGGTAAAGTATAGATAACCTCATGGGCAGGTATTTGGGCAGTTTGCATGGGGAAAGTTGGCAACAATAGATTCTTATTTCGGTGTGATTTTGGTAAAGGTACCAATCTCCCACCTTACTTTTCTTGGACAATTGGAGAACTCTTTTGATTTCTTGGCATATCCTGGGTGGAGGGCTTCCTCTCAACATGGTCATGACTAGATGGACAAAAGAGTCAATGAAGTTTGTGTAGGTGTATGGTGATGAATACCTATGGAATAATGGTGTCCAAAATATGGCAGACCTGGGCTGGCCTTTAGTATCCAGCTTTTGGATGGTGAAGGGAAATCTGTCTTACTGATAATATAAAAACATGTGGTAAAGTATAGATGAGTATTTTAATACTCTCTCATTGTGAATTCTGGTAAATTTTTCGTGCATCCTTTCAGCTGTGAACTGGGCATAATTGTACAAACTAGCAGGAGGTTTTCTTGGGGTGAAAATAGACATGAAGGCCAGGATGAGCTCATTAATTCATCTATGGTATAGCCCAGAATACATGATGTTATAGACAATTTTGTGCCTTACAGCAACAGGCATGAATTTTCGATAATCCAAGGGATCCAAAGTTCCCTAAACATGATGTTCCTACCCCTAGAGGAACAAGGTCAGCAAACCAACAGCTCTCAGATCAGTTCTCCACCTGGAAACACTCAAAAACAAGCAATCCTGAAATCAAAGCAGGTGCTCCACTAGGTTTCTGCGCTGAAACTCAGTTGCTCCATGGTGTACCTGCGTTGCAAAGCAAGTGGAATAAAGGCCACCTGCGCTGAGCGAGATGGGACAAGTGGCACAATGAGTCATTGCTCTGGAATCTTCCAAAAATGACACTTGGATCAGGGATTTCGCCTTGTGATGAGTCAGAGGCTCTGTTTCTCCAAGTGGACTCAAGAACTGAAGATCAACTAAAGATTAACTGAAGAGAGAGAGGACACAAGGCAGCTACACATCAGTTGCAAGCTGACTCATCCTTTCTCAATTCATCTATATATTGAGCTCTCTCCTATGAGCTCAGGAGGCTGGAATTTGGTGCAAAGTAATGATATGCTGTTGGTTTCACTATAGAGCTATTGGGTGATTGTTTGAGAGAGGTGAAGAGGAGAAATTCTTTCTGCTGGGAGGTGTTGCTGGATTGGAGCCTTCAATGGTTGTAATACTCTCAGAACCTTTACTTCTTCATTAATAAAAGCTATTGAGGTTCTTCTATGTGCTCTTGTTTCAATAATATATTGTGATAATTGCATGTTTGGTTTACACTAATCCTTGAACCAGTTATGATTGCATGCTTCTTGTAGTTTCCTTCTTTGTTATTTTGCAGGATCTCATTGTAGTTGGGCCAGCAAAAGAGCAAGGAACTGGGAGCAAGCAAGCAAAGAGAAGAGTTTGGATTCGACATTAAGCGCAAGGCAACGGTTAGTGCATTTCTTCATTCTCTCTTGCTTTCATAAAGAAGTAAACCTTAAGTAGTTTTCTTTACAGTTGTTGCTGAGGTACTATCACCCTTAGAGTGGGATAGGGTCATCCGAATCGGATACTTTTCCCTACAACAAACTGGCAACTCCGCTGGGGATCGTATCTATTTGATTGTTTGTAGTATTTTGCTATTCATTTCCTGAACAAAAGAGTACCAAATCGAAAAGCTTTTGACTATATCAAAAGCGAAGTAGAGGGCGGCTACTCTAGCTCATTTCTGAGCATGTTCATGATTTGAAGAGCTGATCTACAAGGATCCTTGTAAGCTCTTAGTGATAGCTTTTCATACTCCTAATCATCCCTTTGAGTGTGCTTGACTGATTGTTTCTGATTTGAGCAAAAACTGTGCATTTTTGAGAAAATTATGACCCGGAAACTGTGAAAACGCAATTCTCGTTTTCCAAAGCAGGTAGTACACAGGCTACCTGCTTTGCAACGCAGGTCCCGAAGGGGCTACCTGCGCTGAGAGCCAGACTGGCTATGCAGCACCTGCGTTGGCCCAATTTTGCCTAGTGCTGTTGGGGTTTCCTCCTTTTCTCTTGCCTGTTTTCACTATTGATTTGGCTACCAGTTACCAGTCTTGCACCTGTTCTGAAACCAATATTACTTGCCATCATTCTGCCTCTGTTATATAACGAAATTGTACTTGTTCTTTGTATTTCTTACTCATTTACAATTTCCCATAACGAAGAGTAAACTAGTCTTGCTTTTGGCCTCTTAGATCTGAACCTGTGTTAGGCATTTTGCTGGTCTAAAGAGTTAGCTTGTTTGCTGTCCATAGCTGATTAGTCATTTTTACTTTCGTCATTATGGTTTGATTTCATGTATTTCCAGTGATTAAACAAGTAAATCTTAAGGTGTCTTTTGATTTTGGACAAGCTTGTTTGTTTTCACTTTAAATCGAAATCAAAGTTATATAACAACTTTCTTTTTGTAACCCATCTACATTAAGAAAGGGAAAAGAAAATACATGCATTGTGCATTTTGCATTTGACTGTTTGCTTGACGATTTAGGAAAAATTTGCATTTAGTGTGTGCTCTATGATCTGTGTGAAAAGATTTTCCTTTCTTTTCCCTCAGTAGTTAAGGTTTTCAAAGTTGAAAGATTGAAAAGTTTGCTTCTCATCTTAGACTGCATTCAGGAATTTGTTACATACATCTCGTGGTGATCCTTAAAGGCAAACTGCTAAGCAAGATCAACATTAAAATAAATCCAATTTACATAACAACGCCTTGTAACATAACGCAAACACATAGAGGTCTAGGTAGAGACGTGTTCCGGCGTCATTAAACATAGTGACTGTCGATCTCTACGAAGGTGGGTGATTCCTCCTGAGAGTCGGTGGCACTAATACGGACTTGTGCTCCCATGTACCGTCGCGTATATATTGGGAGACCCCTATAGGCAATTATCCTTTATCCATAGGAAGTCGTGTTGGCCGCCCTACTGATCGCGATGCAGTGAACACAGCATTCACGAAGATCGACCACCCGTACCGTAAAACGTATTCTGTGGTTTCGCGAAAAGTTTGGCACACCCTCTGCCTAGAACTCCAGAGAAGTTTCTTTTGGCCTTTTTCAAACTCTATAACTGAAAAAGTCCATCCGAGCATTTGTCACTTCGGGCTCGTTAAAACATCGAAGGCGACTAGAGTCATCTTTAGCTTTTTCTCGACTCTTAAAACATGAAAAAGCAAGTTTGTGTCTAAAAGCGTCGTTAATAAAATTTATTTTAAACGGAACATAATCACCTGTTATTCCCACGTTTATCTTTCAGTTGAAAAGTATGGAGCCCACCAACCAAGGAAGTAACCTTGGTGGAAGTCCAAATCCCTTCTCCTCTTGGGGAGATATTGGTGCGCCTCATATGGCCACATTGTCACTTCCAGGATTGGCAATTGGCCTACCTGTATGGCTCTTTTCAACTAATGTAGTCCAGATCGCCACTAATCCTGAGCAGTCGAATCAACAGTCAGACCAGTCTAGAACTACCCACCAGCCTTCCACTTCTTACAATACTTCCTCTGATCCTTCATCTTCGCAAGGTAGAGCCGGCAAAAGTCAGCCTCCCATGGAGAAGAAGGAAAAGAAGAAGAAAATAGAAAAGAAGCAGAAGGGGCCTATGGCGAAGGCGACTGGGGGCAAGCAAAAGACAGCTGACAAAAACCCACACACTGCACCGACCGGGCCTAAATCGCCATGTGTCATTTGCAAAGGGGCCCACTTCCATCGTGATTGTCCTTGTATTCCCCGGATACTAAGGGACTGGTCCCCAAGGTTGCACAATCCGGTAGCATCAACCTCTGGTAGTCATGTTGATTGCAGTCCGTCAACTAGCGAGAGTGAAGGACGAAGAGGGAGACCAAGATCACCCTGTATGTTGTGTGAAGGTGATCATGCCATCCACCGATGTCCATTCTTAGATGAGGCAAAGAGAGTTTTAGAAGATCGTCCGGTTTCACCGTTACGACTTCCTCCTGGATACCAAAAACTCGCGCCTAATCCCTCGATAGTTGAAAATTCAGCTGACCCGCTCAAGTGGTCGGCTGAAGTGTCGATCATTGAGAATGAACCTACTGAATCCAGACCAGACGAAAGTCTAAAGGTCGAAACGGCAGTTGACCCGGTTCTTCCTTCAGAGGTTTCATCCTCCAATGACTCCGTCATTGAAGACCCATCTTCAAATGACACCCTCACTGAAGAGGATAAAGATGACACCGTCAATATCCTTTTCATCAACACAGACTCTGATAAGCATCAGGGCAATGCGCCCATTCCTTTATCGCAGGAAGGAACATCGTCAGGGTCGTATCCGGCCGTATATTCGGTCCC
This sequence comes from Pinus tabuliformis, assembly GCA_031772625.1. NCBI lineage: Eukaryota > Viridiplantae > Streptophyta > Pinopsida > Pinales > Pinaceae > Pinus > Pinus tabuliformis. The sequence goes on from CM062807.1 coordinate 612,295,882, forward strand.
ACCACCAAGCAACCTAGTTGTATCCTTTGATTGGAATCAACTAGGCAGACCCCGGTTACCAGCCAGTATCCCATTCAGAATCATAGTCCAAATCTACAGAATGGTGATGGCTGGAAGTATCATTGATGAAGGGGCATCTGTGAGTATCCTTTCCTCTATTGCTTGGAAAGCACTGGGTTGCCCGGCGCTTTTACCTGAGATAAGAAATCTATTAGGTTTTGATAAAGGAACCAGTCACCCGTTAGGGATTCTCCCCAATGTTCCAGTTACATTGAAAGGGAAGACAGTTCATATGAACATCATGGTCGTCCAGGGACCCTTGGTTTATAACTTACTCCTTGGACGAGACTATATATATTACATGGAGGCAATAGTGTCCTCGCTCTTTAGAGTCATGTGTTTTCCGCACGAAGGAAGAATGGTCAAGCTCGTAGACCAACTTTCATTTCCAGGATCACGCATCGCAAATAGTCAAATACTATCCCTTAACGGTTTATTCACTCAAGGAATGCCACCACCCCCGGTTCTACATCCCGATGAATGCGAGTAATTCGGAAAGAAAGAACTGGGACCCAGGGGGCATGCACCCTAGCCTGCCTTGGGCAGAGAAAACCTTGGGTATAAAGTTAATTTCCGCAGAAGAATGGACTAGTCCGTACCCCGTCCGAAAAAGGAAGAGAGGGTTGTTCTAGAATAAAATTCTTTTGTCAAAGTTATGTGAAGCGGAAGAATCGCTCCCTTTGTCTAAAAAAGTAGGCTCTCCTAAGGAGGAGATCCATTTGTGGCAGCAAGTAGCCACCATCTTTGAATGTCAAGCCTCACCCATTAAAACAATATGTTTTGAAAGAGAGTAGGGGCAGTCTCCAAAGAAAGAGATGAAATTGCTGAAACAAGTAGTCACCATCCTTAGCAACCTAATGATAGACATCGCCGAAAAGAGAATTTAGTTTGCGGCAGCGAACAAAACCATTTTTCGGATAATAAGTAAGAGGACAGAATCTCGAAATTATACTTTATACCTGGGGGCATGCAAACCTTTTGGAGTGCAAGCACGGGACGACTATTTATTTTTTAAATTTTTAGGTCCTCCCTTTAAACCCGTAGGTCTAACCCGTTAAACTCGTAGGATTAGCCGTTTCCAGGTTGCATAAAGAAAGGATGAAAGGCAAAAGTTAAAACCTGCCAAATTGGAGTAATTAGTGAGGTATCGCTCCTTAAATAAGATTACCTCACCTAAGGCATTCCTTGTATTAAGACTGGTATAATTGAGCAGTTTTAGCAATGTTCATGCTCGTTAAAAAATAAATGCAAGAATCGAGCAGATTTTGTGCAGAGTTCATGCTCGTTAAAAAATAAACATAAATTGTGAGCAATCTTTCCCTAGCAGTTCAAGCTCACTCAGAAAAAATGAACCGGTAAATAACCATTGAGAAAAGTAACCTTTGAAAGCCATATTAAAAGCCCTTGGTCGTGTTTATATGCCATCACCTCCATCCATTCATTTTGGCCAATCGTTCATCTCCATATGTGTGTTTACCCATTTTGAGGAACAGCTGCGAAGAGTGATTTCACTTAGCCATCCTTGTGACACTGCCGTGATTGGAAAATTCCAACCTGTACCTGGAATCTGCTGCTATCCACGTTTATCACTCGTTCCTCAAAAGACGAGTCTTCTTTGAGCTCTTTTCACTGACTCGTAAAATATGAAAAGTTTGCCGAGTTTTGGCCTTCCAGCTCGTTAAAAGGACCGGAAGAGCTATCCCTCCTCTAGATTTTAATCTTTTTGGACCTGAGGGATTATTGCACAAAAAGATCGAGCGCTTGTTTTGTTCGGCTCGTTAAAGAAATCGAAAATTCATCCCTTCTGTATGGTTTTATACTTTTTCGGACTTAAGGGATTAGAAGACGAAAAAGGAATTTTGGAGTTAAATTTCCGTACCTTTTCAGACTCTCTAAAAATGAAAAGGACCGAGTTTTCCTTGTCGTTAGACTCGTTAAAATGATTAAATAGCGACAAACTTGTCTTTAGACGAGAACGAGTTTCCCTATCGCTAGGCTCGTTAAAACATAGCGATGGGCTTGCCTGAAGGGCAGGTTATAGAACAAGCATATGTTATCCTCCTCAAGCTTGACAAAAATAAAGAGGTACTGGTCAGCAATGACTGGGGAAAAATTGGGAGAACCTCACAGCATTAATGGTAGCAAGTCACTCTTGAACATGACACTTTGTCCTCCGTATCACATCGGGTTGGGTTGTTTCATTCACCGGTCTCATAACCATGGTCCTCGCCACACCATCCACAATTGGGGTAATGCTACCAATCCATCACATCAGTGTCGTTATATGTTCAAGAGATGTGGTTCTGCAAAGATTCAACCGTGTCCCATCCACTGCCATACATTATCCTTCATCCACTTCATGACCGCCACCCTGAATCATACATCACAGTTTGTTTTCACCTCATCACAATCACTAGCTCCGTCCCGTGTCACTGATGTGGGATTCATTAAGGCCCTCCTTTGACGGATCGCTCCTTGTCGACATCAGCTCATTATCCAAGGAGTTGATCTAGGAACACCCCCTTCAGTACTTTGAAGCTTGCATGCCTCAATGGCAAGTTTCTCAGTTCCGGCGACAGGTATACGTCAATGACCTTCGACCAGAAGATTTTGCATGGTGGTCGACGCCAAGTCCTTTATTCCCACCATGTGAATTGTACTGCCGTACCTTGAGGGTCATCATCCTTATCGGTGATTCCTCTCGCGCTTGTTAACGGTTTACATCACTGACCGGTAATCAAGCGATGTCTTTCCATGTTCGACTTCAAGAAATTCTCACATGGATCGACTTGTACATCGAGTGAAGATCGGAAGAGATTGAAGACCCCAGATCTAGTTTCATCCATCCGGGCTGCAATATATATTCAGGACATAAAGACATTTGATATGTACATCATTACAGCAGATGATCATCCTTCTCAAAGGATGATAATTTCAGCAGAGAATTATCAGTCTACAATCAGACGATCGTCTATTCTATGTACCAAAATGTATTTATAAAGCTGAGCATGGGAATGCCCGCCTCAGCTAGATCATGAAAATGTATGAAAAATAATGTATTTTATTGTATCTTATTACAGGACACTTCTCAGCAGATTGAATGAACTTCGGATCCTCTCAATAAAGCATTTCACCCGATAAACGACCTCATACTTTAGGGGGCATCTATTATAGACAATTTTATGCCTTACAGCAACAGGCATGAATTGTCGATAATCCAAGGGATCCAAAGTTCCCTAAACATGATGTTCCTACCCCTAGAGGAACAAGGTCAGCAAACTAACAGCTCTCAGATCAGTTCTCCACCTGGAAACACTAAAAAACAAGCAATCCTGAAATCAAAGCAGGTGCTCCACTAGGTTTCTGCGCTGAAACTCAGTTGCTCCATGGTGTACCTGCGTTGCAAAGCAAGTGGAACAAAGGCCACCTGCGCTGAGCGAGATGGGACAAGTGGCACAATGAGTCATTGCTCTGGAATCTTCCAAAAATGACACTTGGATCAGGGATTTCGCCTTGTGATGAGTCAGAGGCTCTGGTTCTCCAAGTGGACTCAAGAACTGAAGATCAACTAAAGATTAACTGAAGAGAGAGAGGACACAAGGCAGCTACACATCAGTTGCAAGCTGACTCATCCTTTCTCAATTCATCTATATATTGAGCTCTCTCCTATGAGCTCAGGAGGCTGGAATTTGGTGCAAAGTAATGATATGCTGTTGGTTTCACTATAGAGCTATTGGGTGATTGTTTGAGAGAGGTGAAGAGGAGAAATTCTTTCTGCTGGGAGGTGTTGCTGGATTGGAGCCTTCAATGGTTGTAATACTCTCAGAACCTTTACTTCTTCATTAATAAAAGCTATTGAGGTTCTTCTATGTGCTCTTGTTTCAATAATATATTGTGGTAATTGCATGTTTGGTTTACACTAATCCTTTAACCAGTTATGATTGCATGCTTCTTGTAGTTTCCTTCTTTGTTATTTTGCAGGATCTCATTGTAGTTGGGCCAGCAAAAGAGCAAGGAACTGGGAGCAAGCAAGCAAAGAGAAGAGTTTGGATTCGACATTAAGCGCAAGGCAACGGTTAGTGCATTTCTTCATTCTCTCTTGCTTTCATAAAGAAGTAAACCTTAAGTAGTTTTCTTTACAGTTGTTGCTGAGGTACTATCACCCTTAGAGTGGGATAGGGTCATCCGAATCGGATACTTTTCCCTACAACACATGATATCATGGTTACAATTTTCTTGCCCCTTTAAGAGAAAATGGCAGAAACATATGGAGGGGCATCTTTAGGAATGTGCTGCTCCTCTACAATGAAAGTTTGTAATATTTGGGGCAGTCTAGATGGACTCAATTTGGTGTATTGGTCTAACAAATCCCCAATGGAGACTGGGGTCAAGTTTGGACCAGGTTGGAATTATAACATTTCATTGATTGATTCAGCTATAATAATAAACAAGACTTTTTGGTCAGGAGACATTATAGCTCTCTCGCTGGGAATGTAATAGGAATGGCACATATGGACAATCTCAGGAAATATATGTACTTGTGGAAACTGGTATTTGGGAAAATTGGAGTCCCAAAGGCCAATTTCATAAGTATGGTTTAGAAATTTGTCCTTACTCAAACAATGAATTTTGAGCAAGAGTGTATAGGCACTTGTATCTTTGATTTGAAAATCCCTATCTACTAGGGGAAGGTGGTCAAGGTCCAAATGAGGGGTCATGACAGGTCTGACATCCATGGCAATGGGGGAAGCCATAATTCAGTTCTTGTGGATTTGAATTTGACAATACAGGTTTATTCAGAGGTTTTGAAGGAAACTTGGAAGCTTTCAGAAGGGTTTGGACACACAATTTAATTTTTAAAGTAATTTCAATTAATTTTACTTAATTAAAACACTTTAAAGACTGAAATTTTTCAAATTGAAAGGGGGTTTGGTAGTTTGTCTTCAAATCCCTGGAATTTGGGTGAATTAGCTTCAAACGCGGTGTTCTCGGCAACTGCAGAAGTTTGAATGGGCTCTGGTACGGACTGAGAGCTTGATTCGGGTGTCTGCACCTTCTTCAAGAGTGAAATTGAGGTTAATTGGTGATTTTATCATTTGCAAGTGTCGCAATGGTTTGCAAAGGTTCACAAAGAAAATGAGTGAAAAAGGAAAAATAGGGCTTCTCGGCCTTTTTATTGAACAACGATCACATTTTTGTGGGTAAATTACAAATGAACAGTGGCAGTTTTTCAGGTTGGGCAGGGAGGTGGTTTCCCAAGCCATCGCACCACTTTTATGGAGGAGGTGGTATTTTGGAGGGGTCACCCAATCTATGTTAGCACATGAAACGTAGCAGATGTGGGCCCAGGAAAAACCACTTTATCAGACGGGTAAATTTTGGACATCAGGTGAACTCGATATGGCTATGAACCGTTGGATTTGGGCGCTAATGATCAGATAGAAATCGGGTGACATATGTGCACAGATGAAATGGGGAAAGGTTTCGGGGGGGCGAGGCTTTAATCCTTGTTGGTTGGGATTATTTAGGAGTTAATCATGGGATTAATTAATCGGGCGGGGTTTAATGAAGGGATTATCTTAACTTTACTTAGAAGTGGTGAGTTAAGAGGGTTTTGTCGGGGATATGGGATAAAAGTATAGTTTATAACTAAACTAAGGGTTGGGGTATTTACATAAGGGATTTATTTATATATTGGAAAAGGTATATTGGGAGCTATAACATTATGTTTAAAAATTAATATGAAATGAAATGAGTGGAGTGAACATACCACTAAGCATAATGTAATATTTGTGCATTTTATTCACATACACTTTATACTTAGGATAAAAGCTTTTTGTTGGTATTTTGAATGAAATGGAATTTTAACTTGGGGTTGTTTACTTTTCATAGGCAAATGGAGTTTAACCTTATGAAAAGGGGTTTTATTAGGGTAATTAAGGGAAATGACTTTTATGAAGGGAATTCTAACACTTGATATCCATAATTCATTAAGCCGAGGGTTTGGTCCCACCAAAAGTGAGAGAAATGCTCTGAGCCTTTATGACTTGAACGATTTTTAGTACTAGAAAATAGTTGTAGATGGTGAAATTAGTAAGTATAGGGATGAAATGAAAGAGGGGGAGTTCATTAAATCAACTTGTAAACCATTGTTTTTTCTTTCTTAACTGCTCATGCACATTGAAAGATATGATTAGGCATGATAAATGTGATTTTATCCAATCAACTTTATACTTAAACAACCTTTCTTCAACTTACCCATTACTTACCTTAACATTTTTTCCTCATTTTATTTGAGTACATTTAGGCTAGCAGACCCTTATCATTCATTTTTCTTTTATAAATTAAACTATCTAATTCTAACCTTATATCTTCCAAGGACTCAAATTAAATTGAGGAGCTCCTTGTATTTTCTTTACCTATCTAATGATCTGCCAAGATTAAGTTGTCTGGTCAGATTTTATTCTCTAACTATAAACATAAAATTCAAAGCATGAAATAGTCAAGATTAAGCAGTTTGACTACCATGGGTTGTGGCATGTATGACAAGCTACACACAACCCTTATATAAGAAAATAAAGCAATAAAATAGTAGTGGCATTTAGACTTGCACACTTTCATGATTTGTTTTTGTTTTTGGGTTTCATATATTTTCATTTTTTTATCTTTTCTTATTCTTTTTGTCCTTTGATATTTCTTTTAGGACATACCCTCTTTACATTTTTTAATTTTTAATATGGAAAACATTTTCATAAAGCAAAGGTATGTACAATATTACAAGGCTTAACCTTAGCCAATTCAAAATTACGAATCCTATCACTATTGGACTCTAACAGTACCTAACAATTAGAATGAGTTTGTTGACATGTGTAGGTGCAAAGGAAGCTTCTAAGGCACCCTTATGTGGCACTCTATGTTCAAATTCGAATTTGAGGATATCATGGACCTCATGGATAAGATCATGGACCTCATGGAGAAGATCATGGAGGATAGGGTTATGTGACACCATTGGTTGAGAAATATGTGGATCAAATGAGGGAATAGTGGATCATCATTATGAGTTTGTTATCTCATCTTGTTGTATAAATAAGAGTGTTATCTCCTTCATTTGTAATCTTAATTTTTAGAATTTAGAAACTTAGTCCTGCATTTGTAATTTTAGATTTTAGAATCATTGTAATGGAGAGTATAGAACCTCTTGGAATGTAGAACCTGAAGCTTGTAATTGCAAATTGCAATTGATGATAAATAAAGTGGATTGTATTTTCTTCTACATTTGACTTCTTTCTAGGTGTGCTTGTGGAGCTATGGAGAGCCCCCATTGCCTCACTTGCATACTTGTTTTCGTATAGTAAGCTTTCATTTCTGTTTTTAATTTCATTAGTTTAAAGGTCTTGATGCTATAAATATAAGTGAATAGTCTATTGTAAGAAATCTTTAATATTTCTTGTAATGAATTTGAATTATGTTTAAATGCCTTCGTTTCTTATTTTATTGATTAATATGGTTATAAATATTAATGAATAGTCTCATGTAAGGGAGATCCAATATTTCTTACATTTGTCATAATGTCTTTTAATTTCTAGATTTCATTTTGTTAAATGACTAAATAGTTATTGGAGATCCTAATGAAAGACCTCCTGTAAGGGAGCTTTGGCATTTCTTTACCTAGCTTAGTTTAGTTGGTCTCTAATTCCTTATATATTGGATGATCCTCGAAGTTTACTTACCCGGATTGATAGTAAATGAAACTCTAATTTGCATCTGCATTTTTGAACCAACAGTCATACTACCTCCATCAACCACCAACAATTCATGGATGACAGCATTTTGATGGGTGTACCAATAGATAAGGAAGCCCAAGCTTTTAAAATCATTTTGGATGACTTAGTCCTATCTTCAGACACTACAATCAAACCTTCCAAGTCTCATGTTTTCTTCTTCAACACTTATACTAGTATTCAAGCCCACCTAGCATGTATAATGGTTTTCTAGTGCTACTCACTCCCTATGAACTATCTTGGAGACCCTCTAATGCATAAATCCCTAAATATTATCCATTAGCAATATATTCTTTACAAGACCTCAACCAAATTAGACAACTAGAGCCTTTGAGGCCTCATCCTATCTAGGAGGCCAATCCTTCTTAAATCTATTTTATAGGCTCTTCTATTTCATAGGATATCAATGGTGGTAAAGCCAAAAGTATTCGTGTGCTCCATTCATAACTTATATCACTCCTTTCTATGGGGTGGCTCTACTCAAGAATGAAAGTGGGCATTAGTAGCATGGAATAAACTTTGCTTGGTCAAGCAGAGAGTATGACTTTGGATTACGATCCAAAAGTTCTCAGTAATGTCTTGGGAGCCAAGATCTGGTGGATATGAGTCCAAGTGGGTGCATGCATTTGTAAAAAGATTTGGGATGAAAAAAAAAATGATGGATTATGCATGGCCTCCAAGTTTGATAGACACCATATCATCCCTTGCTTTGTTGTCTAGAATCTTACTGATAAAACAAAGAATTAATTCTATGTCATTTCTTCTAAGAAATTTCCAATCGTGGTGTAGCCAAATTTCACGAGGAATCATGGTAGAAACTACCAAAATTGGACTCACCGGAATAGTTTTCTTAGTTAATGGAGTTAATGGAAACCAAGAGCTTTACTCAAGTTTCCCACTATTGGAAATCCTAAGCATTCAACATTAATTGGTTCATATGGAAAGGAAAATGAGGATGCAACTTTGAAATTTCCCAAGAGGAATGGTCTCTTTTAGAAAAAGTATTCCAATTTACAACAACAAAAAATCCCAGTCCTATATGGATAAGGCAAGATAAGTTGGGGCTATACTCTACTAGGAATTTCTTAGTGAAGGAAGCCTACTCCCTAGCATCAAACTTTAACCAACACCCCAAAGACACCATCTAGAAGCATATATAGAAACAAAACCTTGGCAAAAAGTAGTGACTTTCCTATGGATGCACATAAGAAAAAACAAACTAAAATGATATTGCATTCAACGTAGAGGCTTTGAAGAAATGTCATACTACTACTTGTGTAAAACCATCAAGAAAACGAAAATTATATATTTAATTGATTATTTGTAGAGGAATAGTGGATCAATGTTAGATCCATATTTAGGCATTATGATTGAAATTGCAATGTAGAAGTTTATGAGTTAATATACCCATGGAAACCCTTAGATTTTCATAATCCCATACTTAATATAACATTAACACTCACACCAAGATTTGTGTTCTAGCCAATCTAGAAAGAAAGAAAACAAAGTTTTCAAAGAAACTTTCATGGACATGGAAGAAGTTTGGGAAAGAGCTCTAAAGAATATAAGAGAAATCACTATATTGAAAAAATGATCTACAGAGGATTGGTATTCCTCCCATGATTAGACCCTTATCCTCCACTCTTTATCTCTTTCCCCTCCCTCTTCACTCCCTAACATCTCAGGTCATCATGTTGGTCCCTCTTCCCCTAACTCTTGGTCCTCCCCACCACCAGGATTCCTAAAGTTCAATTTTGATGAGTCATCAAAAGGAAACCTAGCCGATGCAAGGTATGAAGTTATCTTTTTAGATCATTTGGAATACCCCCATTTTTTGATAGAGGCTCGATGGGGAATAACAATAATAACAGAGTAGATATCCATGCATTAGAAATAGGGATTCAAGTAGTCAAATCTAAAGGATATCAAAAGCTACTAGTGGAAGGGGTCTCGAACATTGTCATCACTATTTTAAATAGGATTTTGAATGGCACCATCTCAGATAAGGTATCCTATAGAAGGAAACTTGAATATTTTATCTCTAGAATATAGAAGATATTTCCAAATTTAGAAGACATTATAACATTGAATGTTAAACGCTTAGGAAATAAGGTGGAAAGTTACTTAGCTAATTTGGGTTGTGAAGAATCCACCCTATCACTTTCCCCTCCATGGGAGTTGATACAAGCTCTATCTCTAGAAGATGACTGTAGATCTCTAATAGAACAAGATATGGAATTCTCATCTTCTTCTATGAAGAATCCAAATCAAGTACCTGATCGGTGTGTATTAAAGGAAAAGCATGCCAAGGGGGAAAGTGGACAACCTCTCCAGTATCCCCCTAGTCTCTTGAGGGGGAACGTAGGGTAGTCCCACCATCCACCTAGTAGAAACAATTAAAACATAATGCAAATTGTAACTCACAATATCCTCTACATAGACAACCACATAGTGATTATGAATAGAGATGATTGGGTGACTACAATGACACGAGATTTATACTATAGAGAGTTATACATGGTGGAATATCAGTATGATAAGAAACTAGTTGCCCGGGCTCTAAATTTTTTATCTAGGAGAGTTGTTTCTATTCTAAAATGTAGGGAAAGAAAAGGCCCCCTTGACCTAGCCTCCCCATGTTTGTACACAGTGAGTGTTGGAATCATTTATGAGTGGAAAAATGAAACTATAGTGTGTTGTTGTGAGAATAATCTACATACAATAATGGGAGCAACATTTAGCTAACATCTAATGGTAGGGAGACTGAGGATTTAAGAAATTCGGGTTTGAATGATTTCCTCAAAGAAAGCATAAGGAGTCAATTGACTCCCTTCAATTCTCCTCCTCCCTGATTTATCTTTCTCATGCATAATTCAATAGTCCCTTATCTAATTTATGAAGGAACAAAATGAAATATATATTTAAAATAGAAACAAGGAGGTAAAACTAAACTAAACTTTGTTTAATAAATCGAAATTATGAAATTATTTACATGAAGAAAGAAAACAAACTAACTCATATGGTGGTAGATTATCTCTAAGAAAAGATGTGAAAATTGCGCCCCTTATATACTATGTTACAATGAGGCTCTAAGGACTTTTTACCATGGATACATTATGGGAAACCTTAAACATCGAAAACCATAATCCTAGGAGATGAAGCACCAAAGGCTTATGGGCGGTGATGGGGTAATTTGGAATGTCAACTTCTCGAGGTCATAACTTTAGCATATGATATTCATTTGTTGCACATGATAACCCATTAGAAAGGTCTATCTAAGGAAAAAAAATTGAATAAAACCTAGAATTCATCGTATGTTTTACCATTTCCAAAAAAATGTCATTAGGGCCTCCAAAAGACATAGAATTTCAAGACTCGAAAACTACCAAAAATAGAAAACTATTGAAATATGAAAATGTGTTGAAAAATAGGAAACTGCTAAGAAATTATGTTGTGAGCTAAGAGGAATAGGTAAGTGGCCACTAATATCCACCTGGCTTAGTCTCTGTGGATAATTTGTTAAAGGTTACATGTTTACGACCTTCTCTAACACTTGGTGACCCAAAACCATTGTCTTTATTATACTTGTATTTTGACTTTATTGGATCTGCTCCTAGTAATGTGACCCAACCCTTAAAGGAATCCTCAGTAAACCCTCTCAATGACCACCATGTACTAGTCTACTTGGGAATTCATTCACTTATTCCCCTTCTAATTCAACTACATTTTCCCCTAAGTATATCCATCGTCAACAGGTTAACTAGGTAATCATTGGGTTCATTGGGTGCTCTCTCACAACCTGTAGTTTCATAAAAGATTCCACCTAGCCACCTAGAATGTCATGCCAAATAATATGACAGTGAAGAGGATTAGCTAGAAGGGGTGAGGGGTGTTCTGAGGATTGATCTCGAGCATAATCAACTATACATAGATATAAGGATTCAACTCCAACACACATTTAGTCTATAATGGATAGATCTACTTTGGAAGCTATGAATGAGAGGAGTAATTACACTAATGAGGTAATTATTTTATATATAGTAGATTTCATCCCTAATTCAAGCCATACATGTGGTTATTAAATTCTATATCTATGCAATCTCAAGCTTTACTATCACCTCAAAGCACTCATTTGCAAAGTTTTGGAGGAGAAGGATGATAACAAAAGTAAAATTCATTTACAACTCATCATTCTCCATGCACAGAATTTCTAGATATCTCTCGAGCATAGGGATATTGCAATGGAGTTGGCTAGTATTAAGGCACTAATTTCCAAGGGCAAGGGGCTGCTATCCCCTAGCACCCCATCTATGCCAATTGACGTGTCAACTTCAACCTAGCTTACTCTATGGCTCACTCTTTCTTCTAAAGTAATATTTTTTATTAGATATGGATTTCTGCAGCTAACTTATCATAACAGTAGTATAGTTGTAGTTTTATTTCTCCCATCCATGAATACTCCATAAAAAACATTATCACTTGGCTAACGCTTGGTATATCAGTGGTATTTTTTAGTATTATGTAACTTTTTGGACAAAAGATTTATTTTCCTATTGTTAGTCCTACTTCGCTAGTGGTAGATTATGGTAGGAAAAGGACTTATGTCTGCTCCCTTTTAGATATTAAATATATTTTAAAGTTAAAAACAAATTAATATATATATATATATATATATATATATATATATATATATATATATATATATATATATATATATATATAGAATAATTAACTAAAATTTATGTAAAAAAATAAAGTTAAAAAATATTTAATATATTTTTTCTAAATGAAAAAATAATCTTTGTGTGCCTGGGGCAATGCTCATCATCACCTCTTTGCCCATGAGGTCGACCAAGTAGTAGGCCACACCGATTGGCTCGGCTAGTGTGGTCAAATGCCTAGTTGGCCTTGTGGACAGAGACTTGATTCCAGGTGTTGCCCCATGCCCCCGAACACATAGAGCACAATAAAACTTTTTTAATATGTTTTTTTAAATTAATTTTTGTTAGTTATAACTTTCGGCATTTTTTATTTTTTTCATTTTTTATATTTTCTTTAATTAAATAAGTTTTATGTTTTATTTTTTCTAAAAGTTAATTTATTTACTATTATATATATATATATATATATATATATATATATATATATATATATATATATATATATATATATATATATATATATATATATATATATATATATAATTTTCTTTTAATTTTTAAATTATTATTTTTTAGTATTTTTACAATTTATTTGTTTTTCCAAAATTTGTTCTTTTAAGGTTCATATGTGTGTGAGAGAGAGAGAATTTTTATTTTTACAATATAGGTATATTTTTAGGTTTTCTGTGTTTTAATAATTCTAGATATATTTTTTAAATATTGTTTATTCTTTTAAATAGTTTTTCTTAATTCATTACATTTTAGTTATTTTTTTTAATTACTTTTTTAATCTTTTTTTTGAGGATATATTTTTTAATTATTTAATTTGTTTAAAAAAAGTTTTTCATACTTTTAATTAAAAAATAAAAAATAAACTGTGTTACATATTTTTAAGAGCATTTTCATGATTTTATAAACCACAGTTTAAAAAATAATCCAATCTTAGTGCCCCATTGAAAATAGATCAAATTGTCTTAGCCCTAAAGAAAAAAAAATCTCATTGTAGAATTACTCTTTGATTTAGGTGCTAATTTTTAAGGTTTTTATAGTCATGATATTTGGTTTATAATGCCATGTTTGGTAATTTATGAAACTTTAAGGGTTTCCATACTCTTTTGATCCTTAATTACATGGTTGAAATTTGTTGGAATTTAAGGTTTTCAATGATCATGATTTCAGTTTTAATGTCATTACCGAAAGATGTTGAAATTTTAACCCTAAAAAATGAGTGGTGCAACATCACCTCTTTTCATTTTTGGGTTGTTTTCTCATGTTCTTTGTGCAAAAAAAGAGGTTTTTTTTTGCTTGGGTTCTCTTTTGGAGGTTATAGTTCTCATTAAGTTGGTAACGTTGTTTATGGTCCACATCAAAGCTAGACCTTAAGTTTCCAATATTTCCTTTAGTCAATGCTAAGAACAAAGAGTCATGAAATTTTTCAAACTGCTCTTTATTCCACCTACTCTCATCTTTGTATTTGTAGATCGATTTATGTTTCGTTTCAGTTCATTTCTTGCAACTAAGATAGGTCTCAACTATCTAGACATATTTTTCCAAGAAGTTAATTTACATCCAAACCAAATATTTTCAATCCACCCAACTTTTCAAGTTTCGCTCTAGAGAAGTTTGTGGCTTCATGAAAATCCATATATGTGTTTGGAGTTTTAGGAGAAATATTGGATTTTGTGTCAATGTTGCCAACAAAACTAGTGTTAGCCTCTATATAATGCAAGTTATCCTCCCATCATTGATCCCATCATAGTATTTTCATTTAGATACTTCTTTCCCTAAAACAAATGCACATTTTATTCTATAATCTACTATAGCTCACACAATTTTGGTGGTAAAAAGGCATCTGACCTATCTATATGAATAAGAGATGCATCTTCATTGAATAGGAACATGTTTCACCATTATAAATGATAGTATTTTTGATAGATAATGAGGAAGGATTACAAATATTTTAATAATATCTAATTCCCAAGATTGTTTGAAGTAAGACATCTTATAGGATGAATGATTTTGGTAGAAGTTTTGAAGATTTGATCTGCAATTTCTTGGTTTGAATGACCAAGATATGGATCCACATATTTATATTTTTTTTTGAAAAACACTATAATAGAGTTGGGATTTTTTATATACATTGGGTTCCATTCCTCCCCTGTTATATCATTGAACTCTAGATTCAATTGCTTCATCCATTTGAGCATGTGGTCGAACAACCAATTCTCCTGGATGAGCACCACGATATTTTTAATTGAATTGGATATCTTCATCTCTCAATCTCTACTCTAGTTACAGGATATATCACTATCCTATAGAAAATATAAGTCAAAGAAAGTTGATTTTTTAATTTTTAAATGATGGTGGGAAAATTTACAAATTCGTAGAGTCTAGAATTTTAGCAGATTTCTATTTTGGATACCATTTTCCAAAGGTTATTGTAAAGTAGCGTGATTTCAAAGGAAAAATTGTATCCTAGCTCATCACATTTAGAAAGAGTTATATTATCAATTTTTATTGGAAGGTTTTAATGTAAATAATTCAAATCCAAAGCATCTTGAATGAGTAAAACTTTTGGCTTTAGACTTGGAAATTTTCATTGTAAGAAGAATATCATAATAACATCAAAATTCTATTTTTCATTTTGTTGTAGATCTACCCAAAATTGAATAAATGGATCTAAGGACAATTTTCACTATGTTTTATGGTGAATATTATCTTGATTGCCTTATGATGTTTTGTGTATATTTTTGACACAATTGCAATTTAGCATTCAAATACAACCCATAAGAAGTTCAAGCATAATTAATTTCATTCAAGCAATGCCAAGCATATATAATCAAAAAATTATCATGTGTATTTAATCAATCAAATTGGAAATCATCAACATCAAAATTTAATGACATCAAAATCAATTTCTTATCTTTTCTATGTAACTTGCAAAGAAACTGTGGCCTACCTAGAGGTAAAATTAGTCATCCAAAAATAAATAATTGTAATCACACCTTCAATTCCATAATTGGTAGGACCTAATACCCTAATGTGACACAAAAATCAAGCAATACTAAGAAAAAGGAAGAAAGTGAAAGAAAGAAAGCACAAATGAGTGTGACAAGAGGGTATAAGAAAAATGGGTAAAGGAGGAAAGTGTGTACACAACACACCTCAAGACTTTAAGGATTTATGGGACTATAACCATGAATTGTGAAAATAAAATTAAAACACTTGAGTGATAATTACAAGAGAAAAAAAACATCATTAGTCACATGGTTGATATACTATAATCGACAAATAATATTCAAGGTAATATAGATATGAGAGATCAATTGGTTGAATCGCTTCAAACAAATTTAAGGGAAATGCACAATCAACCTGATGATATAATATCTATGGCTGAGATAAATGAAATTTATGACATAAAGAACCTCATACAAAAACTGTAATGCAATTTTTCATATATATTTACTCATCTAAACTATTGATGCAAGTTGGGACACAAAGGAGGTATTACAGAATATTGATGCAACAAATAATATAGAGGACCTTAACCAAGAATTTGATGAAACATGTGATACATATTAAATCATACAAATGGTTGATGTGCATTATGGTGCAAAGACCCTAATGGAATCATACAATGAACTGATGAATGAAGATGAATCACAAGAAGAAACACAATGATGACAACAACAATAGCAACAAATGTATAGGAGAAAAGGAACAAACAAATGGTATTTCTATAATGTTTATTAAACCTTGTGAAGATATATCATGCGACAAAAATTGACATGGCTTAACGTGACAAAGGAATAGTACTATTTCATATTACTCCAAATTAGTTCATTTTTGTGAGTGGAGGACATTGTCAAAGAGTTGGTCACATCCAAAGTTAGTGTTTTGATCTCCATCCTTGTCTTCATTGTGGAAATATAAATCACTTCTTAAAAATATTCCAAAGGTATAATTAGGTTAAGGATATACTAAATTATGGATGGAATCATACCCTATCATTCTTTGTTGCCCAACTCTTGATGGAAACATTTGTAATCAATGTCATAGAGAAACAAATATCCATTGATTCTCTAAATGGACTAATATGGATCCTGTTAACCAACCCTTAGTCCTATCAATACTTACTCAAGTTGAGGAAATGCTCATTGCTCAAGTTAGCCCCATCTTGCAAGTTAGGCATGCTCTAGGTGGTCAATACAAATATAGTGGCCATATTATCAGTTTCCCACAACAAAGTTTTCAAATACCAACTTACCTTCCATGTCTTCTTTCAGATATTAACATCTTGCTTGTCAAAAGGTCCAGAGGAAGGGGAAAATGTTATGATTATAATGTCACAAAATATCATGTCATGAATGCATTGTTCTATAAGATGCAACATGACAAATACCAAAATGATATCCAACTAGATCTAAACACAATTTCATCTCTTCCAAACACTTGCACTAATTTCTCTTCTTGCCTCAACTTTGTGTCAGTAGAAACTTACAGTTCTTCTACCAAAGGGTCAAATACCACAGATAAAACACACCGTGTTCTTAGCCATGTGGAGAAACCGATGTCTTCCTTTGCATTTATATTGCCTAATACACAACGAGAAATGGAAAAAATAAAAGTAATTGCTCACACATCAAACAATGCTCCATTAGATATGATTGCATGGCCAACAATTAGTCTATCACCAATCAATGAGTACAACACAGAGGGTTTATTTGACATGGAATTTCCAACTCTTTTCCCAAATGGGGATGCCATTCGTCACCAACCATGCATGAAGAACATCCCACTTGATAGCTATGTTTTACACTTAATGAGATACCATGACAATAGGTTCAGTAGTCATCCTCGATTTAGATATTACCTCTATAATTTTACTACGCACCATCGAAGTTAAGCAATAGCGACCTTCTTTTTCAAGCAAAGGAAAGAGCATAATACACCAACCACAATTGAAGAGTTGTGTTCCCATCTCAAAGAATTTCCTACAAACAAACTACCATAACATGTCATGCATTTCAGAGCACACCTTCATGGGACTAGATCATACTGCACTGTATGAAGACTGAGCTAATAGTAATGATCATGCAACTTCAATGCTCGACATTTTTTTTCACTCTTAGTGCAACATATATAAAATGGCCAAACTTGCATTCAGTTATGCACGAGGGAAAACCTGCTGATCCAATGCTTCACCAATAGTGGCGTACCAAGAATGTGATTGAACACCCCCACATTTTTGTTGCATACATTTACAAAAGGTTTTCAATATTCCAGGAAGAGATACTACACAAATGTATGCATGCTATAGACTACGGGTATAGGTGCATAGTCTATAATACTTCATACTACCTCTACTTAACCTCAAAAAATTATCCTTTCTACTACTAATTTCATATTCTTTTTGTAGGTATGAATGGAAAAATCGAGGCTATGCACATACATATGGTTTCCTATGGCTTGTTGATGCTCCAAACATGGAAACAATGGGAAGACCCAAACGAAATCAATAGTGAAAAGAGTGATAATTGTGTTACCTCTTGGAATCCTAGAAAAAACCATGACACACACATGGATATTCATGAATCCATTGAATATGACCCTTGCTTGCTAGATACACAAGAGATATTTATAGTCAACCCACTTCAAGACTATGATTAACTCTTCAATAGATTTCAAAGACATATAAAATGCACTAACAAAACATGTCTACGCAAAAAAGTGGCTACCTTTGAATGTAGGTATAAGTTCCATTGAAAGGTGAAAATGGAATAATCACTCTACATTGATGAAATAGGCCAAAAGATATATCATCCATCATGCAATGACGAGTTCCCGAACATCCATAATCCTAACATACTTCAAATATGGAGATAAAATGTTGACTGCTAACTTGTTCTCTCCCTTGATGCAGTTTTGAAATACATTTCCAAATACACTTCCAAAGCAGAGGGGAGATCTAAGACATACCACCATATGTTAACCAGAATTGCAGCTACATCACATCCAGATGATTCTGCCTCAAATTCCTATCTACACTTTCACTCAGAAGAAATTGTAGATCATGACATAAGCACCCAGTAAAATTTCCATATGTCCCAAACGTTTCCCCTTGTCACATGTAGCCGCACCTTCACCAAATTAAATTTTGGTTGCCAAATATTTGGTTGAGCATTTCATGAGTTTTTTGACTGCTTATCAACATCTACCTTCATCTATGCATATTTGACTCGTCCTACTTTCATGGATGTTATATGTTTGCTTGACCTTGCAAAATATTGGACATATAACCATGCACGAAAATATGAAAAGTGGAGAAAAAGGCACATCCCCACAATTATCCATGTATGACCACTTTTTACTACAATACCAAACAAATATTCCAATGCCTCTGTTGATTTTGGTTGGAGTGAGCTACTCTTATATAAACCCTTCTTCTCTTTCTCTAAAGACATAGGTCTTTCGGAAGAATAAATTTTGGCTAACTGAGAGAGCATAATAAATAAATACCATGCATGACATGTTAATCACATCCCTATTCTCACTCCTAATGACCAACCATCTGAAGAAGAACCTACCAATATTAGCATACAATCAGATATGGAGAGGAATGAATGGCAAGATTTATCAAGATTTGTCCCTACATGGAATATCCAATTATGTTCTCTTGACATGCTAGGCCTCTAAGGAATAGAAACTTCCCACCCATGGGATCAACTAAAAGTATAAAAAGATACAATTGTTTTTGCACGTAACTTTGTCAACTACAACAGAAGGAATGGGAAAGTAATACAAGAACACAATCCCCTATGTTCTTTTATAAATACACTATTTGTACATCAATAACATGCATTGGACATAGTCATACAACACCCATAAACAACAGAGCCAAAAGGGTCATTAAAGATGATCATCCAGTGAACTGCATGCACCAGAAAATCCTACTTGATAAGCCACATCAAAGAGGAATTATCTTCTCAAGAAACAACTAGCCATAGCCTAATACTTCTTCTTGTTCCTATGAGTGTTGCAACATTTAACATACATGCAACCATTATACATTCATGGCTTCGAATTCCTATCAAAGACATGAAGCCTTTAAGTGGTCAATCCCTTTCAGTGCTCCAAGAAGATATGAAGAATATTCAATACATTCTAATCGATGAGATGAGTTGAATAGGCTCTGAATTATTTATGAAGATAGAGAGTCATTTGTGTGAGGCATTTCCAGAAATGAATCACTTCTCATTTGGTCACTACTCAATAATTCTTGTTAGGGACCTGGGCTAGCTTCCACTAGTAACGGGCAAACCTCTTTATGTAGGTAAAACTCCAGGGAAGAATTCATGGACAATCTTTACCACTATAATCAATTTACAAATAGTGTTTCGATAACGAGGACATATCGACACCCAGGGTCTCTTTTGCTAGTTGTTAACTAACATTCAAAGAGCTAAATCAACAATAGATAATTGGAACCTCCTTCATTCAAGGACTACCAGATTCTTATACATCGAAGAACGTCATATATTTGACACTACAATCCACCTCTTTGCAATAAATATTCTTGTTTATAACCATAACAAATCCATGATCGAATCATTGCATATTCCAATTTCACAGAGTATTGCAGAATTCACAAATGGCTTGGAAGCACACCAACAATATGATAACCAATTGGAAAAATGGATAGTTCTATGTGTAGGAAAACGAGTTATGCTATCTTGCAATTTATGGGTCCAAGAAGGATTAGTGAATGGTGTTCTCAAAAAAGTCATGCAACTTGTATATGCACTAGGACGTAGCCATTCAAGTTTACCAGTGTATGTTCTTGTGGAATTTGATAAATACATTGGCCCTCCATGGGAAAATACACAACCAAAGTATGTCCCAATTCCACCCATACAACGAAGTAACAGGAAACAAATCCCCCTTAAGATGACTTGGGCACTAACTATACATAAATCTCAAGGAATCACCTTAATCAAGGCTACCATTGACATTGGTAACATTGAACGTCAATGCTTGACCTTCACAACAATGTCATGCAATACTACTCTAGAAGGAATGCAAATAGCACCATGGTTCTCCTTTGAAGGATATTACCTATGTCTCACTACAAAAGAAAGAAGAGGCATGCTTACATTATTTGTCACTCTCACCACTACCATGTGTGGACACAACATCCTAGATTCTTCTATATTGTGATTGTAATTATGTACATGAAATCATTGCTCTTTTATATTATTCCATATGTAATAGTGTTTGGCGATGTGCTTAAAAAGGGGAATTTTACTCTGATATATATTTTATAGAAAAAAAAAAAGACCTAACTTATTACAAATTAACTATTAAACATACCTTGCCTTGAATATTTTGCACATTTTCTATCTTCCTTTTCTCCTTTTGGCATTCCCTACCCCCGTTTTGGGGGGGCATGCTAGTCATAGTTTACTATGATATATTATGATTGACTATAATTGAACATGGTTTTGCATGGGTAATATATCATGGAGATATTGACCATGGGTGAACATGGTTGGACCAATTTAACCATAATTCACCATCGTTCTCCATTATTTAAAATATATTTTTAAATATAAATAACATTTTTTAATTGAGATCATATGTCATTTTAACAAATTTTAATTATATTTTATTCAATTCATTAAAAATTATATTTTTTTAATATACTTAATAAAAAAATTAAATTTAAAAAATTTAAAATATGATTTTAGTGTTAGATTAAAGACTTTTGTGATCCATATTGTAAACAAATGTCTTTTGACCGAATCTCAATGATGTGATTAGTTCGAAAGACATTTGTTTATGCTTTTAGTTTTTATTATATTTTAAGTTCAAAATTTAAAGAGCAGATAAGGATGGAAACAATGCCAAGGAGCACTGGAGCTCAATAAAAATGTAATCCCTCTAAAAAAACCCTTTTTTTTTTAGAACAAAACATTGAGAAGTATTTTGATCTCCAAAAATTTGATGCCTCTAACAACTTGATAAGTATAAAATTAAGAAAAATATCTATTATTTCTTTTAAATATTTTTTACGTTATACGTCAATTTACATATATATATATATATATATGTATATATATATGTATATATATATGTATATATATATGTATATATATATGTATATATATATATATATATATATATATATATATATATATATATATATATATATATATATATATATATATATATATATATATATATATATATATATATATATATGTATGTATATATATATATATATATATATATATGTATATATATATATATCTATGTATATATATATATATATATATATATATATATATATATATATATATATATATATATATATATATATATATATATATATATATATATATATATATATATATATATATATATATATATATATATGACATGTTTTATAATCTCCTCTCTTTTTTCATATGTATATCACCATGATGGGGTGATTGATTCGACAACCCTGACAGTACTGAATGTCAGAAGGAATGAAGTTTACAATTAATATGGAACGTGGCAAGGACTTGAGCTACAACCAAACCAAGTGGAGGAACTGAGACAGAACAATCGAGAAGGTTAAGGCATTTTATAAAAATGGGAAGGCTAGTGTTCTCCATGTCGCTCGACATTCTGGTATGGGAGGGAAGGTAAATGAGGTTACCCTGACTAAGTGTGAAAAAGCTCCTTCCCTTTGCATATCCTCCGATATTAGTGTGACTGCACTCTGGTTTGGTGAAAGGGAGTATGAGTTTAAGGAGTTGGTGCTTGCAGTGAAGAGTTGGGCAGTGTGGGATCCAGGTGTTTGGCCTAAGGGTTGCTTGTTGCCCAGGAAAGTAGTGTAAAGGGTTCACTCTGTCTCAAAGAATTCGGAATCCTCTTCCAATCTTGGTCGCATTTGTTTAGGAGGGGGGGAAATTTGGGTAAGTATTTGTTTATGTTATTTCTTTGTGCGTGGTTTTGTTCTTAAGCGCTATTTGGAAGTTCTGGTCCTAGTTTTCTCTATGGGTGGAGTCTATGATTGTGGTTTTCCCCAGTGGGTTAAGTGTGGAGTTTTGGTGGACTTGTTTAAGGTATTGCAGGTTCAGGGTGTTCACATTGTGTTTTATTGCAATAGAAAAGGGAGTTGTTTGCCACTATGGTAGGGAGCTTGGTGGCATAGTTCTCTTTATGGAAGAGTGCTACAGTGGGGTTCTATTGTGGCCCTCTTTGGTGGCAAGCTTGGTTAGCTAGGCAACTGTTGAAAGAGTGTGTGGCTATGCCTTTGTGTAGAAATCATAAAATATGTGGTTTTTTGTGCACCTTTGTGGATGATTTGGGATGGCTTACCCTTGGTGTTGCACTATTTCATTGAAAATGAATCGACAGCAGAGCCATGCCCGACAGGGAGTTGGCTCGAGAGGAATGCAGGGTGAGCAATCCAATCCAGGGGTGTGACAAGATGAGTCACGAAGCAGCGCCAAAGAGGAGGAAGAGGTCACAGTCCCATAGTACCTTGGAAGGGTGGTGCAACCACCCTCACTTGTCAAATTGAAGAAAAATTGTGGGTTATTGTAGACAGACTGGATGTCTTGCAAGAGCAGATATATGAGGATTGAAACAAGATTGTTTCCTACATTAATGATATTCAGTTCAACCAAGGAGAAATCCTTGGTTGTCTTGCCTCTATGCATCAGATCCATCGTCAAACCAGTGAGAGGTTGGACGAATTTGAATTGTGGTTGGTTCACATTTATTTCCATGTTCATCAAGGCTCAAGCCACACTATGGGACAAGGTGTGGTTGATGCACCACTTCCTCGTCTGTAAATGCTCTTTGCAGGTTGTTTATGGTTTTGTTGGTGTTTTGGGTGATTATTACTCTTTATATATGTAAACCTTGTAACTATTATCAGTACATTTTAAGTTTCCACATCGCTCTCCTCGCTAACAAATCCAGTTAGAGTGAAGCCAGGAGAGCGAAGACAAATCGACATGCTGAATGTAATACTTTTTTAGGAATTAATTAAATTATGTTGATTCACACACATGCACACACACACATATATTGTAAATATTAAGGTTTATATGTTTATTTACTAAATTTAAATAAAATATTTTAATCATAACTATCAATATGAAATAATTTATATGATAAAATGAATTTATAATTTTAATTATTATATATATTTCTATTTCTATTTCTACCAAAATTTTTGAATATAGAGGATAATATTTTTTTGGAAGGCTATAATCACACCCACAAGCCTTCATGCATGCGATTATAACAATAATCTCTTTATTCTATGCTAGTGGTTGTGAGATCTGTGCCACCTTTTTCAAGGATGGCCTACAGGCCACTGCCTAGAAATGCCCAAAACTCTCCAGAATACAATCAAAGATGATGGCAAGTTTGTGCACTCAATAATTAAGCTAGGTCTTGCTCAAAACTTGCTAGGACATAATAGAAATTCTGGCAAATAGATGGTAAACATAGTATTTACATGTCATGAATGCATATTTGATCATGATCATCTTAAATTCATCTAAAAATCATCAAGAAGGCTCCATGCCCTCTCAAAATAATCGCAACAACACTTGTTAACCTATGCATTCATCAATCATTCAATAACTCGTTAAATCGTGAAAGAGATCCATAGTAAGAGCACATCATATAACTGTGCATATAACCAACATATAACCAAGATAGAGTCCATGAAAAACTAGTGATAAAATCAACACATTAACCAGTACAAGTGCTCATAGATCATAAAAGGAAAATAACTCATATTTGTAACAACCCTGGTGAAAATTCTTATAATAAAAGTTAATAAAGGAAAATGAGACCACGATTAAGGGACACTTATTCCAAGCTTAATGTTGGGAAAGGATATCCTAGTGGGAATCAATGGATGTGTGTTTTGGCTAATGAAAATTGGCAAAGGTTAAGGAAAAGACATTAAAAGGCAAAAAATCATTTTTGGCACATTTATTTATGAAAATAAAGAAAATTACAAGAAAATTAAGGTGAAAGGTCACAGGTTGCATGTGAGGAGGAAAATGAAAGAAAATAATATAAAATGAAGAAATTAGAGGCCTCATTAATAAAAAGGCTTCTGAGGATCAGTTGGTAACCTTTTCTCAGTTCAAGTTTGGAGCTCTCTCATTATTCTCTCTCTCTCTCTCTCTCACTCTTGGTCACTTAGAGTTTTCTTGGAGCACTCTAGTATTGGAGCAAGCAAGGAAAAGAAAGCAAAGGGAAAGGAAGGAAAGCAAGGATCAAGGAAGGAAAAGCAGGATCAAGAAGCTTTACTAGGAATACTTGCAGCTAACCTTTTTCATGTGTCATTTCCTAGCTAGTTTGGACATGCATGGATTTGCATGTTGGTGTATGGTTCTCTTGTTGTCGGTGGCATGGTTTTGTCGGGTTATGATAGTGGTTTTCAGCCTAGCCTTTCCTTTTTTTAGATGCCATTGTATGTTGGGATGTTTAACTTGGTTTTGAGCTTTAGTTTTCTAGATGGATTTCAAAATACGGGGCAGAGGTGGTTTGAAGGTTCATTCCCAAAGGCCTGGGAATCCCTTCACCGGCTTTGGTGAGATACAAGGTAAATCCTAAGGAAGAAGTCTCAGTTTAGGGCCTAGTGATCCAGGTTTGGATTGGGGTAAAGCCTGAGAGACAAGTCTCAAATTAGGGCTTAGTGATGCGAGATTGGATTGCAGTAAATATTGAGAGACAACGAGATGGGAAATTCCTCAAGGATAGTTATGGATTCTGGATGGCATTCCAAGTTCGGTTTTGGTTCTGATTAGAGCACCAATTTTGGTGTGATCACGGTTTGATGAGGGTGGAGGTGGTTTAACCTCTAGATTCCCTTGGTTGTTCTATGAGATCCCATGTTCATGCTTGGAATATGGCACAGGGGTGCTGGCTGAAAGAGAGATTTGGTTAAGCCATGTCTATGGTCAAGTGGTACGTGGAAGTCTCGAACCTGGTCAGATTTGTATATGATTAATAAAAGCTAAGTTTTCTTACTTTTGAACTTGTTTATATGTGGATTTAACAGTTTTCATATCTCTAATATTTATTAGGTTTTATGGTTGTTATAAGCATGGTTACATGACTTGTTCATGTCATGGTTATTTCATGTATTTACTTATAATTGTTAAATGGATGGATGCAAGACCTAATTGATGTTGCTACAGTTCAATGGAGAATGAGGTGAACCTTCTGGTTATGCTTCATAAGTTCTTTCAGTCATTCATGCTCTGCCTTGTATCCTAGACCTGTAGGTTGCATTGATGCTAAGTGTTTGACAGAATTCCAGTCCTAGTTGGGGAAGCTCAATCCTAGTCCTGAGGTTGAATTTTGATTTTTTTATATTTTCATCATGTCTTTGATGGATTCTGAAGGTTATAACAAGTTTTTGGAAGAGGCCAGGATTTTGGGCTGGAAAAGTGGCTCAAATCTTAAGGACGCTAGCACAGGTCTACTGAAAAGAGTCAAAAGACGTTGACACATAGACCTGTAAGAGCGACTTCAGCTTTTGGACATTGTCTTGCCTACAGCATGAGAACGACCAAGGGTTAAAAGGCTTGAATCATCAGTGGGACTTAGGGACAGGATGTCTAAGTTCCTGACAAGTCTCCTGAGGGTGTTTTTGCTGATGTGAATGGGTTTTTTTAATATATTTCATTAGTTCCATTTCCTTAAAGTCACCAAGGAAGTTGAATCCCTTATAGCAACCTCTCTTGTCGCATTTTTAGCCTAGCTGGTTGGTTTCTTGGGTGAACCTAAGGGGAGGGGGTTTTACAGATTGGTATCAGAGCATGGTTGCACTCTCCTTGGGTGAAGGTGCTTGGTCATGTCATCTAGCAAGGGCACTGACTAACATAACCACACAATTTTTAGAGACAGTGCAGTGATAGGAAGTGGGTGCTTGTCCCTCTTGTTTTCGCAATTTCTTTAGTCAGTAGAGGCAGGCATGCTGACAACTTCTACACGATTTTTGGGAGGAGTGAAGCCCGGGCTCACTACCCAGTCAAAATATTCGGGTGACCAGTAGGAGGCTTGATGGATTGGCTTTCAGGAAGCACAAATCGAGATGGATTCATGGGAAAATTCTACAATGTTTTGGGTGACATTCATCAAGGTTGATTCTAGGATTGAGCAATACAGACTGCTGGGGAGGCAGCCTCAAGATCTACACATTTGTGGGTAGCAGTACTTAGTCTTTGAGGGTTGATACTGTGCAGTGCAGCTTAGCGGAGGTTAGTCTGATTGAGTGTGGTCTGGTCGACAGATCTTCAGAACAATGGTTGTGTGTGTGAGCTAGTGAACTCATGTATACATGACCTTGTGAACACACACTCAACATGACTTGACGACAAGACATCTCAAACTAAGAAGACAACATATGCTCAGTGTAACTGACTGTGGGATTGTCTGATGGTGAAAGCGACAAGTGCAACACTTTGGATAGACCTTCGGATGACCATGACGACACTTGCGTGATAGTTCTTACAACATCATGTGTGAGTGCGATAGATGTTTACATAGCGAACACAACTCAAACACAAACCTTCAACCTCACTAGAACAAGGTCGTAAAAATGACATAGAAATCAACATGTTGAAGATGACAGTTGGTCAAACAAGAGAAAAGGAAGCAATACATGTAGAGGAAACATATGAAATGACTTTTTTTGTTTGCGCACATGCATGTTACTGAGGACAGGATGATATGACAATGACAAGCATTCCTACAAACTCAACTAAGAGGTGTACTTCGAAAGGTGTTCTTTACTTACCATACTTACCCTCGAGATGATCATGCATCTAAAAGAGTTTACATGCGGTCATGATCATTTTCAATTACTTGGTCTCTTGGTCCTTCTCCTCGACTCCTTGAGAGTGATCTCAGCATGTCACATTTTCCTGTAGTCACTGAGCAATGGATCAACATGGTTTCAACGAGAAGTTACTACTGCCGAGATGAGGCCATGGGAGGCCCATTTGTGTAGTTTATGAATGCAAGACAAATAGGGCAGCTTGGACAACACTGCACATTTTTTAGGCATGGGACACTACTGCAGGATGGGGGTCCTGGGAGGACACCTCTACGCAATTTCTGAGTGTAGTGCAGTTGAGAGGCAATATTGCATAGTTTCTGGGTACAAGAAAAACTGAGAAACTGAGGGACAATACTGCGCAATTTGTGTTGATAGTATGTTTTGGCTAGGAAGGACACTCGAGGAAACCACTATGCAATTTTGGATGCCAAAAGATGTTGGAGTCTTTGCACACCGCAGGGTTTCAGTAGGCAAGGGAGGAAGCTTGATGGTTTTAGAAGCAAAGTGAAAAGTTCCGGGAAGTTGGGTGAGGCTAGGTTGCTTGGGAAATGGCTAAGTGTGAGATCAGTGACACATATGTAAACAGTGATAGGACTCGACTGTAATTTCACACAAACACTAGTGACACAACATAGACCATCTAAAATGCATAAGACATACTTTTCTTGATGCAACAACCTTCGTGAAAAGAGTGTGTGAAGTGAGTGTGAAACATTTCTATGTGATGAAAACCACTCATAAGCACACAATTCCCTGGAAGCAAAAAAACATTCCCTTCATATGCCAAACAACAACCCCTATGCCGAAATATGACACATGCTTGTTATCAGGAAAACTAGTGTCTATGCAGAGCTGCTAGTCCCACTAAGGCTGGTAGCTACCTTAGAAACAAACACACTAAAAACTACTTTCGTTTTCCTTTATGAGCAACAGATAAGAGAACAATAAGGAGACCAACCTTTGTCTTGCGCTTGGTTCCTTGCTTGATTCCTCTCTCTTTTGGTAGGTCTTTGCCACTTGCTTCCTTGTCTACGCAGCTTCAAGGAGTACCTGTAGAATCAAAGCAGCATAACACTATCCAAGAACATAGATCTATTATCATAAACAATATAGGATCAGATGTACATTGACCACACAAATGCATAAATCGCCAATCATACAAGAATGTGGAGGAAAACTTGAATAGCTTTACTGATAATCAAGAAAGAGCAAAGAGGATTACAACCAATTGTTCTGACCCAGCATCATCCTCTCAGCAAGAAAGCCCTTCTTCACCTCATGGAAAGCTTAGATCACCCAACACTATGATATTGCACCAAGAAACCAACAGCACTTCCTTACAAGATACAAAATTCCAGCCCCTGGATCTCTGGGATGAGGGATCCATATATAGATGTCTGCAAGGGAGGTGAGTCGGCTTTTGAGATTTGATTAGTCTCTTCTCTCTGATAGTTCTTGATTCCACTTGGAGATTGATGATCTCTTACTCATCCCTGGTCGAATTCAGAGAGGCAAGTATCACAGAAGAGGTTTCTGGAAGATTCCATGCTCCTCCACCTTGCGGATTGACCCTGCCATTTGTCCCTTCTCACCCATCGCACCCCATAGAAGGGCTTTTTGACATGCATCACACCTACTGTGTGTATTCAGGTGGGATACAATGCACTTTGCCTATGGAGCAGGTGAAATGGTCCAGTTTTGACCAGTTCTGAGTAGTTTTTCATGGAGAACTTCTGGGAGATGCTGTAATCAGTTGACCTTTCTCTTTTATGGGTTGGAACAACACCTTTAGGGACTTAGGAGCCTTGGTTTATGGAAATTTATGCTTGGGGTTGCAGTGCCCAAAAATGTCTATAACAGTTGCCCCCTAAAGCATGAGGTCGTTAATCTTTTGATGTCGGGTGAAATGCTATATCATGAGGATCCGAAGTTTTTTCAAGCTGGAAGGTGACCTATAATAAGATACAATACAATACATTATCTTCATATTATTTTCATGATCTAGCTGAGGCGGGCATTCCCATGCTTAGCTTTATAAATTCATTTTCATGTACATAGGACAGACAATCGTCTGAGTGTAGACTGATGATTCTGGTAGAGCCATCATCCATTAGATTGGATGATTATCTGTGCAGCAATGATGTACATTTGATGTCTTTATTTTCCTGAATATATATCGTAGCCTGGATGGATGAAAATAGATCCGGGGTCTTCAATCTCGTTGGATCTTCACTCTAAGTACAAGTTGATCCATGTGAGAGATGTTCTAGAGTCGAACATGGAAAGACATTGCCTGATTACCAGCCAATGATGTAAGTTGTTAACAGGCACGAGAGGAATCACCGATAATGATAATGATCCTCAAGGTACTGCAGTACAATTCACGTGGTGTGAATAAGGGACTTGGCGTTGAACACCACGCAAAACCTTTCAGTCGAAGGCCATTGATGTAAACCTGTCGCCAGAAGTGAGAAACTTTCCATTGAGGCATGCAAGCTTCAAAGTACTGAAAGGGTTGTTCCTAGATCGACTTCTTGGATAATGACCTGATGTCGACAAGAAGCGATCTGTCATAGGAGGGCCTTAGTGAATCCCACAACAATGACATGGAACGAAGCAAATGATTTTAATGGAGGTGAAAAATATCTGGTGATATACGGTTCAGGGTGGCGGTCATGAAAGAATGGAGCGAAAATGTATTATAGTGGGTGAGACACAGGTGAATTCTCTGAGCGACTTCTCTTGAACATATCAGCGACACTGACATGATGGATTGGTAGCATTAACCCCAAATGTGGATGGTCTGATGGAACCATGGTGACGTGACCAGTGAATGGAAAAACCCAACCCGACTCGGATGCGGAGTGAAAGTGTCATGTTCAAGAGCGACTTGCTACCAACAAAGTTTCTTCGAGTTTTCTTCCCAACTTTTCCCCAGTCATTGCTGACCAGTACCTCTTTACTTTTGTCAAGCTTGAGGAGGATAACATATGCTTCTTCTATAATTTGCCCTTCGGGCAAACCCATCGCCATGTTTTAATGAGCCTAGTGATAGTGAAGCTCATTCTTGTCTGTTATGGACAAGTTTGTCGCTATTAGGTTTTAACGAGTTTAACGACAAAGATAACTCGGTCCTTTTCAATTTTAGAGAGTCTGAAAAGGGACGTAAAGGAAACTCCAAAAATCCTTTTTCGTCATCTAATCCCTTAAGTCCGAAAAAGTATAAAATAATACAAAAGGGATGAATCTTCGGTAATTTTAACGAGGCGAACAAAACAAGCGCTCGATATTTTTGTGTAATAATCCCTCAGGTCCAAAAAGATTAAAATCTAAAGGAGGGATAGCACTTCCAGTCACTTTAACGAGCTGGAGAGGCCAATGGCTCGGCAATCTTTTCATATTTTACGAGTCAGTTGAAAAGAGCTTAAAGGAGACTCGTTTTTTGAGGAACGAGTGATAGATTCAGGTAGCAGCTGATTCCAGGTAAGGTTTGGAATTTTCCAATCACGGCAGTGTCACAAGGATGGCTATTAAGATCACTCTTCGCAGTTGTTCCTCAAAAGGGGTAAACAATCAAGTGGAGGTGAATGATCGGCCAATACAGAGTGGAGGTGATGATGAGAACACGACCAAGGCTTCAAAGGCTGAAGTAATACATTCACGATGGTTATTTACCAGAAATTGGTTCATTTTTTAAT
This sequence comes from Pinus tabuliformis, assembly GCA_031772625.1. Taxonomy (NCBI): domain Eukaryota; kingdom Viridiplantae; phylum Streptophyta; class Pinopsida; order Pinales; family Pinaceae; genus Pinus; species Pinus tabuliformis. The sequence continues at coordinate 612,326,951 of CM062807.1, forward strand.
GAGCTTAAACGCTGGGGGAAACACTTGCTCATTGCTTATGTTTATTTTTTAACGAGCTTGAATTCCGTGTTAAAACTACTCGATTAATCCAGTCGCATAATAAGGATGTCTCATATACAAAAATGGCATTATTTCAAAGCTTTTCCCCACATCCTTTCTTTATGCAAGTTAGGAAACGACCAATCCTACTAGTTTAAAGGGTTAGAGGGCCTATAAATTTAAAAAAATAAATGGTCGCTCTTCGCTTGCATGCCAAAAGGTTTGCATGCCCCCAAGTATAGTGAAATAGAGTTTTGAGGTTACCCCTCAATTTGCAGACAAAAAATTTGTTTTATCGGGAAAGGCCTACCTTTTCAGGTTACCCCTCAATTTTCAGACAAAACATTTGTTTTATCGGGAAAGGCCTACCTTTTTCAGGTTACCAAAGATTGCTCTATCTGTACCACAAACAAAACACTTCTTTGGCGATGTCTACCGAAATAGACAAAGGTGAGTGGCGCAGACACCTCCACTCACATAACTTTGACGAGGGAATATTATTCTAGCCTAATCCCATTTTCCTAAATGGACAGGTGTGTCATACTAGTCATATATCCTTCATGGAAACCTACCCTATACCTGAAGTTTTCCTGCTAAAGCAGACCAGGGTGCATGCCCCCTGGGTTTCAGTCATGCCCTCCGAATCACTCGCGCTCATCAGGAGGACGGACTGGGGATTGATGAGACATTCCTTGCATGAAAAGACCATTCAGGGTTGGTATATGACTATTTGCTATGTGTGAACCGGGGAATGAAAGCTGGTCTACGAGCTTGACCACTCTTCCTTTGTGCGGAAAACACATTACTCTAAAGAGTGAGGAGACAATGGCTCCCATGCAATAAATATAGTCTCGTCCAAGGAGTAGATTATAATCCAGGGGTCCTTAGACTACCATTACGTTCATGTGAACAATTTTCCTTCTCAATGTTATCAGCACATTGGGAAGGATCCCTAACGGTCGACTAGTTCCTTCTTCAAAGCCTGTTAGATTTCTCATCTCAGGCAAAAGCGATGGCGAACCAAGCGCTTTCCAAGCAGTTGAGGAAAGGATACTCACAGAAGCCTCCTCATCTATGATGGTACTGGACATAACCATTCTATATACTTGAGCGATGATTCGGAATGGTACACAAGCCGGTAAACGGGGTCTACCTAGTAGATTCCAGTCAAAGGAAACAACCAGGTTGCTTGGAGGTGGGACCGAATAGACGGCCAGGTATGACTCTAATGAACTTCCTTCCTACGGTAAAGGAACGGGTAGACTACCCCCATGTTCATCGGAGTCTGTGCTTATGAAGAGAATTTGAATGGTGTCGTTCTTGTTTTCTTTGGTGACTGTATCATCTGAAGATGGACCTTCTGAAGGCAAGACAGGGTCAACTGCCGCCTCGACCTTTTGACTTTCGTCTAGTATGGATTAAGATGGCTTATCTTCAATGATAGATGCTTCGACTGACCACAAGGGCATGTCAGCCGGATTTTCAACTAGTGACGAACTCGGCAAGAGTTTCTTGTATCCAGGAGGAAGCCGTAACGGTGAAACCAGACAGTCGTCCAAAACTCTTTTAGCTTCGTCTAAGAAGGGACAACAGTGGACGGTGTGATCGCCTTCACACAATTTACAAGGAAATTTATATTTTCCTTTTTGTCCAGGGGCTTCACTTTCACTAGTTGACAGTGTATGCTCAACATGATCGTCAGAGGTTGATGACACAGGATTGTGCAAATGAGGAGACCAGTCCCTTAAGATCCAAGGGATGCAAGGACAATCTCGATGATAGTGGTCTCCTTTGCAAATGACACATGGCGATTTAGGCTTGGTCGGTGCAGTGTGTGGATTTTCGCTAGATGATGCTTGGTTTCCCCTTTTCGCCTTTGGCTCCTTCTTCTTCTTCTCTTTCTTCTTCTCAATTACATGATTTTGGGCTTTACCAGCTTCATCAAGCGAAGAGGAAGGAGGAGAGGAAGAATTGGACGAAGTAGAGGTTTGGGGCGTAACTCTAATATCGTTTAGTTGCTAACTTGATTGTTCAGGAATTACAGTGTTCTAAACGATAGAAGTTGAGAAGAGCCATACGGGCAAGCCGATTGTCAATCCTGGAAGGGACAATGTGGCCATATGGGGTGCACCAACATCTCCCCAAGAGGAGAAGGGACTAGGATTTCCTCCAAGGGGAACTCCTTGGTTGGTGGACTCCATTTTTCTCAATTTAAGATCAACGTAGGAAAGGTGATGATTATTCCGTTTAAAATAAATTTTTAGACGCTTTGACACAACTTGTTTTTTCAATTTTTAAGATTCGAGAAAAAACAAAAGATGACTCTAGTCGCCTTCGATTTTTAATGAGCCTAAAGTGACAAGTGCTCAGATGGACCTTTTCCATTAAGGAGTCTGAAAAGGAACGAAAGGGACTGCTCTGGAAATATAGACAGAGGGATTACTAAACCAATTGCAAAACTGCAGAATACTTTTTACGATACGACAATCAATCTTCCTGAATGCTGTGTTCAGTGCATTGTGATCGATAGGGCGGCAGACACGGCTTCCTATGGATAAAGGATAAAGCCTATTGTGGTCTCCCAAAATATACTCGACAGTAAGTGGGAGAACAAGTCCGTACTGGCACTTATCATCTCAAAGTGGAGGAATCACCCAACCAACAGTGAAAACAACAGTTACCAGGCTTTACGATGCCAGAATACATCTCTAGCCTAGACTTCTAGATGTTGTGCGTTAGGTTCCAAAGCGTTTTTAGATTCATTAAATTTATTTTATGGTTGATCTTTCTTAAGAAATTTGCCTTTCAGGTTCACCATGTGATGTAGATGTACAATTCCTAAAATGCAATCTAGGATGATAAACAGTCGTTTAATCTTCTTTCTGCAATGAAAATCCTAGCTACTAAGGAAAGAGAGATGGCGTTCTTTCAACAAAGAGCATAGAGCAGACACTATATGCACTGTCCTAAATCAAGCCAACAAACAGTATAAATGCAAATGCACATGCATGTATTTGTTTTCAGCCTTCTTAATGTGTGAATGATAAAAAGAAAGCTAAGCGCAAATCTGAATTATTTTCCAAAGCGACAATTAATAACAAGTTTCTTTTCAAAACAAAATGAGGACAATGACAACACTTTGTTATTTGGAATTGAAAACTTGCCTTCGACACTTGGAAAACTACTAACTCAAATCAAATACAAGAGTAACAGTGTAATCAACTATTAAGAACAATCAAATTCTCTTCTATGACTGAAAATGACACTTGCGACACTTTCAAATCAAGAAACGACAGTACAATTACGCTACTTCTTTGTAAAGGAGAACTGAAAATGACTCAAAAATATGTAAAAACATTTACAGTTCTTTGCACAATGGAGGTGGAATAACAGCAAGAAAAGGGGTTTCAAACATAGGTGTATTGACTACAAGCAGCAAAACTCCTGAATAGAGCTGAAAAGAGTGAACATAGAAACCAAAATTTAGGAACAAGACCTTGTCTGATCAGCACACCTGTAACACAGTGAAACTGAAATGCAACGCACCTACTACACTCGGGAAGTGCGATGCATTTGAAGTTCCCAGAACAGAAAGTGCGCTGGACGAGGGACGAGACTTTGATTGGATTCCGGGTCACAGTTTGCAGTTCAGTTCAGGTATTTAGGCAGAGTAAGTGGTAATCAGTAAATCAATCATAGGGGTAGATCTAAGGAGGTTACTAGAGCCACCACAAGGGCAATTAGAGAGCTTGTAAATCAATCGTTTAATTCATAAACAAAACCGGGAGATTGACTGAAGCAGCGTTGATCTACTTTTCACTTGCATAGCAAATGCAGTTCGAAGGCTAGCTCGCTTGACTTCAGGCTCCATCTGTAAGTTTATAAAGGAAACAAATGTAGATGAACAAACAATCTACTCGTTCCCCAGCGGAGTCGCCATTTTGTTATCGGGAAAACTAGTGTCTATGCAGAGCTACTAGTCCCACTAAGGCTAGTAGCTACCTTAGAAACAAACACACTAAAAACTACTTTCGTTTTCCTTTATGAGCAACAGATAAGAGAAGAATAAGGAAACCAACCTTTGTCTTGCGCTTGGTTCCTTGCTTGATTCCTCTCTCTTCTGGTAGGTCTTTGCCACTCGCTTCCTTGTCTACCCAGCTTCAAGGAGTACCTGTAGAATCAAAGCAGCATAACACTATCCAAGAACATAGGTCTATTATCATAAACAATATAGGATCAGATGTACATTGACCACACAAATGCATAAATCATCAATCATACAAGAATGTGGATGAAAACTTGAATAGCTTTATTGATAATCAAGAAAGAGCAAAGAGGATTAAAACCAATTGTTCTGACCCAACATCATCCTCTCAACAAGAAAGCCCTTCTTCACCTCATGAAAAGCTTAGATCACCCAACATTATGATATTGCACCAAGAAACCAACAACACTTCCTTACAAGATACAAAATTCCAGCCCCTGGATCTCTGGGATGAGGGATCCATATATAGATGTCTGCAAGGGAGGTGAGTCAGCTTTTGAGATTTGATTAGTGTCTTCTCTCTGATAGTTCTTGATTCCACTTGCAGATTGATGATCTCTTACTCATCCCTGGTCGAATTCAGAGAGGCAAGTGTCACAGGTGAGGTTTCTGGAAGATTCCATGCTCCTCCACCTTGCGGATTGACCCTGCCATTTCTCCCTTCTCGCCCATTGCACCCCATAGAAGGGCTTTTTGACATGCATCGCACCTACTGCGTGTATTCAGGTGGGATGCAACACACTTTGCCTATGGAGCAGGTTAAATGGTCTAGTTTTGATCAGTTCTGAGCAGTTTTTCATGGAGAACTTCTGGGAGATGCTGTAATCAGTTGACCTTGCTCTTTTAGGGGTTGGAACAAAACCTTTAGGGACTTAGGAGCCCTTGGTTTATGGACATTTATGCTTGGGGTTGCAGTGCCCAAAAATGTCTATAACAATACTACATAAAGATGAGAACATGAGAAGTTCTTAAGATCAAGGAGGGGAAGTTTGAGATCATTGGCTTACCAATAAGTGACCAAGGACAATCAATCGTAGGATCCAAGTTAGGCTCTGAAATTTTCATGCGAGCCAAAATTTTAGAGGGTGCTTGTAGCCGCTACAACAGGTGGATAGTCTATAATACTTCATACTACCTCTACTTAACCTCAAAAAATTATCCTTTCTCCTATTAATTTCATATTCATTTTGTAGGTATGAATGGAAACATCGAGGCTATGCACATATACATGGCTTCTTATGGCTTATTGATGCCCCAAACATGGAAACAATGGATTGGGAAGACCCAAACCAAATCAATAGTGAAAAGAGTTTCTTTGATAATTGTGTTACCTCTTGGAAACCTAGAAAAGACCATGACACGCACATGGCTATTCATGAATCCATTGAAGATGACCCTTGCTTGCTAGATACACAAGAGATATTTACAGTCAACCCACTTCAGGATTATGATCAACTCTTCAATAGAGCTCAAAGACATATAAAATGCACTAACAAAACATGTCTATGCAAAAAAGGGGTTACCTTTGAATGTAGATATAAGTTCCCTTGAAAGGTGAAAATGGAATCAACACTCTGCATTGATGAAATAGGCCAAAAGATATATCATCTAGCACGCAATGACAAGTTCCTAAACATCCATAATCCTAACATACTTCAAACACGGAGAGAAAATGTTGATTGCTAACTCGTTCTCTCCCTTAATGCAATTTTGAAATACATTGTCAAATATGCTTCCAAATGAGAGGGGAGATCTAATACATACCACCATATGTTAACAAGAATTGCAGCTACATCACGTCTAGATGATTTTACCTCAAATTCCTATCTACACTTTCACTCAAAATAAATTGTAGATTGTGACATAACCGCCCAGTAAACTTGCCATATGCTCCAAAAGTTTCCCCTTATCACATGTAGTCGCACCTTCACCAAATTAAATTTTGGTTGCCAAATATTTGGTTGATTGTCTCATGAGTTTTTTGACTATTTATCAGGATCTACCTTCATCGATGCATATTTGACTCGTCCTACTTTCATGGATGCTATATGTTCGCTTGACCTTACAAAAGATTGGATATATAACCATGCATGAAAATATGAAAATTGGAAAAAAAGTCACATCCCCACAATTATCCATGTATGGCCACTTTTTAATACAATACCAAACAAATATTTCAATTCCTTTGTTTCTTTCGGTTGGAATGAGCTACTCTTATATAAACCATTATGCTCTTTCTCTAAATACATAGGTCTTTCCGAAGAAGAAATTTTGGCTAACTAGGAGAGCATAAGAAATGAGTACCATGCATGGCATGTTAATCACATCCCTATTCTCACTCCTGATGACCAACCATCTGAAGAAGAACCTACCGATATTAGCATACACTCATATATGGAGATGAATGAATGGAAAGATTTATCAATATTGGTCCCTACATGGAATATCCAATTATTTTCTCTTGACATGCTAGGCCTTTGAGGAATCAATACTTCCCAACCATGGGATCAACTAAAAGTATCAAAAGATACAATTGATTTTGCACCTAACTTGATCAACTACAATCGAAGGAATGGGGAAGTAATACAAGAACACAATCCCCTATGTTCTTTCATAAATACATTGTCTACACATCAACAACATGCATTGGAAATAGTCATACAACACTCATAAGCAGCAGAGCCAAAATCGTCATTAAAGATGATCATCCAAGGAACTTCATGCACTAGAAAAGACTACTTGATAAGCCACATCAAAGAGGCATTATCTTCTCAAGAAATAACTAGCCATAGCCCAATACTTCTTCTTGTCCCTACCAATGTTGCAACATTTAACATACATGCAACCACTATACATTCAGGGCTTCGGATTCCTATCAAAGACATGAAGACTTTAAGTGGTCAATCCCTTATATTATTCCAAGAAGATATGAAATATATTCAATACATTCTAATCAATGAGATGCATTTCATAGGCTCCAAATTATTTGTGCAGATAGAGAGTCTTTTTCGTGAGGCATTTCTAGAAACAAACCACTGATCATTTGGTCACCACTCAATAATTCTTGTCGGGGACTAGGGCTAGCTTCCACTAGTAATGGAAAAACCCCTTTATGCAAGTAAAACTCTAACGAAGAATTCATGGACAACCTTTACCACTGTAATCAATTTACAAAAATGTTGGCATTTTGGCACAGGGGTGGCGCTATGATACAGGTGTTGTCCATGATGGCAACTCTCTTTGATGACAGATCTCCAGACTACAGAATGAAGAGAAAATCTCATATACGCAGGTTAATTAAGTCCAAGTTGCGTATACACGCTGGTGATCTGCATACTAAGTCGCGTATACGCAGGAGAGCTATATACGAAGGCGCGTATACACGAAGATGCATGAACAGAAAAGGGCGTATATGTCGGGAAACTTCCTTTCGGTCCGTGGTAGTTAGTCCTCGGTACTTGAGCCTATGAATTTGGACCAAAGTATCTCAACGGACGTGTTGATCCCTAGTTTTTAAGTTGATGGTATTTCTATGGTTTTGGCTCTTGGTATTGAGCAAGGCCTAAGGCTATATAAGGAAAAGAAGATCATTAGGGAAAGATATCTTTTGAAAAGGCTTGAATATCTGAAAAAGAAAGAGATCTGATATGCAGGTTCTGGGTTGCTTGATCCAAGCTAAGGAGAGATCATATCGGTTGATGGAAGACTAGATCTAAGGATAGATCGGGATCTAATGGTTTGAAATGCACTATTATGATATGGTTGATTATGCGTATTTCTAGATCTGCATACTGACGCAATGTTATGTTCTGGGTCTAACTGATGTCTGGTACAGCTGCAAGTTAAGAGAATTTATTTTTAGATCTGTACGCTGGTTGTCTTCGGTAAAAGCGCGTGTATACGCGGGTTTCTCTCATTGAAGTAGCGTATATCTTTTGAAGTTTGATTTTTGGGGTTGCAGTTGGATCTGACTGCTATTGCAGAGTTCTGTAGTCTACTCTGATTTCTTGTGACTGGTGTTGACAGGGTTTCAGTGGTTCAGTGATTCAAAGATTGATGATACTTGTATTGGTTGTTTTGTGCTTCAATGATCTGTTGTGAAAGTTGAATGAATTGTGGTCTTCAGATTGTAATGTTGTGCTTCAGGAATATCCAGTCTGAAAATGTATGAAAGGTGGTACCTGAAAGAAAGAAGATTGTAGGTCAGCACCTACGTACTAGTATCTTAGCTAGTACAAGAGCAAAGGGGGTTGGAGCTCCCTTCCAAGGGAGTTTGGAGAACGAGAGAAGGTTGAATCCTTCAACAGGTTGTAGCCTGCATACTGGTATAAGGCTGCACCAGTACAAAAGGATTGTAAACTGAAGTTTCATATTAAAGAAAGATAGAGACGACTTGCAGCAGGTGGTTTTCACCCACATTGGGTTTCCACCTTATATCATGGTGTTCATGTGTGTGGTTTTTGTGTGATCTGTTCTACTGCATCTGTTTACTCTTAATATGGTGAATAATGTCCTTATGCACTTAACTGAAGATAAACTAACTGAATTATAAGATTTCTGGCTATACGTTGTTTTCTTTAGACACAGTTGCGTGTACACGCTGGTTCACTTAACGAAAGTAGCGTATATGTTTCTGAGCATTGAAAAAGTTTTATAGTTCTGATAATACTGATTCACCCCCCCTCTCAGTATTATTTTCAACAATTGGTATCAGAGCAGGTCCTTCAGAGAAGCTTGACCGCTTGAAGGTAGATCGTTCATCATGAGCAACTACGAGAAAGAAGCATCAATCAGGCCACCGGTTTTTGATGGGACAAACTTCAATTATTGGAAGGTAAGAGTTACTGCCTATCTTCAATCTCTTGGTACAGAAGTTTGGAACATCGTAGAGACAGGCTACACTTTTCCTTCAGCTACTCCTACAGATGCAGCCGAGAAAAAGAAATATGAAACAAATGCGAAAGCAGTCAATACTCTATTGGGATGCATCTCTCAATCAGAATTCATGAAGGTAATGCACTATAAATCTGCAAAAGAAATATGGGATAAAATGGTCACGAGCTATGAAGGAGACGATCAGGTAAAGCGTGCTAAACTTCAAACTCTCAGGATTAAGTATGAGACTCTCAGAATGTATAATGATGAAAGTGTGGCTAACTACTTCCTTAGGGTAGATGAGATTGTCAATTGCATGCAAAACTTGGGTGAAGAAATAAAAGAGGCTATTGTGGTTGAAAAGGTTCTAAGATCTTTGTCCCCCAAGTTTGAATCTAAAGTGTCTGCCATAGAAGAAAAAGAAAATTTGCAAATTCTTACTATGTCTCAGCTTCACGGAATTCTAACCGCTTATGAAATGAGAAAGGGAGGTCCATCAGACAGAAGAGAAGCTGCCTTCAAGGCTTCAGGCAAAGAAGATTATTATGAAGCAAGTCACCTGCCAGAAGATGAAGAAGAGGAATCAAATTTTGTCAGAAATCTTCAAAGGGGTTCTGGAAGGTTCAGAGGTAAGTTACCTTTTAAATGCTTTGCTTGTGGAAGAGTAGGTCATTATGCTGCCAAATGTCCTCACAAAGATAAGAATGACAAGGGAAAGGAACCTGTTAAATGGAACAAGAAACAATATGAAAATAAGAAAAGCTATTACACTCATGAAGATAGTGATGGACTTTCAAATAGTGATGAAGATGAACAAGGTAATAGATATAAACTTTTGATGGCTTTTGAAGATGATGACTACATGGATGTTATAGATGTAGAAGGCTTTTATGAAGAAATGAAAGATCTCAAAGTTTGTTTAGAAGAGAAGAGTGCTATTATTGATTCTCTATAATGTCAACTAGCTGAAAAGGAAAAACATCTTGAAAAATTGGAATGTGAGATTGTTTGTCTTAGAAAGGAGATTGAGAAAACCAAAGCAATTAATCTTAAGTTTGTTAAAGGATCTAAAACCTTGGATGAGATTATCAATGTGCAGCGATCTCCTCTGATCAAGACAGGTCTTGGATATAATGGAGAAACATCTCAAGCCTCTACCTCTAAAAGTTATCTTGATGCAGCAAGGAGAAGCGAGCAAAGGCCAAATAAAAGCCATCAGGTGAATCAGGGACAGTTTACCCCAAGAACAAATAAAGACCATCAAGAAATTCGGGGACAAACTGCCTTAAGGACAAACAGAAGCTACAATCAGCCACAGGTAAAATCTTCCCAATTTGCTCCAAGAATGAATGTGAATAGAAGCTACAATCGGTTGGATGATAGATCTGATTATCGCAGAAGTTTCTTTAATGGCCAATGCTTTTCTTGCCATAATTTCGGTCACAAAGCAGCTCAATGTGTTGCCTACAAGACAATCATGACTAGAGAAGCTCAAAAGCAAGGGAGAATGACTGGAACCGTGAAAAGGACTTATAACAATTTTTCGGTTCTTGAAAATGAAGTTGAATGCTCTATTTGCAATAACTTTGGTCATGAAGACTCTGAATGCAGGAGCAGGTTCCGGAAGACAACTCAGAAGGAACAAACCTCAAATGTTAGAACATGGAGAATAAAAGAATCACAACCAGAAAGATGTGGGATAGCCTTTTATACAGAAGGTCAAGAAAGTCTATGGTACATTGACAGCGGATGTTCGAAGCATATGACAGGGGACAAAGAAAAGCTTGAGTCATATACTGCATTAGAAAAGGGGAAGAAAGTTTCTTTTGGGAACGATATCTCTGCAGCCATAAAAGGAAAAGGTGTTGCTCCGTTGAAAGAGAAGGTCAAAGCAGGAAATGTTTTATATGTTGATGGATTGAAGCATAATCTTCTGAGTGTCAGTCAGATGTGCGATCAAGGAACCGAGGTAATATTTAGATCAAATGGATGTTGTGTTCACGATCTTGATATAGGTAAGACAGTGATCAAAGGAAGAAGGACTCCAAATAATCTATATATCTTTGAGGAAAGACAACAATGCTACTTAAGCAAGGATGATGAACATTGGCTATGGCATCGGAGGTTGGGGAATCTAAGCTTTTCACAAATAAGGAAAGCATGCAGATATCAGGCAGTTCGTGGTCTTCCAGATATCAAAATTCCAGACAATACCATATGCAAATCTTGTCAGTTTGGAAAGCAAACCAGAACTAACTTTCCAGAGAAGGAAGGATCAGCTAGCATGCCTCTCGAGCTAGTCCATACAGATGTATGTGGTCCATTTAGGAAGAGGACACCTCGAGGAGAAGAATATCTGATATTATTCATTGATGATTTCTCCAGATTTGTTTGGTTAGGGCTCATGAAGCACAAAGATGAAGCATTCGAAAAATTCAAATCCTTCAAAGCCTTGGTTGAAAATGAATCAGGACACAAAATTAAGTGCCTCAGATCTGACAGAGGTGGGGAGTTTACCTCAAACGAATTTTTCGATTTCTGTGAAGAACATGGGATAAGAAGAGAATTCTCTACAGCTAGAACTCCTCAGCAAAATGGGGTTGTAGAAAGAATGAACAGAACAATCCAACAAATGGCTCGTGCTATGCTTGATGAATTAGGTACTCCCGCAACCTTCTGGGGTGAAGTTTCACATGCTGCGGTTATTATTCTTAACAAAACAAATGTCCGAGTAAACAACACTCAAACACCTCATGAGCTCTGGAGTGGTGAGACTCCTTCGGTGAAGCACTTCAAAATCTTTGGGAGCAAATGTTATATTAAGAATACTGATGAGCAACTTGGCAAACTTGAACCAAGAGCAGATGAGGGCATTCTTCTTGGTTATTCTCCACATAGCAAAGCATACAAGTGCTACAATAAAAGACTTGGCAGAATTGTTGACATCATTGATGTAGTGGTTGATGAGAAGGGATATATTCCTAGGCAAGTTCATCATGAAGACATTGAAGAAGATGAAGGCTACCCTCAAAGGCGGAATGATGAAGAAGAAGAACCTCAAGAAGAACCAGAGGAGCAGACAAGAATAGAAGAGAAGACTCCATCCAGATATGTTCAAAAGAATCATCCAGAATCTCAGATTGTGGGGCAGAAAGAAGCAGGAGTACAAACAAGAAGGACACTTGCAGAAGCTTCAAGCTATTTGGCATTACTCTCCTCCACTGAACCACAAAATGTGAAAGAGGCATGCAAAGATGAATGTTGGGTCAAAGCAATGGATGAAAAACTTGAGCAGATCGAAAAGAACAACACTTGGGAATTAGTTCCTAGACCAAAAGATAAGAATGTAATAGGAACAAAATGGGTCTTCAAGAATAAATTGAATGAAAATGGAGAAGTAATTAGAAACAAGGCCAGACTTGTTTGTAAAGGGTATGCGCAGCAAGAAGGAATAGATTTTGAAGAGACCTTTGCTCCTGTGGCAAGACTTGAGGCCATCCGAATGTTCCTTGCTCTCTCAAGCTTTCAAAACTTCAAGGTGTTTCAAATGGACGTGAAATCAGCCTTTCTGAATGGGGACTTAGAAGAAGAAGTATATATTGAGCAGCCAGATGGTTTCATTCTTGGAAATGATCCAAACCTTGTATGCAGATTGAAAAAGGCTCTCTATGGACTCAAACAAGCTCCAAGGGCTTGGTATTATTGGTTGGACAAATATCTTCACCAACAAGGCTTTTCAAAAGGATCAGCAGATAGCAATCTCTATATAAAAGTTGAAAATAACAAATTGCTAATACTTGTTGTCTATGTAGATGATATTATCTTTGGCAGCAATGAAGAGACTATGAGTCAAAACTTTGCCTTGGTTATGCAGAAAGAATTCGAAATGTCACTACTTGGAGAATTGACATACTTTCTTGGGTTGCAAATCCAACAAAATGAAGGAGGTATCTTCTTGTCTCAAACCAAGTACCTCAAGCAGATCTTGAAGAAGTATGGCATGGAAGACTCAAAGCCAGTATGTACACCCATGGTTACAGGATGCAGCCTCAGTGCAAATGATGAATCAGCAGCAGTTCATCAACCAACTTATAGATCCATGATTGGGAGTTTGCTTTATTTGACAGGTACCCGACCAGACATCATGCATGCAGTCGGAATAGTTGGAAGATTTCAGGCAAATCCAAAGGAGACTCATCTTCAGGCAGTGAAGAGAATTTTCAAATATCTTCAAGGGACACAAAATTATGGCTTATGGTATCCTAGAGATACAGATCTCACACTTCATGCTTATACAGATGCAGATTGGGCCGGAAGCGTGGATGACAGGAAGAGCACAAGTGGTGGTGCATTCTTTATGGGCTCCAGATTAGTATCTTGGTTCAGCAAGAAACAAAGTTCGATTGCCTTATCTACAGCTGAAGCAGAATATGTGGCTGCGGCATCTTGTTGCACACAAATTCTTTGGATGATGCAGACCTTGCAGGACTTTCAAATCACTTGCACTCCACCAGTCTCTATCTTATGTGATAATACAAGTGCAATCAGCATTTCAAAGAATCCAGTCATGCACTCAAAAACCAAGCACATACCAATCAAGTACCATTTTCTTCGGGAACAAGTGCTTGAGCAGAAGGTCAAGTTGGAGTATGTTCCCTCTAAGGAACAAATTGCTGATATTCTCACAAAACCACTGCCCAGGGAAACTTTTGAATATCTCAGACAAAAGCTGGGAGTAGTTGATGCTTCATCCTGCTGTTGAAGCTTGTCTGTTCTACAGAAAAGTTGGTATACGCAAGTTACGTAAGGGATATCCGCGTATACACGCCGATTTATGGTGGGAAAGTCGCGTGTATGATGTACGCGTGCTGCAGTAAGTATATCCGCGTACATACGCAGGTTTATGCAGGAGAAATCGCGTATATGGAGTTCTGAACAGCAAGGTCAGACTCTGGTTGGAAAAGGTCTGAGATGGGTATGCCAGAATTCTTCAGGCACAGTTTCAGGGGGTGCAGCAGGCACAGGTTCAGGGGGAGCAGCTTAAAGTCTCATAAAGCATTGTTGGCATTTTTGATGTTTGACTGATGTTGGTTTCAGGAGAAGGAGCTCAGAAAGAAATCTTGGTTGCTGATCTAAAAGATGTTTATCAGATGCTGCTGGTGACTTTCATAAGTCTTGGTCTAGATTTGTTGTCTCTATGTCATGTATCTCTTGTGTGATATCTCTTTTATGGTGTCAAGGTCATGTAACGGCCTATGTTGGTTTCCCCACTATGCCTGGGATGAATGATGTACTATAATTGATTGTTTCTGATGTGTCCCCTCTTGGTAGGGAGTATGGATGTATGTATTGAGTCTTTTGGTGATAGGAAGGTCCCTTATGGTGTATAAGTCTTGGTTCTCTTTGAAGAACATCGTTTGCAGATCTTGCCTACAGTCAGGGGGAGCATGATTCAGCACAGCCCAGCAGAGGTATCAGCATGTACTCAGGGGGAGCACAGCCCTTTGCCCTTGATGACAAAGGGGGAGAATGATTCTAAGGAGCTTGAGGTTGCCATCAAGTCCAAAGGGGGAGATTGTTGGCATTTTGGCACAGGGGTGGCGTTATGATACAGGTGTTGTCCTTGATGGCAACTCTCTTTGATCAGACTACAGAATGAAGAGAAAATCTCATATACGCAGGTTAATTAAGTCCAAGTTGCGTATACACGCTGGTGATCTGCATACTAAGTCGCGTATACGCAGGAGAGCTATATACGAAGGCGTGTATACACGCAGATGCATGAACAGAAAAGGGCGTATATGTCGAGAAACTTCCTTTTGGTCCGTGGTAGTTAGTCCTCGGTACTTGAGCCTATGAATTTGGACCAAAGTATCTCGACAGACGTGTTGATCCCTAGTTTTTAAGTTGATGGTATTGGATTTCTATGGTTTTGGCTCTTGGTATTGAGCAAGGCCTAAGGCTATATAAGGAAAAGAAGATCATTAGGGAAAGATATCTTTTGAAAAGGCTTGAATATCTGAAAAAGAAAGAGATCTGATATGCAGGTTCTGGGTTGCTTGATCCAAGCTAAGGAGAGATCATATCGGTTGATGGAAGACTAGATCTAAGGATAGATCGGGATCTAATGGTTTGAAATGCACTATTATGATATGGTTGATTATGCGTATTTCTAGATCTGCATACTGACGCAATGTTATGTTCTGGGTCTAACTGATGTCTGGTACAGCTCCAAGTTAAGAGAATTTATTTTTAGATCTGTACGCTGGTTGTCTTCAGTAAAAGCGCGTGTATACGCGGGTTTCTCTCATTGAAGTAGCGTATATCTTTTGAAGTTTGATTTTTGGGGTTGCAGTTGGATCTGACTGCTATTGCAGAGTTCTGTAGTCTGCTCTGATTTCTTATGACTGGTGTTGACAGGGTTTCAGTGGTTCAGTGATTCAAAGATTGATGATACTTGTATTGGTTGTTTTGTGCTTCAATGATCTGTTGTGAAAGTTGAATGAATTGTGGTCTTCAGACTGTAATGTTGTGCTTCAGGAATATCCAGTCTGAAAATGTATGAAAGGTGGTACCTGAAAGAAAGAAGATTGTAGGTCAGCACCTGCGTACTAGTATCTTAGCTAGTACAAGAGCAAAGGGGGTTGGAGCTCCCTTCCAAGGGAGTTTGGAGAACGAGAGAAGGTTGAATCCTTCAGCAGGTTGTAGCCTGCGTACTGGTATAAGGCTGCACCAGTACAAAAAGATTGTAAACTGAAGTTTCATATTAAAGAAAGATAGAGACGACTTGCAGCAGGTGGTTTTCACCCACATTGGGTTTCCACCTTATATCATGGTGTTCATGTGTGTGGTTTTTGTGTGATCTGTTCTACTGCATCTGTTTACTCTTAATATGGTGAATAATGTCCTTATGCACTTAACTGAAGATAAACTAACTGAATTATAAGATTTCTGGCTATACGCTGTTTTCTTTAGACACAGTTGCGTGTACACGCTGGTTCACTTAACGAAAGTAGCGTATATGTTTCTGAGCATTGAAAAAGTTTTATAGTTCTGATAATACTGATTCACCCCCCCTCTCAGTATTATTTTCAACAAAAAAGTGTTTGAACAACGAGGAGTTATCGGCACCTAGTCTCTCTTCCACTAGCTATTAACTAACATTCACAATGCTAAACCAACAATATATGACTGGAACCTCCTTCATTCAAGAACTAATAGATTCTTATCCATTGAAGAACGTCATATATTTGACACTTCAATCCACCTCTTTCCAATAAATATTCTTGTTGATAACCATAACAAATCCCATGATCGAATCATTGCATATACCAATTTCATAGAGTATTGCAGAATTCACAAATAGCTTAGAAGCACACCAACAAGATGATGACCAATTGGAAAAATGGATATTGATATGCGTAGGAAAATGAGTTATTTTATCTTGCAATTTATGGGTCCAAGCAGGATTAGTCAATGGTGCTCTCAGAAAATTCATGCAATTGTATATGCACCAGGACATAGCCATCCAATTTTACCAGCATATGTTGTTGTGGAATTTGATAAATACATTGGCTCTCCATGGGACAATACATAATCAAAGTATGTCCCAATTCAGCCCATACAACGAAGTAACAAGAAAAAAAACCCCCTTGAGATGGCTTTGGCACTGACAATACATAAATCTCAAGGAATGACCATGATCAAGGCTACAATTGACATTGATAACACTAAACATCAAGGTTTGACCTTTAGAGAAATGTCATGCACTACTACTCTACAAGGAATGTGAATAGCACAATCCTTCTCCTTTGAAGGATATTTATTATGTTTCACTATGAAAGACAGAAGAGGCATGCTTACATGATTTGTCACTCTCACCACTACCATGTGTGGACACAACATCCTAGTTTCTTTTATGTTGTGATTGTAATTATATACATGAAATCATTGCTCTTGTCTATTATTCCATATGTAATAGTGTTTGGTGATGTGCTTAAAAAAAACGGAATTTTACTCTAATATATATTTTATAGAAAACAAAAATCCTAACTTATTACAAATTAACTATTAAACATACCTTGCCTTGAATATTTTGCACATTTTCTATCTTCCTTTCTCCTTTCGGCATTCCCTACCCCCGATTGGGGGACATGCTAGTTATAGTTTACTATGATATATTATGATTGACTATAATTGAACATGGTTTTGCATCGGTAATATATCATGGAGATATTGACCGTGGGTGAACATGGTTGGACCAATTTAACCATAATTCACCATAATTTTCTATGATAAATTAAAATTGGATAAAACATACTATGATAATATGGCTTTGCTCATGGTATACTCCAATTTTTTTATCTGTATGGAAGCTCAATGCAAATTGAAAGATGCAAAATGCATTTCTCTGAACATTTGGTTATATGGAAATTATATCCATCAACCGTGTCTCTATAAATCACAACAACAACAGTAAAATTTGGTTAAAATATCTAATCTGTAAAAAATATATCCCCACGAAGCTCGTTGTTATTTTTCGGAGGAGACCAAGATCTTCAAGCCGTAATGTTTGTCATTGTGTCCTCCAATTTGTAACCACAATCGCTGAATGTATATTTTATATCCTCGTGAGTGAATCGCATACATTGACTCAATTGGAACTCATGAGCTCGAATTTCCCATGATTATTTACAACATAAAAAATAGAAAATGCGTAGCCTAAAAAACCCACATATTAGCTTGGAAAAGAATGGAAATTCTGGCAAGATTATGACAAAATCCGGCAAATGTTTTTGAAAATTTGGGTTACAACTATCAAAATTTCAGGATTTTTGGTGCCCCAATGGATATTGATGGTGTTGAATCTGTTTCCACCATAAACAAATGATTCAAACACTTTAGTATTCTAATTTTTTGAATTTTTTTTAATGAATTATGGTAAGAAATCTACCATCCGGGCAAATTTGTGGCATCAGTAGACAACGACGAATAGAAAGGGTGAATTGAAGCGACGAAGAATGAATAGCAGTGATGAAGGAAAAGAAAGGGTGGAGGAATGAAAGAAAGAAACATGTATTTAAATTGCACGTTAAATTTTTTAAGAGTAGAAACGACGAACATTATGGTTTGATTTGAGATAAATCTAAACTCTCCATATTGCATATGAATATTGCATTATGGTTTGATTTGAGAATATTATGTGCATGTGAATCTTCACCATCCACTTAATTTGTTTTTTTAACAAAAAACTCAAAGGCTGATTCAAATATAGAATGTGTTTCCACGAATTATAGATATCCTGAGTTATATTTAATTTAATAGAAGAGCAAAGTGACATTCAATTGAATCAATTTGGATAGACAACAAAATTCCAACGTACAATTTAACACCCAAAAAATGATACATAGAAAATCATAACAATTTCATGGTTATGTTATGTTAGAGTGGCAGTATCAAGAAGATTAACTTGTTACACCTAGAGGCCATGTGGAAGAGATGTTATAATGTCTTGTCGTTTGACTCTTTCAAATTACATTAAAAAAAAAAAAAAAAAAAACAAAACAAAACAAAAAACAACAATATTGTGAAAAATTAGTTAGTCAAAATAAAATAAAAATAATAAAAAGAAACCTTAAAATAAAAATAATTTCATGGTATTCACCCATAGTATTTATGTGGAATATAGTCTATATAAAAGGGTAAATTAAATCAACATAAATCCATCTTAACTCCATTACCAAGCGACATGAGGGGTCAAATTTCCTGAGATGCAAACCTCTTTTAAAGTGAAAAGAGATTTGATTTCTCTCTACACTCCCAAGATGCAAACCTCTTTTAAAGTAAAAAGAGATTTGATCCCTTATGACACTTAGTAGATCTAGAGTTAAGATAAATCTATGTTGGTATATTAATTCGGCCCAAATCTTTTTCTATCTAGTATGACAACCATTTTACACGTTAGTTACCTAATGTTGACTTAGTCACCATTAAAAATAAAAAACAATAATTATAATTTTTAATTATATATAATAGAATTAAAAATTAATTTTAGATTTAATCACACTTGATAAACATGTTGTCTATATGTGAGACCTTTTGAAAAGTTTTCTTGTTTATTTTCCGATCAAGCAGGTATTCATTGAAATCGCAAGTTTGATGGGTGAACTTTGCACAATCAAAGTGCCCTAGGGGTTTTTCAAGGTGTTGAATCCATATATAGTCAAAAAATCAGTTTAAACAACACAAATTAAATTTTAACCACATATTTTTTAGTTAGCGAAAAATCCTAAAACTCCAAAAAAATCTCACATAAAAACAACTCTTTTAATAAACTTAGATTTAAAATGAATTTCATTGATGTAAAAATTGTTGGGAAAAAAATTAAGATTTTGAGGGGCACACAGCTATATAGTATCGATTTAATCATTGTTATTGTTGTCCTCCCTATGCCAGAGGAACTCGTGCCTTCCTAATGACTAATCTATAATAAATTTATCTGTCAGCAATCGCGATTATATTAAAGTTCTATATTGGTGGAATAGCGTTCAAATGGGACGAGTGCCCTGCATTGCTAAATCATCTCGCATTCGTCGCCCATGTCCAAAGTGTTCCATTTATTTTTTAATTTGTTGTGTTCTAATATTTGCGATACATTCTAAATATTTGTATAAGTTAGCACATTCGCATTTACTATCATATATTTGTGGCCCGTTTATTTTTCACTTCTACGTATTATATAAGTTGGCTCATAGTGATTTGGTACACTTATTTTTTAATAACTTCGTATAACTCTGTGATGTATTTCTTTTTATTGGTATTTGTTTTTGTGTTAATTTTGTTTAAAATTAAGGAATAATTTTTTATGCGTTCAATTTTTATTTTTTTAATAAAAAATTGCCATTTAATCAAATAATTATATAACCGTATTTGGATGAATAAGCAAAAATTTTGAATAAATAGTTAATTTTTTTTTGTATTCTATATGTTTAGTCTCATTGGGTATTAGAATAGGTATTAAATAAATGCGTTGGATTTGAAATGCTTTTTGTTAGAGATAATGGAGAATATTTTAGAATAGTGAGTTGGTTAACGAGACTTCAAGATAGGAATTAGTTTCTATTTCTTAGGCTATGGTTCTAACTTCCCTAAATCTGTGATTACTATATAATGTGTGATGTACATGGACAATGTAGAGCGTTCTGCAGAGCCAGACTCTCCTTGTTCAAACTCTCTTTCGTAGAGCTGACCAGTGGGTTTCATTTTATTTAATACAGAACATTGCATTTTAACATGGTATCAGAGCGTCAAGGCTGAGGAACCTGTACGCTGAGTGGAGGATTTGATAGGTGTGACTGAGGTGAAATCGTCGCATGGATTGGAGGGCTAATCGTGCCGATCCCACTGTAGCACATTGCGTGTTTTTATTTTGTCAACTGTCGCAGATCTGGAGTGTATAGTCGCGAAGACCTTCGCGAGTCCGTGGTGCTAACTCGCGCCCACTGTGCAAACAAGAGAGGGACAGCATGGAGGCCGAGAGAAGGCTGCGTCCTGGCAGTAGCTGCTGACTAGAGGTTGAGGTTTTCCGAGGAGGCCATGGTAGAGGCCGTGAAGGAAGCCACAGTGATCTGCGTGTGTGCTGCGAGATCAAAAGATATTGGAGATCAACGATTTCTGTCTTTGACACAGATTTGGGGTAAATCTAACATTTTTTTTTTACCTGTCAATTTTTTTTTAATTGCCAACATGAATAATCAAATGTTTGAAGCATGCTTGAATGAGCATAACAAGCTCGATGGCTCCAATTATGCGAATTGGAAATTCAAGATGCAGACTCTACTAAAAGTGCAGAGTGCTTGGATGATTGCAAATGGGGATTAGTAGAACCCAACAGCTAGATCAACATCAGTCCCAGATAGGGAGAAGCAAGAAGGTAGAGCAAGGACATTGCTGAAGATGTCAGTGAGAGACTGCATCATACCACATATCAGAGAATGTAAATCAGCAAGCAAACTTTGGGGAATTTTGAAGGTTCTGTATGAGATCAGGAATACAAAGCACCTTATGTTCCTGAAGAGCAAGATCTTATCCCTAAAGATGGAGGAGAATGAAACAGTTGCTACCTTCATAGCGAGGATCAAATATTTGAAGAACAAATTGTTAGACATTGGTGATACAGTTGCAGATACAGATCTTGTAACTGTTACCATGAATGGTGTGACCGATGACTACCAAATGTTCATCACTGGGATAAATGCGAGAGAGAAATTCCCAAAGTTTGAAGAACTAACAGGAATACATATGCAAGAAGAAGAAAGAAGATTGACTTTGAAGCCCCAGAGTGTCAATCTTGCATTGATGGCGAAAAAGAACTTCTTCAAAGGAAAAGGAAATCCGCAACAGAAAAACGGAGAAAGCTCACAAAAAAGACCAAATTCGACCCAAGGTATGAATTCGAATAGAAACAACTCTGTAATTAAATGTTTTTATTATGTAAAACTTGGTCATATAGCTAAGGAGTGCAGGAAGAAGAAATATCATGAAGAACAGAAGAGGCAGAAACGACATGCAGGTCATCTCGGGAATGATAATCATGAGTAAAACTTCAGATTGTTCATGACAGACTTTGATGAGAATGTTGATGCAGACATATGGTATGTAGATTCGGGAGCATCAACACATATGACAGGGAACAAGCAATGGTTCGAAGATTTTAAAGAAATCAACGACGGAGCACAAATCTACCTAGGTGATGATAGAAGTCATCAGATCAAAGGGTGTGGGAAAGTTTCTGTCATTTTACCTAATGGTACTGTAAGACAAATTCATAATGTCATGTATGTGCCCGGTGTAACAAAGAACTTGATTTCATTATCCATAATTACAGATCAAGATCTTAAAGTTGAACTTTTAAAATCTAATTGTTATATTAAAGATCTGCTAGATGGCATGAAGACTATTGCTACAGGAATTCGAACAAAAGGTTTGTACAAATTGGATGTAAGACCAACACAACTTCAAGATTTAACAACAGCGAGTTTCACTACAGAAGAGCTGTGGTATCAAAGATTTGGTCATATCAACTACAATGATTTGTTGTTACTTCAGAAAAAGGAAATGGTAAGAGATCTTCCTATGTTAAAACAAGTGCATAATGATTGTGATTCCTATACATTAGGAAAGATGCATAGAGAAGAATTCCATTTTTGAAGTAGAGAAGAAACAAAGAGATATACTTGAATTAGTGCACACAGATATTTGTGGACCCATGCAAACAAAATCATTAGGAGGTGCACTGTATTTTTATTGTTTATTGATGACTGCACAAAGTTTTCTTGGGTATATTTTTTGAGTAAGAATATTCACACATTTGAATAATTTAAGAAGTTCGGAAACATGATTGAAACAACGAATCATATCAAAATTCTCCGCTCTGATCAAGGGCGAGAATACAGGAAGGATGAGCTTATCAAGTATTGTAAAGACCATGGGATATTACAACAATTCACAGTACCCCATACTCCTCAGCAGAATGGAGTAACGGAAAGAAAGAACAGAACATTGGTGGAATGTGCTAGAAGCATGTTGAAAGGTAAGAATCTTTCGAATGGTTTTTGGGCTGAAGCATTGAATACTGCAGTTTATTTGAAAAATAGGAGTCCTACAAAGAGTCTTGAGTTTAAAACTCCTTATGAATCATTATATGGGTTTAAGCCTGCATAAAAAATTTAAGAGTATTTTGGTCTAAAGCAATTTCCCATATTCCAAAGAAAGATAGAAGAAAACTAGATCCAAAAGCCATCAGATGTACCTTTATAGAGTATTGTTCACAATATAAAGCTTATAGATTATTTAATCCCTCTGCTCACAAAATTTTTGTTAGTAGAGATGTCATATTCCATGAGTAGGATCATGAAGAATCTGATAAGCACAATGAGGAACGAGATATTTTGTTCTTGGTGGAAGAAAGCGAAGAAACAATAAGCAATCAGGATCAACAACATACAAAGGCAAAATATGAACAATAGTAGATACAGCAGCAGCAACAACAGGAAGAAAAAGAAAATGATGATCAGACAAGGTTTGAAGCTACCCCACCACTCAGGAGATCTGGTAGGAAAGTTCAAGTTCCTGTAAGATATAGGGAACATGATTTTATAACTAGTATGATGAATGTTGTTGAACCTTCTAGTTATAAGGAAGAAAATGAATGTAGTGAATGGAAAATAGCTATGGAACAGGAATATGAATCTATAATCAGGAACAATACTTGGGAACTATTTGAAATTCCTAGAGGGAAACAAACCATAGGTTGTAAATGGTTGTATAAACCAAAAATTAATGCAGATGGAACTATAGAAAAATTAAAATATAGATTGGTAGCGAAGGGGTATTCACAAAAGAAGGCATAGACTATGAAGAAACTTTTTCCCCTGTAGCTAAACTAAATACCATGAGAACGTTTATTGCTTTATCTACTAAGAAGCATTGGATGATTCACCAACTAGATGTAAAGTTTGCATTTTTAAATGGATAATTGAAAGAGGAGGTTTATTTAGAGCAACCTGAGGGGTTTTTCCAGAAAGGGAAAGAACATTTAGTCTATAGATTAAAGAAATCTCTTTATGGACTAAAACAAGCACTCAGGTCTTGGTATGAAAAGATTTATTCAATTTTTTTACAATTTAGCTACAACAGAAGTAAAAACAACGCTAATTTGTATACCATGCAAGATGAACAAGGGTGCACAGTGTTGATTTCTTTGTATGTAGATGATTTAATTATTACATTGATGTTATTTCTCTAATCAAAGAAATCAAGTAACAAATGTCACAAGTGTTCGAAATGAAACACCTTGGTGAATTAAGATACTATTTGGGTCTTGAGATCTAGAGAGATTCAGGACAAACATTTCTGTCTCAGGGTAAGTATGTCAAAGGTCTACTAGAAAGATTTAGGATGGATCAGTGTAAGCCTGCAACAGTACCACTATAGCAGAACATCAAACTGCAGAGTGAGGATGGCTCTAAAGAGGCATATGTGACACTTTACAAATAGCTGGTTGGGTGCCTAATCTACCTAACTAATACTAGATCAGATTCGGCTTATGCAGTCAATGTGATAAGTCAACACATGTCCAAGCCACTTGAAAGTCATTGGAATGCAGCGAAATTCGTTTTGAGATATCTACAAGGTACTGTAGATTATGGTATTATTTATATCAATTCCTCTGATGTTAGATTCACAGGATTTACAGATTTAGATTGGGCTAGAAATGTAGACGACCGCAAATCCATAACAGGCTATGCATTCAACATTGGATCTGGGGTGATTACATGGAGCAGCTAGAAACAGAACACAGTTTCCTTGTCTTCAGCGGAAGCAGAGTATCAAGCCATGTGCACAGCAACGTGTGAGGTAGTTTGGTTGTGGAGACTTCTCTAGGATGTCGGGGAAGAACAAAAAGAAGCAACAACAATCAAATGCGACAATCAGAGTTCAATCAAACTTGCTAATAATCAAGTGTTTCACAAAAACACTAAACACATTGATACACAATTCCACTTTGTCAAGGAGAAAGTGAAATCAAAAGAAGGTATATTGTAATACATGTGACAATGTTACAGACATTTTCACTAAGCCTCTTGGCAGGATTAAGTTTGAAATGTTTAGGGAGATGTTAGGCATATTTGTAAACCCCTTCTCCATTAAGGGGGAGTGTTAGAGATAATGGAGAATATCTTAGAATAGTGAGTTGGTTCACGAGACCTCAGGATAGGAATTAGTTTCTATTTCTTAAGTTATGGTTCTAAATTCCCTAAATATGTGATTACTATATAATGTGTGATGTACATGGACAATGTAGAGCGTTCTGTAGAGCCAGACTCTCCTGGTTCAGACTCTCTTTCGTAGAGCTGACCAGTGGGTTTCATTTTATTTAATACAGAACATTCCATTTTAACACTTTTCTGGTTACTTCATTTTAATTTATTGTATTGTATAAGTTTATTTTGATGGGGTGTCAAGACCAGTTTTATATCTTTGTGGATTTGACGGGTTTTTTATTTATTTATTTTTACACATGCCACCACTTTGTGGTGAATTTATGGGATCTTGCTTTCTAAGGAGAATGGTAGAGGTACCTTGGCACATTTTGTCTATTCATATACATGAATTGAATTCATTCCACCCTGTTCTTCATCCCATGCCACTAGTTAGAGCTTTGGTTAATCCTTCGACACCTTTACCTAGTGTTGCCCTTGACGGCCATGCACTATGAGTTTTGTTTGATTACTTGGCGTGTTTCCTTCCATCTGCTTCACTGACTTTCCCTCCTATCTTTGCAGCTTTTATTTTATGTTGAAGGCTTGACACCGAGCTCGTCATCGATACAACTTTCCTAGGAAGTTATCAAGGCCTCTCTCTTTCACAGTGGCCTCTTGCAGATTCCCTCTCATTTTTGTCCTAGTCTCTATGACACCTTGTTTCCTTTAGTAGCCATGACTCGTCAGCAAGCTTGTTGCCAATATGGAAGTGGTGGTAGTGGTGCTTTAGGGGGCTCTCTAGAAAAACTGAGAGCTAAATCTTTAACCCTTAACTACCATGCACATCTACCTCCACACATTCATGAGGAAATCCATCTCATGGAAGAGGAAGTTTGAGAAGAACGATTAATCACTCTAAATTCAGAAGTCATGGCTGACATAGCCCCTTGGGTTTCGCATACACGCAACTCTTGGGGTCGCTAAAATCACTATCTTGATACAATAGAATTGTAATGCCATGTTAAGCTGCCAAGGAAGATTCTAGTTAATTGGAGACAAACTCAGGTCAACTTAATGCACAAACTAGATGAGCTCAGAGATCTTATGCTATGCTTAGGAACAACCCATTAGCCTCAATACTTCATTATCCTACTAATGTTCATGCGCCCTATATTTTATCATTTCAGTTCTTGATCTTCATGCTAGCCCATCTAGGCTATTAATTTGTTATGTTTAGAGTTTATGTTTACTGTCTTTTTCTATTGTCTCGAACTCCTCAGTCTCTAAAGGTTTCCCATTTTGGTTTATGTTGTTGGTTTCCCATGGTGGGGAAAAACTATCTTTTGGAATTCTCAAGTTTTGGATATTTAATTGAAGCTAATTTTGTTAGCCATTGAGTATATATTTTATTGTCTTTGGTCTTCTTTACAAGGTGGCATATAGGAGACATTAAAACTAACATATATAATGTAAATATTTGATATTTTAATACAAAATTAGCTAAAAAGTAAAAATATATTGTATAAATTTGATCATTCTATGTTATCATTATATATTTTTGTGTAATAAATTCTCTAAAAAAGGATGGGAGATGCTAATTTGGTCTCTATTGCAATTTCAAATTTATATCAATTTTCAAGTAAAAAAATGGCCTTGTTTTTAAGGCCTCTATACTAGGTTTTGTGTCAAATTGTTGAGCCTTTGTCCTATCCTTCTTGTTTTTCATTTTTAGTACGATAGATTTTGCAACTCTACTCGTCTTTCCTTTTTAGGATTCAAGATTTTGTAGACTTACTTATCATTTTAAATATTAAGGATATTTTATCATGTTTTTCATTGATAATCAAAAGCAAGTTCCTATGAACCCTTATCCTACATATTTTTTTGAACTTATAATATCTTTGGTTTTGATGTCATTGTGCCAAGAAATGCTCTCAATCTAGTATGGTAGAGATATTGTAATATTTTAGTTAACATTTTGACTCAATCAAAATAAAACAAAATTAATTAAATTAAAAATAAAATAAAATAAAAACATAAAATTAATAATTGTAAATATAATTATAATTAATTAATAATTAAACTAGTATAAATTTATCTTAACGTCCATCTTAATTCAAGATCTACTAAATGAATGGATAAAAACATTTTTTTTCAAAAACATTGCCTAATTCGCTAGGTGGCCCATGCATACGCTATTTACATTTTATTTTTTAAATTCACTTTCTTCTATGAGCTCTGATTTTCTCCTCCGATTTCACAGTATTATAAAAATACTACATCAGATACTGAATGAGTTAATTGTCTACGTTGATTTCAAGGATTAATGGAACCTGTTTTAGGTTTAAGTGAAAGGATACTGCCATACTCAAGAGTAAAGATGATCCAACGACAGCAATTACGTGTGCTCGAAGGAGATAAGGACGCCGATTTTGATGAAATAGATTCAAGGTGACAAGGACATTAAAAAGAAAAAGACTAAGTTGACAAAGACGTTAAGGTGTGATAAAGTATAATTTATTTTAAAATTAAGAGAAAGTATTGAGCAAATATATTCCATCGTTTTCACTTGCAATTCCGAGTCATGTCGACATTCCGTGCAAGAAGCCAACTGATTTTATTATAATTTGGATGATTCTTTAAAACATATAATTATGACATTAACGTTAAACAGCCAAACGTCATACAGATGACACTACAAATTCCAAATTTGGCTGAAGGCGTTTAGAAAGATTTAGGACATGGATCACGGCAGAATACTTTTGACCATTTGAGTGAGGGAGGTGAGAATCTAGTGGTAGCCTAGCTGGATACTGGCGAGAGAGTAACATGGATTGCCTTTTCCTTTGCTCATGAGATACGAATGACTTCCCTGCTCAATCACTTTCCCATCTTCAATCACAACAATCGAATCTGCATTTTGAATG
Source organism: Pinus tabuliformis (assembly GCA_031772625.1). Classification (NCBI taxonomy): domain Eukaryota; kingdom Viridiplantae; phylum Streptophyta; class Pinopsida; order Pinales; family Pinaceae; genus Pinus; species Pinus tabuliformis. Next base: position 612,354,601 of record CM062807.1, read on the forward strand.
GTTGTCAGTCTATGAGCTATCACAATACTCGTTCTTCCCACCATTATTCTGTCCAGGGCCTCTTGAACCATCTTCTCCGATTGGCTGTCCAGCGCACTGGTGGCCTCGTCCAACAGTAATATGCTCGGATTCTTTATGATCGCCCTCGCTATAGCAATGCGTTGCTTTTTCCCTCCCGATAATTGCACTCCTCTGTCTCCACAATTTTTTTCGTATCCCTTCTCCAAAGAGCTACACAAATCCAAGTTAAATCACTGCCATGTTCAGTCCGTCCTAATTTATTCCAGAAACAATCTGCTTAATCACAGCTGATTGAATATATGTATTATTGCATAAAGATTCCGTTTCAATTGAAAATTTGCAGCATTTACCTGATGAAGTCATGAGCATTTGCAGTTTCCGTAGAGAATGTTGTCTCGAATGCTTCCTCCAAACAGTGTGGGCTCTTGACCTACCAGAGCTATGTGATTCCTCGAACTCTTCAAATTGAACCTCCTAATGTCACTGCCATCGATATTGACCGATCCTTTTAGGGGATCGTAAAACCTTTCAACTAATCCAATGATAGTCGATTTTCGGGATCCGCTTTGTCCTACCAGAGCCATGCTTTTGCCTGCTTTTATCCTCAACCAGAAGTTCGTGAAGATCATAACACCTGGACGAGATGGATAACCGAAGTCCACGTTTCTCAGCTCCACGTTTCCTTCTATCATATCCGCTTTCTCGCCTCTCTCATCGTCTTGGTTTATTGATGGAAATTTCTGTTGATTTCAAACACAAAAGAAATTTGGACAAAGAACAACGCTCTGGTTTTCTACAGGATCTTAATAATATAAAATAATAATAAAAACTGTTACAGAATTTGTCTTCGTCAACTCAGAGGGATTTACAACAGGAACTTCAGTTCCAGAATCTGATTCCACTATCTCAGAAAATTATATCTTCAACACTACTGTGCGTTGCGGAGAAGAAAGAACTCTTCTTGCTAATACTCTCCACACGTCCCTCTACTCTTGCATTTTTCTTTTTTTATATATAATGAACAACAAAAAATATCTTTACAATATGTGTTGCTTTTCCCCACTTCCGTGAAAATAAAAAATAATAAAATTTAAAATTTCACCTACATTTACCAACCCTAGTAAATATCATTAATTACACGCCTCAAAATATCTTGCTGGAATTTAATGCATGGCTTATCACACCATCGCATCGCAAGAAGAGAAAGGATGTTCCACCGCTCTTATAACCTTTAAATCATGCGATTTGCGATATGCGATCAGATCGCATCGCAAGATCGCAATCGCAGACAATCAAAGGACACGGTGAAGGTTGACAAGAAGGGAAGTGCGATATGCGATCTGCGATCGCATCGCAGAGGAAAAATCTGCAAGTTGAAATTACCATTCCAACACTCCCCTTTAATTTTAACTGCTGGGTTTTTTCTGCATACCCAGGCATTTCCTGAAATGATCAAAGCTTTTCTTTGCCAATGGTTTTGTCAAGATATCAGCTAGCTGATCCTCTGTTCTGCAGTGCTGCAAAACAATCTCACCATTGTTAACCAATTCACGTATGAAGTGAAATTTGGTGTCTATGTGCTTTGTCCTTTTATGAAAAACAGAATTTTTAGACAATGCTATTGCCGAGCTATTGTCGCAGTAAATGGTTGTGCCATTTTCCTGTTCATGACACAAATCTCTGAGAACTCTTCTCAGCCACACTGCTTGGCATGCTGCTGCTGTTGCTGCCACATACTCTGCCTCTGCTATTGACAAAGCCACAACTGGTTGCTTCTTGGAAGCCCATGAGATGGCTCCCGATCCCATATGAAACACATATCCCGATGTGCTTTTCCTATCATCAACACTTCCAGCCCAATCACTGTCAGTGTATCCTGTCAACATGAAACTTTCAGAAGAGGAGTATAAAATACCAAACCCCTTCGTTCCATTCACATACCTTAGAATCCTCTTGGCTGCCTGCCAATGAGTCTCTTTCGGTCTTTCCATAAATCTGGAGATTAAACTCACAGCGTGCATAATGTCTGGCCTAGTTGCAGTCAAGTACATAAGGCTGCCAACTATGCTCTTGTACAATTTTGGATCAAAATATTTACTGTTGTCTTCTTTGGTTAATTTCAGCCCCACTACAGTTGGAGTCACAGCTGCTTTGCTGTTCTGCATGTTAAATCTCTTTAACACTGCTTCTACATATTTATCTTGAGAAATGAAAACACCATTTTCACTTTGGTCTACTTCAATTCCAAGAAAATATCTTAAGAAGCCCAAGTGAGTCATTTCAAATTCACTCTTCATGACTGCTTTAAAATCAGCAATGAGAGAAGCATCATTGCTAGTAAAAATTAAATCATCTACATATAAAACAACAATAAGAATCTTACCGTCATTATCCTTTATGTAGAGTGTGGGTTCACCATCACACTTATCAAACCCATTGTCAATCAGATAAGCATTTATTCTGCTGTACCATGCTCTTGGAGCTTGCTTCAGCCCATAAAGAGCCTTCTTCAGTTTGCAGACTTTATGCTCTTGGCCTTCAACTTCATAGCCTGGAGGTTTTTCAACATAAACCTCTTCTTTTAACACCCCATTCAGGAATGCAGATTTAACATCCATCTGATAAATCTTCCACTTGTGTTGTGCCACAATAGACAACACTGTTCTGACTGTTTCCATCCTTGCTACTGGCGCAAAGGTTTCATCATAGTCTTTGCCTTGTTGTTGCTTGTAGCCTTTCACAACAAGTCTTGCTTTGTGCCTGTCAATCTTGCCTTCAGCATTGCTTTTGGTCTTATAGACCCACTTAACTCCAATAGCATCTTTGCCTTCACAGAGGTCCACTAACTCCCATGTTTTACTCTTATCACATATTTCATTAAATTTGGAATTAAATGATGAATCTAGAATTTCAAAATAACCAAAAACCTCAATTCTATTGATGTCATTGTAATAAAAAAATTCCAAATTTAATGAAATATGTGTTTCTTTTCAATTGCACCAATTTCTTCATTCATTGCTTCAATCCATTTATCTTCATTTACAGCATCTTCAAAATGAACTGGGTCATCAACATGACAATACAAAGTGAATAATGAATTGAGACCGGTATTGTTACTTACCTCTCCTTGTTCATAAATCTCATTCAGATCTCTGAATCTTGGTCTTCTCGGTGTGCTAGGAGTTCCATCCGAACTTGAGGGTATTTCTGATCCCTGTGATGTTCTTGGAGAAGCACTTCCTTGACTTCTCAAGGCTGTTCGAATTCCATCTTGTGGTGTGGTTTGTTGTACTTGTTGTGGTGGAGGAGGAGCCATCAAGGAAGGATTATTTGTTGCTGTCCCTTCCTCTTCTTCTTCATGAGACACAATTGTCTTCACATTCACTATCTTCTCTAAGCTTCCATCCCAAGCTTCATCTTCAATGAACTGCACATCTCTGCTTACTATCAATTTCTTGGTGGATGGATTATAGAGTTTGTATGCTTTTGACTCATCACAATAGCCAATAAAGACACACTTCTCCCCCTTACTGTCAAGCTTCTTTCTTAGCTGATCCGGTACATGTGCATATGCCACACAACCGAATACTCTCATGTGAGTGACAGTTTGCTTTTGACCACTCCATGCTTCTTCTGGTATTCTGTTCATGACAGCTTTAGTTGGGCATCTATTCAAGATGTAAACTGTGCAAGTGACAGCTTCTGCCCAATACTCATGCGACAAGTGTTTTGCCTTTAACATACTTCTGACCATGTCAAGAATGTTCCTATTCTTCCTTTCAGCAACTCCGTTTTGCTGAGGTGTATACCTCACGGTGAACTGCTTTTGTATGCCATTCTCTCTGCAAAAACGCAAAAAGTCTTGGGAGATGTACTCTCCTCCTCTATCTGTTCTGAGCACTTTGATATAATGCCCACACTGCTTCTCAACAAGAGTTTTGAAGTGGCGGAATTTCTCAAACACTTCACTCTTCTGTTTCAGCATATACACCCATGTCTTTCTGGTGTAATCATCAATGAAAGTTAAAACATATTTATTTCCGGCAAATGATGGTGTTTGCATCGGTCCACACACATCGGAGTGAACAATTTCCAATGGTGCTTTTGCCCTTATACTCTTTCCTGCTGGAAAGCTTTCTTTGTGTTGCTTGCCCAAGATGCAGCCTTCACAAAGGCTACCTGGTTTCTCAATCAATGGCAATCCCTTTACCATTCCCTTTCTGTGCAACAGATTCAGGCCTCCGAAATTGAGATGTCCAAATCTCAAATGCCACAACCAATTCACATCTTTCAGTTGTTCTTGAAGGACTTCTTGTGTTACAGCCGCAATAGTTCTGCCTTCCTTCAAATCTGCCCTGAGTTTGAGAGGAAACATTCTATTGCTGGTCATCTGCACCTGTGCAATGATCTTCTTACTTGGAGGTATGTCTCTGATTGTACACAAATCATCTTTGAAGAACACATTGTAACCTTTGTTAATGAGTTGTCCAATGCTCAAAAGATTACATTTCAGACCAGGTACATAGTATACATCTGGCACAATCATCTGTTCTCCATTTTTTTCTCGGATACTGACTCTGCCCTTACCCTTGCAGTTATTTTATCATCAGTCCCTGTTGTTACCTCAGATTTCACATTTTCATCTAGATTGGCAAACATTGCAATATTTCCAGTCATGTGATTACTACAACCTGAGTCTAAGAACCAAAAATCTTCTTGTTTGTCTTGTGCTATGTTACATGTTAACAGCATGTTCTTTGGGTTCTTATCTTCTTCATTTGCAAAATTAGAATTTTGCCTATTATTCATGTCACTTTGCTTTTTCCTACATTCATTTGCATAGTGCCCATATTTCTTACAATAATGACATTGGACTTGGGATTTGTCATACCTTTGTCCATGAGCTTGCTGTTTGCTTGAACCTTCATCTTGGTTCTGATTGCAGCTCCTTCCGCTTGTGCTTGCAGGATAATTTTTGCCTCTGTTTTGGCTTCTTCCACGACCTCTATTATTTGCTCTGCCTCGACCTCTTCCTTGGCCAAAAGACATCTGAGTCTTGAATGCTTGCTCAAAAGAGGAATTTGTTCCTCTGCTCAGTCTGTGTTCATGAGACAAAAGAGAAGCACTCAGTTCATCTACCGTGAACTGTGAGAGATCTTTTGTTTCTTCTATTGCTACCACAATAGATTCAAACCTTGAGGGTAAACATCTCAAGATTTTCTCTACAATCCTTCTTTCTTCAAGAATCTCACCATGGGATCTTATCTGGGTTATCAAGCCAATAACCTGAGTGAAGAATGAATCTATTGTATCAGATTCCTTCATGCTGAGATTTTCAAAGTCTTTTCTCAACATCTGCAACTTTGCAGTCTTCACCTTCTCCATGCCTTGATAGGCAGTTTTGAGAATATCCCAGGCCTCCTTAGACTTTGTTACTGCTGCAATACGTGGAAAAACACTTTCATGTACTGATTGGAAGAGAAAAAAGAGGGCTTTGGCATCCTTCTTTCTGTAACTCTTCAACTGGTCTCTTTCTGCTGCTGTTAAAGTAGCCAACACTGTTGCATCTGCCGGTTCAGCATAGCCAGTTTCAACCAGCTCCCATATTCCTTGAGAAGCAAACAATGCTTTCATTGTTATGGACCAATAACTGTAATTTTTCCCATTAAACTGTGGCAGTTGGGAATTTGTCAAACCAGTTCCAGCATCTGCCATCTTAACCTGTATAAATAAAGAAGAGATACTGACTGTATAATAAAAAAGCAAAAAAAAACTTTCTCTACTTAATAAGCTTCTTACAGCTCCTACAGTGAAAAAACAAACTCTGTGTTTTTGAATCACTGAGTGCCTAGACTAGCTCTGATACCATGATGGAAATTTCTGTTGATTTCAAACACAAAAGAAATTTGCACAGAGAACAACGCTCTGGTTTTCTACAGGATCTTAATCATATAAAATAATAATAAAAACTGTTACAGAATTTGTCTTCCTCAACTCAGAGGGATTTACAACAGGAACTTCAGTTCCAGAATCTGATTCCACTATCTCAGAAAATTATATCTTCAGCACTGCTGTGCGTTGCAGAGAAGAAAGAACTCTTCTTGCTAATACTCTCCACACGTCCCTCTACTCTTGCATTTTTTTTTATATATAATGAACAACACAAAATATCTTTACAATATGTGTTGCTTTTCCCCACTTCCGTGAAAATAAAAAATAATAAAATTTAAAATTTCACGTACATTTACCAACCCTAGTAAATATCATTAATTACATGCCTCAAAATATCTTGCTGGAATTTAATGCATGGCTTATCACACCATCGCATCACAAGAAGAGAAAGGATGTTCCACCGCTCTTATAACCTTTAAATCATGCGATTTGTGATATGCGATAAGATCGCATCGCAAGATCGCAATCGCAGACAATCAAAGGACACGGTGAAGGTTGATAAGAAGGGAAGTGTGATATGCGATCTGCGATCGCATCGTAGAGGAAAAATCTGCAAGTTGAAATTACCATTCCAACATTTATGCGGCTTTCTCTGTCCAGTATCCAAAACACAGATTTGACTGCATCGGATCCTTTAGCAATGTCGCTGCTCATAGTTCCTACTTCTGCTCTACCTTTTCCTGTTGATATCAAAATGAAGAAAATTTGGAAAAAAGCTTTGGATGTGATTTTTCCTTTCGATACAAGTTGTCCTCCATACCAAAAGTTCAAAGCCGTATTGCATAGGGTGATGCATTGCGATGTTCCAAGAGCGAATCCCGCAAACAAAGATTGTTTGATAATCTCTCTGCGAGGTTCTTCTTGACTCCTTTCAAAGAGAGAGAGGATCTTCTCCTGTAAGGAGAAGGCACTAATAGTGTGATGGTTAGCCACAGCCTCTGCTGCGAGTTGACTACCTTGATCTTGAGCTTTTATAGCCTTTTGAGACATGGCCTTGAGGAGAACCCTTTTAGTGTAGAAACATAATACAATAATGGGTTGCACTACGATTACTACAACTGCAAGACGCCATGCTATTATCAAAGCCATCGAGAAGGCTATTGCAACAGCTGCCGAAGTTTCTACAAGTAACGATATACGATCTCCGACCAGAGATCTCACCTGTATCACAAATTGCATATTCGAATAATTAGAATACTGTAACACAATTCGCAATTTTATTGGAAATATTAAAACTTTATGTTCAGATACTTGCCACATTAGCATGTGTTGCTAGTCTGGAGCAAACAGCTCCACTAGAATTCTCCTCATTATCGAACCACCCAATCTCAAATGTAAGGATTTTGGACAGCATCCGCTCTCGAACCCTTTTAGTAAGATATTCCCCCATAGCTGCAAAATTGTAATGCTGTAAAATGTTTGCTGAAAACGATATTACTCCCACAGCCACAATCATGATGGAGTAATATTCGATACTAGATTTGATCTGGTCATGGCCCTGAAGGAAAAATACAGATACAGTTGACCCAAGTAATAAGGGAAAAACAGGTTGAACTGCTCCGGAACCTAAGGCTCCTGAACAGCCCAATAGAGCATGCCTCCATTCTGGGGCATTTAATAGAAACAGTGGACGGAATGAAGCGGTGGAAGGAAGCTTGTCTTCCTGTACCAGTTCTCGATCGGTCGATACAGAGGAATTCGAACTCGATTAAGTATATATGCTAGAACTCCTTGTTACCAAAGACTGGTCTAGCATAGTAGTGCCTTCGAATCTATCATCTGGCTTATCTGCCGCAGCCTGTTGTAGTTTCACCAAAGCAGCGTATGCTCCATTGGGTTTATAGATCAGATCTTCATGCATACCTGTCTCCATCACCTGACCACTTTGAACGACCGCAATCATGTCTGCGTTGCGGATGGTGGAGAGGCAATGAGCTACTACAATAGTTGTGCGTCCAACTGAAGCTTTCTCTAGAGCATCCTGAACGATTTTCTCAGACTCTGCATCTAGAGCACTTGTGGCCTCGTCTAGAAGAAGTAGACGAGGACCCTTGAGCATAACTCTTGCAATAGCTATACGTTGCTTTTATCAGAGAGCAGAGACTCAAACTCAGAAACACAGAACTTAACAACTTGGAACTTAGAACTTCTACCTTCATTCGCTGATTAAACTGGTATTTATACATGACAGAGAAGGTTCTGGAGTTCGATGGGGCGGTGGCTTCTTCAGGAAGCTTTCCCATTTGTCAATGGATTCTAGAATCTGCATTTAAAGCTTCTGTTGAATTCTAGCCTCTGTAATAATGTGGGTAGTTGGAATTAGTTCCTTCCAACACTCCCCCTTAATTCCAACTATATAACAAACATACTCTTAATTGATATGCCTGCTGGTCTAAGTCTCAGCTAGGCTTACAACAAAACATTTCATTTTTGCCTTCTTATTAAAGGGTCCATGTTTGTTCATTTGTTGATGCAGTTTCATCTTCACCTTTCTGGCTTTCCTAAAAGAATTCCTCTGCTCCTTGCTTATGTACTTAACATCAGCAACCTTTTCCGGATTGGGATGCAATGCAAGACCCCGAACAAGGTAATCTAATTCAAGTTCTTGGGACTTATACTTGTCCTTAATGCTTGCAATTTCTTCAAGTTTTGTTGCTTCTTCCTGATTGTCAATATCTACACACTAAAAAACAATGTTAGATTCATAAACAGAACCATATTGATTTTTGTCATCATGCTCTTTGGAAAGAGCTTTGCTTCCTTCATTTTTCTTCGCTGACATAGTTGATTGATTCATGTATTCAACCTCTTTTGTCAATTCTATTGCTTCAAACACGTTGTCCTGCATTTGATTTGTGTATGGAGATTAGAAACTCTTCTCACCAAACAACAACTCATCAATAAGATGCTTTTCATGCATCATATTTAACCACTCATCATGGGATACATAATTGTCATCAAATTTGACTTCATAAATCTCTGCATCACAGGGTGTTTCCTTAATATCACATACTACTTTATTGTCAGCTAAAGACATACTTTCAGCCTTAATCCCAGCTATGATGCTTTCAACACAATCACCTTTAGCAACAACTCCTTCATCAACTTCAGCTTTCTCACTACCCTCCATATTGTATTTCATTTCAAGAATATCCCAAAATATTTTTGCATCACATATTTCACCAAATTCATACAAAATATTAGACAAAATATTTTCATCTAAAGCTGATATGATGAGAAACAATGCTACTGCACCTTTACTTTTATCAATGGCATTTATGGAAATTCCTTGAATAAATTGCCATAAATTTATTGAACCAAACAATCCCTCCATTTTTATTGCACAAAGTTTAAAATTTGTACTTGAGAAAATTGGCAGAACTAGCATTAATCATTTCAGTATTGCATCAGCGTCTTCAAATTCTTCTATCTGATTTAGATATATTGTTGGTTGAAGCATTTCATATTCTTCTGCAACTATTGCCTTTTCAATATTTCTATTCACCTGTTTTAATTCTCTCTGAGACTGTCTCCTCTGTTGACCCATCACTCTACCATAGGTGACTCAACGCTCTTATGCGCCCTCACACACCACTCCACGGCACCGCGCACCACCAAGAATCTGTGCACGGCCAAGAATCTTAACACATTCACAACAGGCATAAACAACCTCACTAATCTTCAGTCTCGGCCCTCCAACTCTGGCAATTCAATAACACATGCACATTCTACAACTTCAGCACCAACACGCTCCAACAATCTCATGGTTGCAGATAAGGTGCCCCCATTAGCAATTAGATCAGACAATCAAGCAGAAAATCATAATTCAGATCCACACAACCTATAATGCAAACATCAAAGCATAAGACAGTCCTTCTCCGGAGCACACAACTCTTCTCCTGGTGCGCAGCGCCTATCTGGTCATTGCTCGCACCATAAATTTCCAAAACACTCGGCTGCAAGCACAAAACAAAAAGATTTCCCAACAGCCAGTAAACAAAACGCACAAAAACAGCCTTACCAATATACCAGACACTTCAGGAAGTTGTAGAATGCACCCAATGCTCGCAGGTGGCACACAATCCACCACTCTTCACACACATATCATTTCCTGAGACCTTCACAGGTGTCTCCACTCCTCGGCCTGAACCGCTCGACTTCCTCAGGCGCACTCGACAACCAACGGGCAGGAAATTATCCCAAGTGCAGTCGATTTCCTCAGGCTTTATGCAGACTGCACGTTCTCAACATACTCAGACTTTACACAGACTGCACGTTCTCAGCAGCTCCAATTGTAGCAAAACTCTCACAACGGTTCCAACACGGTCCTTCATCCAGATCACCCTTCCACACAACAACGTATTGCAACTTTACAGCGAAACTCACACATAGTCCTCCTACGCAGCAATCTCTTACAAAGAATCTCCACGCTCTTAAATGACTTCTCCACGCAAGTTCACGGCAACTGCAGAAGGAAAACAACTAACTGCACTACACCCAGACTTCCCTTAAAGCTTAACACGGTTGTCTCAAGAGTTCACACAACTCTCTCTCACAGAAGAGCCTTAAGCTCTCAACTCTCAACCAGGCAACACTCGAACTTACACCAATGAACTATCACCCAGCGTGCGCTCACACTCTCTGCACAACAATATCTCCAGGACTTCACTTAAACACTCAACACTACAATTGGCCTCACGCAGTGATTCACCACTCGGCCTCCTCCAAGTAGCTCACCTGAGCTCTATCTTCTCACAGCTAACTTGGCTCCGATACCATATCAGAGAGCAGAGACTCAAACTCAAAAACACAGAACTTAACAACTTGGAACCTAGAACTTCTACCTTCATTCGCTGATTAAATTGGTATTTATACATGACAGAGAAGGTTCTAAAGTTCGATGGGGCAGTCGCTGTTGAAATGTTCCCCTGCTACATACTATTTCCAGAAAACCAGCGGACTTCCCCACACCGCTTTTCAAGAGACAGTGGTATTTCTCAAATGGCAGCGATTACAATCATCGATTGACACGTGGCTGAGTGGTTTTGTTAGAACAGTTTTCCCCGGAGCATAGAGATTGGCAAGAAGGTCCGCGTGATATGGTTTCACAAACATCCGATTGATATCAAGGCTGACAACCGTCCGATTGAAACCAAAGTTGTTGTACAGGTCTGCACCACATTGCGTGAAGTGAAATGGAATTTTTGTTTGACCTCCGTATGACTGACAAAACCGTATGCAAGGCTGACTGAGTCAATTTACCGCCATGCTGAAGTAATTAAAGAAATTAAGTGAAATGTACTGGGGTCAGTAAATGTAGGTGAAGTTTTTATTCACGGGAGTAAATTTTTTTCAAAGTAATATGTATGTATTTTTCTGTTGTGTTGTTAAAAAAAAAAGGAATGCGCAGCAGCGCGAGCTCATATGAATGAAACTTTTATGCACAACAATGCAGAGATTGAAATGTAATGTTTCTGTTTGTTGAAGAAAACGAAAGGGAGCACGCAGCAGCGTGAATATAATGTTTGTTGTTGTCCGTTGAGAAATGTAAGTGAAGCGCAACTGAGCGTGAATGAAAAAGAGGGCAAAATGCAGCAGAGCGTGAATGCATTGGAATGGAAAAACTCGCAGCAGTGAATGTATGAGGAATTTTTTCCAGCAGGTTGAATGCAAGGAATACGCAACAGCGTAGAACGGTGAATGTAAGTTTTTTTGTTGACTATGTAATATAATATGCAGCACGCAGCAGTGTATGCAAGAAGTTTTTTTTATACACAATAGTGTTGGTTTTCAGCAGAAAAACTGAGTTTTTTTACACACAGCAATGCAGAGACAGTGTGTTAATTTTTCAGCAGAAACAGAGTATTTTGTAATGCACAGCAGTGCAGACACAACAATATCAATTTGCAAGTAGAGACAGCATGAAATCTTTGGAACTGCATCTGAAGCGTTCCTACTGTAATCCCTCCGTGAGAGGAAGAATTTTGTAACAGCAGTCTTGTTAATTAATACAAGTTTTTTTTTTCGTGCATTGCTGAAACACCGTATTCAGAAAATAGTTTCTCGACGTCAAAACAGAGTGTTGTTGAAACTCTGTTTTTAGCAAACAATACGTTGTTGAAACTCCGTTGCTGAAACTCTGTTGACGAAATTGCGTTGCTGAAACACTGCATTCAGCAAATGATTTTTAATTTTCTGTGTTAAAACAGAGTGTTAAAAATAGAGCATTATTCTATGTTTTTCTATTCTGGAATTATCAGAAATTCCCAACATGGTATCAGAGCTTGTCCAGGCTCTTTGAAGGTGTCAAAGAAGCTGAATGAAGGATTTTTTGCTACAGCAGCTTCTCCAGCAGAGTGAAGACTCAGTCAAGAAAAAATCCAAGGTATTTCTCAAGTTAGTTTTTTTTGTTACTGTTGAGGACAGTGAGCTATTTTAAATACACAGTCAAGTATTTTGAAGCACAGTTAAGAGTGCAAGAATGGTTGGAGCCCGGTTCCTTCATTCAAAGCTTAACAGCTTGAAGGTCGACATTTAGAACACAAATGGCGAGGTCAAGGAAGAAAGTCTCCAATCCTCCTAAGGATGTGTCTCCCGCTACTACTAAAATAGAATACAATCAATTTGATGAGGCTCCAAGGTTCAATGGGAACTTTAATATATGGGAAGCAAGAATGAGGACTTTCTTACAATCTCAAGGGATTGAAATTTGGGAATCAGTGATTGATGATAGTAGGATGGATAGAGAATCCAAGGAGTACAATGCAAAAGCAGCAAAGACAATCTTGAATGGGCTACCTGATTCTGTAAAGAAGAATCTAGGAAAACATTCATCAGCAAAGGATATATGGGACAAACTTCATGACCTTCACTCAAAAGGAGCACTGACCATGACCATCAATCAAGAAGGAGATCCTGAACCCATCATAGAAGCTGAAAATGAGAATGATGACATCAAGGCTGAAGCAGACCTAGAAGATGAAAAGAATGAAAAGGACTTTGTAGAAGAACTCCTCGCTCAACTTATGACTGCCATGGAAGAGATTAACAATTTGAAAAAGGAAAATGAGGCACTTAAGAAGATAGCTCCAGTTGGTAACCAAGATCAAGCAAGGAAGAAAGTTGACCTCATCAAGCTTCAAGTACAAGAAAGGGATGAAGAGCTTGCCAAGCTTAAGAAGGCTTTTCATCAAAGCAAAAGGAAGCATCATGAAGAAGTCATATCCATGACAAATCAATTGAATAAAACAAAGAAGCAGGAAAATACCTTGTCAAGTCAACTTGAACAAAGGCACAAGAGCGTGAACAAACTTGAAGAAGAGATTGGTCAGTACAAGGTAGAGGTCTCCTCCCTTAAGTCTCAATTACAAGAAGCCAGGAAACAGGCACAAGTAGCTGACAAGAGAATGGAGAGCAGTCAAGCAAAGAATGAAGAAATCTTTAAAATGAAGTTAGATATCATCTCCCTTAAAATAGTAGCAGCTGAAGCTACTCGTAGCACGGAAGAAACTAAGGAACAACTTGCAAAGAAGAATAATGAGTGTGAAAGATTGGAAGAAGAGATTGTCCTCCTCAGAAAAAAGGTTGAAGGGATGAACAAATTCTTGAAGAGATCTCAAGCCTTGGATGACATGCTCAGCTATCACAGATGTCCATCTGATAAATCGAGACTCAGGTATGCAGGCGAACCCTCAAACAAGAATGAAAATGCTTTAAGCAAAAGAGATGTGAAGAAGCCAGAAAGAAATTGTGATGCTCCTAGTTCCAGCAAAGGCAAGGAGAAAAATCAAGGCTACATTAGAATAAATACTATTCCAAGAAGAAATCTTGCTCCAAGTAGAAAACCAGCTCCAAAAAGAAATGTAGATGATGTCAAAGAGGCAAGAGGCAATGGTTATCATCAAAGGATCTCAAGGCAGAAAGGCTTCAGAAGTACATCAAGGAAACCTCCATCTCCCAGGTACCAAAGTTCATTTTTTGGTTATTGTTATTCTTGTTCAAACTTTGGTCATATGGCAAAAGACTGTAAAGCATCTCATAGAGATAGATGTTATAGTCTCCGACAACCTCCAAGAAACAATTTTACAGGAAGAAATCATGAAATCTTATTCATGAACAATGTAGAATGCTTCAAGTGTCATAACATTGGTCATATGGCACGTGATTGTAACTTAACATGGGCTCTTACACAAGCTAGAACCATGCAAAAGAAGAAAGTTACACAAGTATGGAGAAGGAAGGAAATACAGTCCGAAAGTCCCTTGAGCTCTCCAGCCAATCTAAGCTTTTTTTGAGAAGACTCTGCCAAAAGGAGACGATGCATATAGTTAGGGGGAGCCTATAATTCTTGATCATTATCGCTAAAGCTATTAGTGAACAGGTTCTTATGAAATCCTTGCTGAACTATATTAACAGTCATTCTTTGAATTTTTGAGGAAATGTCTGGGTATGACTGATAACCCAGCAGTTGAAATTAAAGGGGAGTGTTGAAATGTTAATTTCCCCTGCTGCGTACTGTTTCCAGAAAACCAGCCAGACTTCCCCGCACCACTTTTCAAGAGACGGTGGTATTTCTCAAATGGCAGCGATTACAATCATCGATTGACACGTGGCTGAGTGGTTTTGTCAGAGCAGTTTTCCCTGGAGCATAGAGATTGGCAAGAAGGTCCGCGCGATATGGTTTCACAATTGTCCGATTGATATCAAGGCTGACAACCATCCGATTGAAACCAAAGTTGCTGTACAGGTCTGCACCACATTCCGTGAAGTGAAATGGAATTTTTGTTTGACCTCCGTATGACTGACAAAACCGTATGCAAGGCTGACTGAATCAATTTACCGCCATGCTGAAGTAATTAAAGAAATTAAGTGAAATGTACTGGGGTCAGTAAATGTAGGTGAAGTTTTAATTCACGGGAGTAAATTTTTTTTCAAAGTAATATGTATGTAGTTTTCTGTTGTGTTGTTAAAAAAAAAAGGAATTCGCAGCAGCGTGAGCTCATATGAATGAAACTTTTATGCACAGCAGTGCAGAGATTGAAATGTAATGTTTCTATTTGTTGAAGAAAACGAAAGGGAGCACGCAGCAGCGTGAATATAATGTTTGTTGTTGTCCGTTGAGAAATGTAAGTGAAGCGCAACTGAGCGTGAATGAAAAATAGGGCGAAATGCAGCAGAGCGTGAATGTATTGGAATGGAAAAACTAGCAGCAGCGAATGTAAGAGGAATTTTTTCCAGCAGGTTGAATGCAAGGAATACGTAGCAGCGTAGAAGGGCGAATGTAAGTTTTTTTTTGTTGACTATGTAATGTAATATGCAGCATGCAGCAGTGTATGCAAGAAGTTTTTTTTATACACAGCAGTGTTGATTTTCAGCAGAAAAACAGAGTTTTTTTACACACAGCAGTGCAGAGACAGTGTGTTAATTTTTCAGCAGAAACAGAGTATTTTGTAATGCACAGCAGTGCAGACACAACAATATCAATTTGCAAGCAGAGACAGCGTGAAATCTTTGGAACTGCATCTGAAGCGTTCCTACTGTAATCCCTCCGTGAGAGGAAGAATTTTGTAACAGCAGTCTTGTTAATTAATACAAGTTTTTTTTTCGTGCATTGCTGAAACACCGTATTCAGAAAATAGTTTCTCGGCATCAAAACAGAGTGTTGCTGAAACTCTGTCTTCAGCAAACAATACGTTGCTGAAACTCCGTTGCTAAAACTCTGTTGACGAAACTGCGTTGCTGAAACACTGCATTCAACAAACGATTTTTAATTTCCTGTGTTAAAACAGAGTGTTAAAAACAGAGCATTATTCTTTGTTTGTCTGTTCTGGAATTATCAGAAATTCCCAACACTTCTTCAGGAAGCTTGCCCATTTGTCAATGGATTCTAGAATCTACATTTAAAGCTTCTGTTGAATTCTAGCCTCTGTAATAATGTGGGTAGTTGGAATTAGTTCCTTCCAACAGCTTTTGCCCTCCCGACATCTGGACTCCGCGTTCACCCACCTGTATTGCCCAAAAGAAGTAAACTCAAATTGACTGCACTTTAGAAATGAAGAATGAGAGTAAAAAGCTAAATATTACCTGTGTGTCATAACCATCTGGTAGTTGACTGATGAAATCATGAGCGTTTGAAGATTTGGCGGCAGCGATAACCTGATCCATGTTGGCTCCCTCTTTTCCGAACAAGATGTTCTCCTTGATCGATGTAGTGAAGAGTGCAGGTTCTTGACTTACTAGTCCAGTTTGAGAACACAACCATTTTAATTGTAGTGTTTTAGTGTTCACTCCATCCAGCAAAATCTCTCCAGCCAGGGGATCGTAGAACCTCTCTATCAACGCCACAGCCGTAGACTTGCCGGACCCGCTTCTCCCCACCAGCGCAACAGTCTTGTTTGCGGGAATGGTTAGACAAAAATTGCGAAATATCTTGGATTATGGTCGAGATGGATATGCAAACTCAACGTTTCTAAATTCAACTTCACCGCTGACGTCTTTCAATATCTGTCCTTTTGCATCTTCCCCATCAATGATCGGGTCTCTGTCAACCATCTCTTTACAAGCAACACGTGCTTCTGAAAAGTATCTGATATTGGGAAGGGCAGTCCTGAGAGCTCTGTAAACACAACAGTGCTTTCAGATATTTTGCTTGAAATTCAAAAATGTTGTAAATTTCGCGTTGTAAGATCAATTATAGAAGTACACGAGAAAGAGAGATGAATAGAAAGAGAACACTTACAAGCCACCTATAAGTATGCAAATTGAAGCCGCGAAAATCCTTCCTCCTCTAGCGCCATGATACATAACCAATCTGCTACCATACCAAGAGTTGAACGCCCAGATACCGAAGGTCACTCCTCCGCTTCCTACTGCCAAGCCTTTGACAAGACCTTGTTTAAGCCCAAGCTTTACAGTCCCATTGAGCGCATCGGAGAACTTAGCCATTGTCCTCTCCTCTCCAACGAAGGCAAAGACTGTCATAATGGATGAAAGAGCTTGCGCTGCAATATTACCGGCTATATTATATGCTTGGGTGAACTTGCGAGAAGTCCCCACCAAAATCTGTCCATACATTATGCCAGGAATGATCAGCACGATCATGAAAGGAAATGATGCTAATGCCAGTCTCCATGTCATGTAGAATGCCACAAAATAACTACTGAAGAATAAAGAAGTATTCATGACGAAGTTGGGTAGCTGAGGATGGACATTCTCCCAAGAGTAGTATTAAAATTAGAAAACTTAGTAAAGAGTTCAAACGTTGATAAATTAGATGAACTTAATGAAGGGTCTGAACATTGATAAATTAAATGACAGAAAAGATTAATAGGATCGCACCTTTTCTGCTAAAACGTCCTGTATAACGAGAGTATCATTAGTAACACTGGTAACCACTTCTGTTGTGGTAGTTCTTTGGGTGTCGAAGAATCCCTCGCCCTGCCTCAATATGGCTTTCAAATAATTTATACGCATCCGAGATGCCTGCCTTTCGCTGGTCCTCGCCCAACAGAAAGCCTCTGATCAAAGAAAGCAAAGAAAAGCATTAGTCATAGATAAGATCATCAAAAACCATTTAACTATAGAAGGTGTGAAAGAAATAGGAAGATGTTATACCCACCGAGAAACGCAACAAAAAACGCAGTGATTGATATATAGAGCAGACGTAAAGTATACTGTGCAAGTAATCATCACCGACACGTTCATCAATATGTAATATGAATATCATGCAAAGTTTTGCTGTAAAGGAAATGATTATTACCATGTTGATAATACGACGGAAATCTCCTGTGGATGTCGAACCAAAATTTCCTACCGTGTCTATCAAATTGCTTAATACAAGTAGGCACATCAAAGGCATGGTCATTCCATCTGTAATGGCTCCTACAGTGCCGAATGCCATTAGCCACAGATCAAATGAATCGGCATACTTAAAAAGTTTCCATATTGAGATGCTTTCCACATGATCATGCGGTTTAAGCAAGTTTGGTTGTTCTTCCAGATTTGACATCTCTATTTGTTCCCTTGCCATATTCTTTAGTGCTGGAAAAACACGGGACTCCTTCACCTTTGTGGATCATCCAGCGAAACAATGTATTTATGTATAATAATTGCAATCTGCAACCAGAGGTCTTTCATCATCCCGGTCCTTAATCACTGACTCCTCAGGTCACATCTTGATATGAAAAAGTCCTATAGGATCAGATTTGGGAGCAGGGGACGTTAATTGAGAATTAAAAATTGGAATCAAAATGACTTATTAATAAATTTGTAATGAATTACGTTGCGAAGGCCTTTCATGATTGTTCAGGTCACAGGTCACATCTTAATAAAAAAAGTCCTAGAAGATCATCTGATTGTTCAGGTCACACTTCACATCTTAATAAAAAAAAGTCCTAGAAGGTCATATTTGGGAGATGGAGCCCTTAATTGGCAATTAAAAAATGAATTCAAATTGAGTTATGAATAAACTTGTAATGAGGAAGTTGGTTTTTATTTTTATTTTTAGTGAACTAATTTAGAATATGGGAGATGGAGCCCTTAATTGGCAATTAAAAAATAAAATCAAATTGAGTTATGAATAAACTTGTAATGAGGAAGTTAGTTTTTATTTTTACTTTTTAGTGAACTAATTTAGTTGTGAAATTAATTAATTGTGAGAGAATTATTATTGACTAATTCATTATTATTATTTAAGGAAAATTACATCATCTGAAACTATCTCATAATCTGTAAAGAGCAAATTTTCTCTCCTAAAACATATTACTAATTCATTATTATTATTTAAGGAAAATTACATCATCTAAAATTATCTCATAATCCATAAAGAGAAAACTTTCTCTCCTAAAACATATCTCTAGATCTTAACCATTAGCTTGTTTTCTATTAACTAATTTAGTTATGAAATTAATTAATTGTGAGACAATTATTATTGATTGATTCATCATTATCATTTAAAGAAAATTACATTTTCTAAAATTATCTCATAATCCGTAAAAGCAAACTTTCCCTCCTAAAACATATCTCTAGATCTTAACCATTAACTTATTTTCTCTTAACTTATTTCCTTCCGTCCAAAAAAGCACCCTCTCTGTAACACTCCTCACTCCTTGAAAGGATTTAGTGTGGATATTAATTTGGTTTATGTTTTACTACATTTACTTTCTGTTATGTATACCTAATTGTGAATGATTAGAAATGGAAACATGATTAATTAAAAGAAATTGTTTACTATAGTTAACAAGAAACAGTTATACCCCTGCCCTGGAAAAGGGAGATATAGGGGAAAAAGAGAACATAGAAGAACTATCCTAGAGCTGGAGAGGAAACCAGTGGGAAGTTGCTCATGAGCAGTAAATGAAGTGCATGAAGTGCAGGACTTGAGGTTGGACAGTGGAGTCCGGAGGCCCAAGGCACTGACTGTAACTGGATATTATTCTAGCAGAGAAAGTGCTCGAGGGAGGACCTCGACGTAATTTCCAGGTTCATGGCTGAGAGGAGAGACTTTTTGGAATTATTGGAAACTGCAGGTGAAATAGATAAGTATTCTAGTTAGTTTCTTTCTATATTTAGTGATAGCATATAGAGATTAACATTTAATGACAGAATAGAACTGTTATGCTTGAACTGTCATAGAATAAATTCTGGTATGACAAATTATATTATAAGTCATAAGGAAAAGTGTAACTATAGGAGATAAAACAACTTTTCTGGAATCATATGGTAGACAGTGTATTCTAATAACCATAGAATTACTAAGTAACACAACAAAAAGGAAAGAGAATGCTCATATAGTAATTACGGTACACTATCCATTATAATCAAATTTAAACTGGTAAGATATAGAAATAAATTATTTATCTGAGAATCTGTGGAATGACCTGAGTAGTTTTACACACTTTGTACAAATGACTACAATAGAAAGACAATCAATAAACAGATGTTGGAACGCAGATTTAAATACAGATATTATGTAACTATTAATTGCAGATTTAAAGAAAGAATTCATAAAATTGTTTGAATGCAGGTGCTACATCATATCTTGACTACGCAATTACGAAAATTTCGACAGAGTAATTGTTTAACCTAGCAATATCTTGAATAAAAACTAAACCGAATTCCAATCATCCTAGCTAATATTTGCATGAAGAAGAGAAGGGTCCTCTCGGCCCGGATTACAACTACGATAGAAATTAACTTAATTCAGTGCCATTTTTCAAACATATGAACAGTTCAGATAAAGTCCTGTAAATGATAATGCATAAATTAAACATTTTAAATAACAGAACATAGGTCGGTTCACTTAAGTGGCCGCTTGACAAAATAATCCTCCGCGGGAAAGAGCTTAAACTCTCTGTCGATTACAGAGCGGGAGTATTCTCCCAAAAAATTACCAAATGAGCCTACAGAGAGTTCCCTTAACTATTCATGTGTGTTTAATTAATTACATAATCAACAAAACGATAAAACTTGAACCAGTTCGACACGGAGTCTCTATCATTGACCATATGGGAAATGTTCCATAACTTAATTCATGCCAGAGGTAAGATTCCAACCTAGAAGGGCCAACAATGACGTTGTGAGCAATTTAAGCTCTGATGAGGAACGACCTTCACCAACACTAATACCATTAAGCACTGTATAGTTACCTGTCAGGCAACCGAAACCTTAAGTTAGAAAAACCTTATGAACAAGTCGAACAAACTTGGTAAATAAACAAAGGGAAGATTTTGTTACCTAGAGGTGGTCGATTCTCGCGGGAGGCAGCTTCCCTATCCACAGAGAGCAAACAATATGAAAAATATTAAGAAAATCAAAGGATTTAAAACATTCAAGTTCAGAAGTGCTCAGAAGTTACCTTCTGCAGCTAAATCCTAGAATCGACTGTCGCCCGGAGTGTTGGAAGTACCATGGGGATTTTCTGAGCAGCAGAGACCAAGTGTTAGCACGGCTCCAAAACCTCAGTCCAACTTTACGGTAAACACCACCATACAATCTAAGAAGACCACAGAGCAACGGTCTGAGGGGTTTACCTGGCCCTCCGTTGGCAACGGCTACCACCTTCGTCATTTTCAGAGGATGCCCAGATGGACAAGAACCCTAATCAAGACATCGAGCCCTTGCAGAACAGTAAACCCTTGCAGAACGACAAACCCACATGGAGCAACAAGAAACCACAGGAGCAACGACAACAATGAGCCACACGGAGGTCGAGGACAAGCAATTAGTTAAGGTTTGAAACCCTAAGTGATCTCCACCGTTCGATCGCATGAGCCCGATCAACAGCATCAGCACCAAACATATGGCGCGAGCAGCATGACCCATCTGGCCAGTGCACACAACCTTACTCAATGTCTCCCTGTCGCGTGGCTTCAGGTACAGAGGGCAGCAGGTCAACCCAGGCATAAGGACGGGGAAATCACATGGTAGATCATTCGCATTTAAACTCAAACCTTTCAACTTAAATACCATCTGTGGGATTCATTAGATCTGGTGCATGTCAAGTCTACAGACTCATGATTTAAAATAATCAAATTTATGTGATGCATATAATGAACCAATTACCAAGTCTCGGATGGGCTTTTTTATATAGTAATTAATTTTATTTTTTTAGTAAGTGGTAAGTTAACTTTAAATGTTACACTCTCAAACCAACAAAAATTAGAGTATCATGACTGGCAACTTCTAAATGACTTGCGACTTCTGAATGTCAGTTGATGTTTGAGCAAATATAAAATACTAAACCACAGATACCGATGCCAATGAACTGTGAACATAGAATATCAAATCCATCCAAACGTTTCATAATGTAAATGAGATGTATGTTTTCATAAATTTAATTGTTATATAGTTATTTATGTTAATCTTAATACTTCTTCATTAACAAGTTACATAATAAATTTATAATTATGTTGGAGGATAGGGGCGAAATTTATTTTTTTATTGTTGTTATTATTATTATTATTAATTATATATATATCTATATATATATATATATATATATATATATATATATATATATATATATATATATATATGTGGATGGCAATATAATTTTGAGAAAAAAAAATATTTTTGATTATTTAAAATATATTTTTAAATATAAATAATAATTTTTGAAAATTGAGATATGTTATTTTAACAAATTTTAATTATATTTTATCAAATTCATTAAAAAATTGATTTTTTAAATATATTTAATAAAAAATTTAAATTATGTTTTTAGTGTTAGATCAAAGATTTTTTTGATTTATATTGTAAACAAATGTTTTTCGAATTAATCACATCATTAAGATTTAATCAAATTCTAATGGTGTGATTAATCCGAAAGACATTTGTTTATGTTTTTAGTTTTTATTATATTTTAAGTTCAAAATTTAAAGAGAAGTTAAAGATGGGAGCCAACTACAGAAAACCTATGCCAAGGAGCATTGGAGCTCAATAAAAATGCAATCCCTCTTAAAAAACCTTTCTTTTTAAGTACAAAATTTTGAAAAGTATTTTTATCTCCAAAAATTTGACCCCTCTAACAACTTGATAAGTTTAAAGTTGAAAGAATCTATATTATTTCTTTAAAATATGTTTTAGGTTATATGTAAATTTACATTTATAAATATATACATATTTTTTTAATTATAAAAATGATATATATATATATATGATATCTTTATATGACATGTTTTATAATCTCCTCTCTTTTTTCATATGTATATCACCCTGATGGGGTGATTGATTCGACAACCTTGACAATACGAGATGTCAGAAGGAATGAAGTTTACAATTAATATGGAACGTGGCAAGGGCTTGGGCAACAACCAAGCCAAGTGGAGGAAGCAGGACAGAACAATCGAGAAGGTTAAGGAAATTTATAAAAATGGGAAGGCTGGTGTTCTCCATGTCGTTTGACATTCTGGTATGGGAGGGAAGGTAAATGAGGTTACCCCAAATTAGTGTGAACATGCTCCTTCCCTTTGCATCTCCTCTGGTATTGGTGGTGTGACTACGCTCTGGTTTGGTGGAAGGGAGTATGAGTTTAATGAGCTGGTGGTTGCAGTGAAGAGTTGAGCAGTGTGGGATCTAGATGCTTGGCCTAAGGGTTTCTGGTTGCCCGAGAAAGCAGTGTAAAGGGTTGGCTTTGTCTCAAAGAATATGGAATCCTCTTCCAATCCTGGTCGCATTTGTTTAGGATGTTGAAAATAGCAACAAGAAATGATAAAAATAGAATCCAGAAATTCCAGTTTAATTTGTCCTTGAATTAAACTGAGAATTAAAATCGAATTCTATTCTCATAGCAACTTGTAATAGTTAAGTAGAGTGAGTTGACTTAGTTAACTTAGGAATTTCAAGTTGGAAGTCTTTTTGAAGTCATGTATATGTTCTCCCTATATTATAGGGGTCCAAGATGAGTTAAGTATGAGTGGTAATTAGTTAACTGAGTTTATTGAGTTAATTCCAGTTAAATTAATTCCAAATTGTTTGAAGAAATAATAGTGAGTTAACAGTTAGTTGACGCATTAGTGCACTCAACTAGTGCTACTCTAGTTAATTGAAGATTCCCTCATCAAAAACTCATGCATGTCGATTCTGAGAAAGACCCAGTTGAGACTAGAGTGTAGGGACAATGTACTATTTGTTATATAATTTTCTGAGTTGTACAAATGGTGCATGCAATTAGAAACTAGACTTAATTTTGGATTGTGCAGTTATGGATGAGGAATTTCCCTTTAAATACGGGCTAATTCTCTTAGGAATTGTTCAAAAAATTAGAAGCTTAGAGGCTTGGAAACTTGGATAAGTATTGGGAAAAGGAAGTCATTAGGTGGAGGATAGGAAATACTTATGCAAGTTAAGCTCAAGGTTGAGCAAAGCATATTGTATTCATCCAAATTCTTTGACCAAGGGCACAAGGAAATAAGGACTTGGAGAGTTGGTGAATTGGCTAAGTATTGGTCTACTGCTTGCTTGTGAGTTGGAGATTGATTTGAATGAGTGATGGGATTGTTCTTGTGAGAACAAGCATTGTATTATCATCTTGGATTTCTGATTTATGCAATACATATAGTGGGGTTTTGATTTATGGCTTTCCCTGGATATTTATTGTGTTATGTGACATTAATGCTCTTCCTCTTATCGATTATTATTTTGCTCAATCTTTATGTGTTGCTGTTGTAAAGAGTAGAAGTAGATCCTTGTCTCTTATTTTAGTAGATTACATGAGCTTGTGAATCTATAGGATTTTTTACACAGGAGTGGGTGAAATTTGGGCAAGTATTTGTTTACATTATTTCTTTGTGCGTGGTTTTGTTTATTGTGTTATGTGACATTAATGCTCTTCCTCTTATCGATTATTATTTTGCTCAATCTTTATGTGTTGATGTTGTAAAGAGTAGAAGTAGATCCTTGTCTCTTATTTTAGTAGATTACATGAGCTTGTGAATCAATAGGATTTTTTACACAGGAGGGGGTGAAATTTGGGCAAGTATTTGTTTACATTATTTCTTTGTGCGTGGTTTTGTTCTTGAGCGCTAATTGGAAGTTTTGGTCCTAGTTTTCTCTGTGGGAGGAGTCCCTACCTGTGGTTTACCCTAGTGGGTTAAGTGTGGAGGTTCAGTGAACCTGGTTAAGGTATTGCAGGTGGAGGGTGGTGACATTGTGTTGTGTTGCTGGAAAAAAGGGGAGTTGCTTGCCACTTTGGAAGGGAGCTTGGTGGCATAATTCTATGTTTATGGAAGAGTTCCACTGTGGGGTTCTATTGTGGCCCTCTTGGGTGGTAGGGTTAGCCAGCTAGGTAGCTTTCAAAACAGGCTAAAAGATATATCATCCATCATGTAATGACAAGTTCCTTAACATCCATAATCCTAACGTATTTCAAACATGGAGAGAAAATGTATACTGCTAACATGTTCTCTCCCATCATGCAGTTCTGAAATACATTTCCAAATAATCTTCCAAAGTAGAGGGGAAATCTGAGACCTACTACCATATGTTAACCAAAATTGCAGCTACATCACATCCACATAATTCTGCCTCAAATTCCTATTGACACTTTCAATCAAAAGCAATTGTAGATCGTGACATAAATGCCCAGGAAATTTTCCATAGGCTCCAAAATTTGCCCCTTGTCACATGTAGTCACACCTTCACCAAATTAAATGTTGGTCACCAAATATTTCATCAAGTCTCTCATGAGTTGTTTGACAGTTTTCCAGGATCTACCTTCATCGATGCATATTTGACTTGTCCTACTTTCATGGATGTTATCTGTTTGCATGAATTTTCAAAATATTGGACATATAACCATGCATGAAGATATGAAAAGTGGAAAAAAGGGCACATCCCCACAATTGTCCATGTATGGCCAGTTTTTACTAAAATACTAAACAAAGATTCTAATGCCTTTGTTAATTTCTGTTGAAGTGAGCTACTCTTATATAAAGCCTTCTGCTCTGTCTATAAAGACATAGGTCTTTCTGAAGAAGACATTGGGCTAACTGGGAGAGTATAAGAAATGACTACCATGCATGGCATGTTAATCGCATCCCTATTATCACTCTTGATGACCAACCATCTGAAGAATAACCTACCGATATTAGCATAGAATCAGATATGGATATGAATGAATGCAAAGCTTTATCAAGATTGGTCCCTACATGGAATATCTAATTATGTTCTCTTGACAAGTTTGGCCTCTGAGGAATCGACTCTTCCCATCCATGGGATCAACTAAAAGTATCAAAAGATACAAATGATGTTGCACCTAACTTCATCAACTACAATTGAAGGAATGGGGAAGTAATACAAGAACACAATCCCTTATGTTCTTTCAAAAATACTCTTTCTACACATCAACAACATGGATTGGACATAGTTATACAACACCCACAAGAAGCAGAGCCAAAAGGACCATTAAAGATTATCATCCAAGGAACTGCAGGTGCCAGAAAATCCTACTTGATAAGCTGAATAAAAGAGGCACTATCTTCTCAAGAAACAACTAGCTATAGCCTAATACTTCTTCTTTCCCCTATTGGTCTTGTAGCATTTAACATACAGGAAACCACTGTACATTCAAGGTTTTCGATTCCTATCAAAGACATGAAGCCTTTAAGTGGTCAATCTCTTACAATGATCCAAGAAGAGATGAAACATATTTAATACATTCTAATCAATTCGATGAGTTTCATAGGCTCTAACTTATTTTTGCAAATAGAAAGTCGTTTGTGTGAGGCATTTCTAGAAACAAACCACTGCTCATTTGGTCACCGCTCAATAATTCTTATCAAGGACCTGGGCCATCTTCCACCAGTAACAGACAAACATCTTTATGCAGGTGCAACTACAGGGAGGAATTCATGGACAACCTTTACCACTATAATTAATTTACAAACAGTTTTTCGACAACGAGAACTTCTCATCACCCAGGCTCGCTTCCACTAGCTCTTAACAAACAATCACAATGCTAAACCCACAATGGATGACTAGAACCTCCGTCATTCAAGGACTAAAAGATTCTTGTCCATCAAAGAATGTCATATATTTGACACTTCAATCCAACTCTTTGCAATAAATATTCTTGTTGATAACCTTAACAAATCCATGATTGAATCATTACATATGCCAATTGCACGAAGTATTGTAGAATTCACAAATGGATTAGAAGCACACCAACAAGATGATGACCAATTGGAAAAATAGATATATCTATGTGTAGGCCAACGAGTTATTCTATCTTGCAATTTATGGGTCCAAGTAGGATTAGTTAATGGTTCTCTCGGAAAAATCATGCAAATTGTATTTGCACTAGGACGTAGCCCTCCAAGTTCACTAGCATATCTTGTTGTGGAATTTGATAAATACATTAGCCCTCAATGGGACAATACACAACCAAAGCATGTCCCAATTCCACCGATACAATGAAGTAACAAGAAACAAATCCCCCTTAAGATGACTTGGGTGCTGACTATACATAAATCTCAAGGAATGATCTTGACAAGGGATATCATTAACATTGGTAACACTAAACGTCAAGGCTTGACCTTCACAACAATGCCATGCACTACTACTCTAGAAGGAATGTGAATAGCACCATGGTTCTCCTTTGAACACTATGAAAAGATGAAGGATATTTCCTATGTCTCACTACGAAAGAAAGAAGAGGCATGCTTACATGCTTTGTCACTCTCACCACTACCATGTGTTGTCACAACATCCTAGATTTTTCTATGTTGTGATTGTAATTATATACATGAAATATTTTCTCTTGTCTATTATTCCATATGTAATAGTGTTTGGTGATGTCCTTAGAAAAAGGAACTCTACTCTGATATATATATTTTATCGAAAACAAAAAGCCTAATTTATTACAAATTAACTATTAAACACACTTTGCCTTGCATATTTTGCACATTTTCTATCTTCCTTTTCTCCTTTCAACATTCACTACCCCCATTTCGGGGTATGCTAGTTATAGTTTACTATGATATATTATGATTCACTATAATTAAACATGGTTGTGCATGGCTAATATATAATCATGATTATATTGACCATGGGTGAACATGGTTGGACCAATTTAACCGTAATTCACCATAATTTCCTATGATAAATTAAAATTGGATAAAACATACTATAATAATATGGCTTTGCTCATGGTATACTCTAATTTTTTTTATCTTCATGGAAGCTCAATGTAAATTAAAAGGTGAAAAATGCATTTCTTCGAACATTTTCTTATGTGGAAATTACATCCATTAACCACGTCTCTAGAAATCACAACAACAACAGTAAAATTTGGTTAAAATATCTAATTTCTATAAAATAGACCCCCATGAAACTCGTTGTTAGTTTTTGGAGGAGACCAAGATCTTCAAGCCGTGATGTTTTCAGTTGTGTCCTCCAATTTGTAGCCATGGTCGCTGAATGTTGATTTTACATCCTTGTGAGTGAATCACATAGATTGACTCAATTGCACTCTTGAGCTCCAATTTCCCATGAGTATGTACAATGTAGCAAACATAAAGCACGTAATATAAAGAACCCACATATTATCTCGGAAAAGAATGGAAATTCTAGTAAGATTATGACAAAATCTAGCATAAATTTTTGAAAATCTGGGTTACAACTGTCAAATTTCAGGAATGTCGGGTGTCGTAGGGGTTCTTGATGGTGTTGAATCTATTTCCACCATCAAAAAAATTATTCAAACACTCTAGCATTCTAATTTTTTGAATTTTTTTTTACTGGATTCCAATAAGAAATCTCTCATTCGAACAAATTTGTGGTGTCAGTAGACAACACCGAAAGTGTGAATCGAAGCAACAAAAAATTTGGAATTCATGAGCTCCAATTTCCCATGAGTATGTACAACGTAGCAAACATAAAGCGCGTAATCTAAAGAACCCACATATTAGCTCGGAAAAGAATGGAAATTCCGGCAAGATTATGACAAAATCCAACATAATTTTTTGAAAATCTAGGTTACAACTGTCAAATTTTAGGAATTTTGGGTATCGTAGGGGTTCTTGATGGTGCTGAATCTATTTCCACCATCAGAAAAATGATTCAAACACTCTAGCATTCTAATTAAAAAATAATAATAATAAAAATAATAAATAAATAAAAAATAAAAATAAAAATAATATAAAAAAATTACTGGATTCCAATAAAAAAATCTTCCATCCCAACAAACTTGTGGCCTCGTTGGTAGACAACGCCGAAACAGTGAATCGAAGCAACACAAAATAAATAGCAACAATGAAGGACAAGAAAGGGTGGAGGAATGAAAAGAACAAACATGTATTTAAATTGTACATTAAATTTTTTAAGAATAGAAACATCAAACATTATGGTTTGATTTGAAATAAATCTCAACTCTCCATATTTCATATGAATATTGCATTGTGGTTTGATTTGAGAATATTATGTGCATGTGAATCTTCACCATCCACTTAATTTTTTTTTAAACTAAAATTTTGAAGGTTATAGAATGCCTTTGGGTGAATTATAGATATTTCGAGTTATATTTAATTTAATAGAAGAGCAAAGTGATATTCAATTGAATCAATTTGGATAGATGACAAAATTCCAATGTATAGTTTAACACTCACAGAATGATACGTGGAAAATCATTACAATTTCATGGTTATGTTATGTTAGAGTGGTAATATCAAAAAGATTAACTTGTTACATCTAGAGGCCCCGTGGAAGAAATGTTGTAATGTCTTTTTTTTAGTTTCCAAATTAAATAAAATAAAATTTAAAAAAAATAATAATATTGTGAAATATTATTTAGTCAAAACAAAATAAAATTAATAAAAGGAAACTTTAAAGTAAAAATATTTTCGTGGTATTCACCCATAGTATTCATGTGGAATATAGCCTATTTAAAGGGGCAAATTAAACCAACATAGATCCATCTTAACTCAATTTACCAACGGACGTGAGGGATCAAATCACCTGAGATGCAAACCTCTTTTAAAATAAAAAGAGATTTGATTTCTCCCGGCACTCCCAAGATGCAAACCTCTTTTAAAGTAAAAAGAGATTTGATCCCTTCCCACACTTTGTAGATCTAGAGTTAAGATAGATATATGCTAGTATATTAATTCGACCCAAAGCTTTTTACATCTAGTATGACAACCATGTTACAAGTTAGTTACTTAATGTTGACTTAGTCAATATTAAAAGTTAAAAATAATAATTATAATTTTTAATTATATATAATAAAATAAAAAATTAATTTTAGATTTAATCACACTTAATCACAAGTTTGATGGATGAACTTTGCACAATCAAAGTGCCCTAAGTGTTTTTCAGGGTGTTGAATTGATATATGCAATCAAAAAACCAGTTAAACAACATAAATCAAGTTTTAATTATAAATTTTTTAGTCAAATTCCAACCAAAAATCTAAAATCTCGAAGAAGAAAAAAAATAAATAAATAAAAAAAAATCTCATTTGGTAACAACTCTTTTTAATAAAATCAAATTTAGAATAAATATGACCCTCTTTTAATAAAATCAGATTTAGAATAAATCTGACTGACGTAGAAATTGCTGAAAAAAAGATTTTGAGGGCCTTCCAGCTACATAGTATCGCTATGAAAGAAAAACTTGTGCTCTTGTGCCTTCCTAATGACTAATCTAAAATAAATTTATCTGTTAGCCGTCGCGATTCGCGAATATAATAAAGTTCAATATTGGTGGAATAGCGTTCAAATGGGAGGAGTGTCGTACATTGTTAAATGATCTCGCATTCCTCGCCCATGTCCAAAGTGCGTGTTCCAAATATTTGCGCTAATATTTATTTTTAATTATTGCATTCTAAATATTTGTATAGGTTACTCATTCGCATTTATCATCGTATTTTTGTGGTCCATTTTTTTTTATTTCTCTGTATTATATAAGTTGGTTCATCGGTAGTTGGTACACTTATTTTTTAATAACTTCGTCCAACTCTTTGATATATTTGCTTTTTATTGGTATTCTTTTGGTTAATTTTATTTAAAAATGAGCAATAATTTTTGTAGGTTTTTTTTCCTAAATAAAAATTTGCAATTTAATCAATAATTATATAATTGTATTTAGATCAATAAGCAGAAATTTTGAATAAATTGTTTTTTTTTAACTTTATTGTATTGTATATGTTTATTTTGATGGGTATTATAAGAGGCATTAAATAAATGCTTTGGATTTGAAGCATTTTTTTTGTTATTTCATTTTAATTTATTGTATTGTATAAGTTTATTTTCATCGGGTGTTATGATAAGCATTAAATCTTTATGGATTTGACGCGCTCTCCATTTACCTCCTTTCTACACATGCCACCTATTTTATGGTTAATTTATGGGACCTCACCTTCCAAGGAGGGTGGTAGAGGTCTCTTGGCACGTTTTATCTATTCATATACATGAATTGAATTCATTCCACCATGTTCTTCATCTCGGGCCACTACTTAGAGCTCTGGTTGATCCTTTGACACCTCCACCTATTGTTTCCCGTGATGGCCATGCACTTCGAGTCTGGTTTGATTACTTGGTGTGTTTCCTTCCCTCTGCTTCACTAGATTTCCCTCCTATATTTGTGGCTTTTTTAAATGGTGAAGGCTTGACCCCAAGCTCCTCATCGATACAACTTTCCTAGGAAGTTATCAAGGCCTCTCTCTTTCACAATGGCCTCTTGCAGCTTCCCTCTCATTTTTGTCCTAGTCTTTATGACACCTTGGTGCCTTTAGTAGCCATGACTCGTCAACAAGGTTGTTGCCAATATGGAAGTGGTGGTAGTGGCACTTCAGGGGGCTCTCCAGAAAAACTGAGTTATGAATCTTTAACCCTTAACTGTCATGAACATGTGCCTCCACACGTTCATGGGGAAATCCATCTTGTGGAAGAGGAAGTTTGAGAAGAACGATTAGTCAATCTTAATTAAGAAGTCATGGAAGACATAGTCCCTTGGGTTTCAGATACATGCAACTCTTAGGGCCGTTAAAATCACTATCTCGATACAGTGCAATTGTAATGCCATGTTAAGTTGTTGCCAAAGAATATTCTAGTTGATTGGAGACAAACTCAAATCAACTTAATGCACAAACTAGATGAGCTTAGAGATCTTATGCTACAATGCAATTGTAATGCCATGTTAAGTTGTTGCCAAAGAAGATTCTAGTTGATTGGAGACAAACTCAAATCAACTTAATGCACAAACTAGATGAGCTCAGAGATCTTATGCTACGCTTAGGAACAACCCATCAACCTCAATACTTCATTGTCCTTCTAATGCTCATGCTCCCTATATTTTATCATCTCAATTCTTGATCTTCATGCTAGCCCATCTAGGCTATTGATTTGTTATGTTTAGAGTTTATGTTTAGTGTCTTTTTCTGTTGTCTCAAACTCTTCAATCTCTAAAGGTTTCCTATTTTGCTTTTTGTTGTTGGTTTCCCCATGGTGAGGCAAAACTATATTTTGGAATTCTCAAGTTTTGGATATTTAGTTGAAGCTAATTTTGTTAGCCACTGAGTAAATATTTTATTGTCTTGGATCTTCGAAACAATAAAACTAACATATCTAATGTAAATATTTGATATTTTAATACAAAATTAGCTAAAAAGTAAAAATATATGGTATAAATTTGATCATTCTATGTTATCATATATTTTTATGTAATAAATTCTCTAAAAAAGGTTGAGAAATGCTCATTTGATATCCATTGCAATTTCTAATTTATCTCAATTTTCAAGTAAAAAATGGCCTTGTTTTTAGGGCGTCCAATACTAGGTTTTGTGTCAAATTGTTCAGCCTCGCCTATCCTACTTTTCTCTTTTTTAGTATTTTAAATTTTGCAAACTCTAACTTGTCTTTTTTTTAGGATTGAAGATTTTGTAGACTTATTTATCATTTCAAATATTAAGGATATTTTATCATGTTTTTCATTGATAATGAAAAACAAGTTCTTATGACCCCTTATTCTACACATTTACAACTTTACATTTTTTAAACTTATAATATCTTTGGTTTTAATGTTATTGTGCCAAGAGGCGCTCTCAATCTAGTATGGCAGAGATATTGTAATATTTTATTTAACATTTTGACTCGATCAAAATAAAACAAAATTAATTAAATTAAAAATAAAATAAAATAAAAGCATAAAATTAATAATTATAAGTATAATTATAATTAATTAATAATTAAACTAGTATAGATCTATCTTAACATCCATCTAAACTCCTGATCTACTAAGTGTCAAAAGGCATCAAATCTCTTGACATGTAAAATTTTTTTAGAGTGAAAAGATATTTGATCCCTTTGGTCCCTTGATAAATCCGAGTTAAAATAAATCTCTTGAAATACAAATGTGGTTTAGAGTTTAGAGTGAAAAGATATTTAATCCCTATAAACTCTTGATAAATCTTAATTAAAATAAATATAAACTCTTGATAAATCTTAGTTAAAATAAATCTAGATTAGTATTATAATATTCCCCTTATGTTATACTTTTGTCTTTAAATTTGTAAAATAAACTTTTAATTATTCAATTAAATGTTAAATTACAAATTACACTATGAAAAAATTATTTTAAATCCTTTAAATTTAAAATAATAAACACTAAACCACTATAAAACTATTTATTTTATTAAAAAATAATTTATTTTAAATCTCAAACAACATTCTTGTACAAACCTCTTGTCCGTAAACCCGCCATCAAAAGTAACTTAAATGCTTGCACATCAAATTTACAGTTTCATATATATATATGCGTGGCCAGGTTTATACAAACAATATTAGGTTATCAAATTGATGGTTATCAGTTTTTGATGGTCTGTTATATTAGGTTTTGAAATACAATGTATTCTGCTCAACCTACTTCTATATCCCGAGGCTTCACCGTGGGAATCCTATTAATCTACATTGTTTCTCTGGTTAGAACTTGGATGCCTTCCTCTACGTACAAATATGAAAAGAGTGAACTCAGCTTACTCCAGCCATTACTCTGGTGAATCCAGAAGGACATTTTTTTTCAAAAGCATTGCATAATTACCTAGCTGGCCCATGTATACGCTGTCTTCATTTTATTTTTTAAATTCACTTTCTTCTGGCTACATTAAACATTGCATGAGCTCTGATTTTCTCCTCAGATTTCACAGTAATATAAAAATACTACATCAGATACTGAACGAGTTAATTGTCTACGTGGATTTCAAAGATTAATTGTCTACGTGGATTTCAAAGATTAAGTGAAAGGAGACGGCCATACTCGAGAGAAGATGATCCAACGACAGCAATTAGGTGTCATCGACGGAGATAAGGACGCCGATTTTGATGAAATAGATTCAAGGTGACAAGGACATTAAAAAGAAAAAGACTAAGTTGACAAAGACGTTAATGTGTGATAAAGTATAATTTATTTTAAAATTAAGAGACTATTGAGCAAATATATTCCATCGTTTTCACTTGAAATTCCGAGTCATGTCGAGATTCCGTGCAAGAAGCTAACTGATTTTATTATAATTTGGATGATTCGTTACAACATATAATTATGACATCAACGTTAAACGGCCAAACGTCATACAGATGACACTACAAATTCCAAATTTGGCCGACGACATTTTGAATGATTTAGGGCGTGGACAAATAACGAAATTAAATTCAACTTCAAAATTTGGCTGAAGGCATTTGGAAAGATTTAGGACATGGATCACGCCAGAATACTTTTGACCCTTTGAATGAGGGAGGTGAGAATCTAGTGGTAGCCTAGCTGGATACTGACGAGAGAGTAATATGGATTGCCTTTTCCTTTGCTCATCAGATACGAATGACTTCCCTGCTCAATCACTTTCCCATCTTCAATCACAGCAATCGAATCAGCATTTTGAATGGTTGTCAGTCTATGAGCTATCACAATACTCGTTCTTCCCACCATTATTCTGTCCAGGGCCTCTTGAACCATCTTCTCCGATTGGCTGTCCAACGCACTGGTGGCCTCGTCCAGCAGTAATATGCTCGGATTCTTTATGATCGCCCTGGCTATAGCAATGCGTTGCTTTTGCCCTCCCGATAATTGCACTCCTCTGTCTCCACAATTTGTTTCGTATCCTTTCTCCAAAGAGCTACACAAATCCAAGTTAAATTCACTGCCATATTCAGTCCGTCCTAATTTATTCCAGAAACAATCTGCTTAACCACAGCTGATTGAATATATGTATTATTGCATAAACATTCTGTTTCAATTGGAAAATTGCAGTATTTACCTAATGAAGTCATGAGCATTCGCAGCCTTTGCAGCTTCGATTATCTCTACCTCGCTTGCATTCTCTTTTCCGTAGAGAATGTTGTCTCGAATGCTTCCTCCAAACAGCGTGGGCTCTTGACCTACCAGAGCTATGTGGTTCCTCAAACTCTTCAAATTGAACCTCCTGATGTCGCTGCCATCGATTTTCACCGATCCTTTTAGGGGATCGTAAAACCTTTCAATTAATCCAATGATAGTCGATTTTCCGGATCCACTTTGTCCTACCAGAGCCATGCTTTTGCCTGCTTTTATGCTCAAGCAGAAGTTCTTGAAGATCATAACACCTGGACGAGATGGATAAGCGAAGTCCACGTTTCTCAGGTCCACGTTTCCTTCTATCTTATCCGCTTTCTCGCCTCTCTCATCCTCTGGGTTTATGCGGCTTTCTCTGTCCAGTATGCCAAACACAGATTTGACTGCATCGGATCCTTTAGCAATGTCGCTGCTCATAGTTCCTGCTTCTGCTATACCTTTTCCTGTGGTTATCAGAATGAAGAAAATTTGGAAAAAATCTTTGGATGTGATTTGTCCTTTTGATACAAGATGTCCTCCATACCAAAAGTTCAAAGCCGTATTGCATAGCGTGATGCATTGCGATGTTCCAAGAGCAAATCCCGCAAACAAAGATTGTTTGATAATCTCTCTGCGAGGTTCTTCTTGACTCTTTTGGAAGAGAGAGAGGATCTTCTCCTGTAAAGAGAAGGCACTAATAGTGCGATGATTAGCCACAGCCTCTGCTGCGAGTTGACTACCTTGATCTTGAGCTTTTATAGCCTTTTGAGACATGGCCTTGAGGAGAACCCTTTTAGTGTAGAAACATAATACAATAATGGGTTGCACTACGATTATTACAACTGCAAGACGCCATGCTATTATCAAAGCCATCGAGAAGGCTATTACAACAGCTGCCGAAGTTTCTACAAGTAACGATATACGATCTCCGACCAGAGATCTCACCTGTATCACAAATTGCATATTCGAATAATTAGAATACTGTAACACAATTCACAATTTTATTGGAAATATTAAAACTTTAAGGTCAGATACTTGCCACATTAGCATCTGTTGCTAGTCTGGAGCAAACAGCTCCACTAGAATTCTCCTCATTATCGAACCACCCAATCTCAAATGTAAGGATTTTGGACAGCATCCGCTCTCGAACCCTTTTAGTAAGATATTCCCCCATAGCTGCAAAATTGTAATGCTGTAACATGTTTGCTGAAAACGATATTACTCCCACAGCCACAAACATGAAGGAGTAATATTCGATACTGGATTTGATCTGGTCATGGTCCTGAAGGAAAAATACAGATACAACTGCCCCAAGGAATAAGGGAAAAACAGGTTGAACTGCTCCGGAGCCTAAGGCTCCTGAACAACCCAATAGAGCATGCCTCCATTCTGGGGCATTTAAAAGAAACAGTTGACGGAATGAAGCGGCGGAAGGGAGCTTGTCTTCATGTACCAGTTCTGGATGGGTTGATACAGACGCGTTCGAACTCGATCTACAATATATGCTAGAACTCCTTGTTACCAAAGACTGGTCTAGCATAGTAGTGCCTTCGAATCTATCATCTGGCTTATCTGCCGCAGCCTGTTGTAGTTTCACCAAAGCAGCGTATGCTCCATTGGGTTTACAGATCAGATCTTCATGCAGCATACTTGTCTCGATCACATGACCACTTTGAACCACCGCAATCATGTCTGCGTTGCGGATGGTGGAGAGGCAATGAGCTACTACAATAGTTGTGCGTCCAACTGAAGCTTTGTCTAGAGCATCCTGAACGATTCTCTCTGACTCTGCATCTAGAGCACTTGTGGCCTCGTCTAGAAGAAGTAGACGAGGACCCTTGAGCATAACTCTTGCAATAGCTATACGTTGCTTTTGCCCTCCCGACAACTGGACTCCGCGCTCACCCACCTGTATTGCCCAAATGAAGAAAGTAAACTCAAATTGACTGCACTTTAGAAATGAAGAATGAGAGTAAAAACCTAAATATTACCTGTGTGTCATAACCATCTGGTAGTTGACTAATGAAATCGTGAGCGTTTGAAGATTTGGCGGCAGCAATAACCTGATCCATGCTGGCTCCCTCTTTTCCGAACAAGATGTTCTCCTTGATCGATGTAGCGAAGAGTGCAGGTTCTTGACTTACTAGTCCAATTTGGGAACGCAACCATTTCAATTGTAGCGTTTTAGTGTTCACTCCATCCAGCAAAATCTCTCCAGCCAGGGGATCGTAGAACCTCTCTATCAACGCCACAGCCGTAGACTTGCCGGACCCGCTTCTCCCCACCAACGCAACAGTCTTGTTTGCGGGAATGGTTAGACAGAAATTGCGAAATATCTTGGATTCTGGTCGAGATGGATATGCAAACTCAACGTTTCTAAATTCAACTTTACCGCTGACCTCTTTCAATATTTCTCCTTTTGCATCTTCCCAATCAATGATCGGTTCTCTGTCAACCATCTCAAAGATGCGTTTACAAGCAACACGTGCTTCTGAAAAGTATCTGATATTCGGAAGCGCAGTCCCTAGAGCTCTGTAAACGCAACAGTGCTTTCAGAGATTTTGCTTGAACTTCAAAAATGTGGTAAATTTCCCGTTGTAGGATCAATTATAGAAGTACATGAGAAAGAGAGATGAATAGAGCGAGAACGCTTACAAGCCACCCATAAGTATGCAACTTGAAGCCGCGAAAATCCTTCCTCCGCTAGCGCCATGATACATTACCAATCTGCTACCGTACCAAGAGTTGAACGCCCAGATACCGAAGGTCACTCCTCCGCTTCCTACTGCCAAGCCTTTGACAAGACCTTGTTTAAGCCCAAGCTTTACAGTCCCATTGAGCGCATCGGAGAACTTAGCCATTGTCCTCTCCTCTCCAACGAAGGCAAAGACTGTCCTAATGGATGAAAGAGCTTGCTCTGCAATATTACCGGCTATATTATATGCTTCGGTGAACTTGCGAGAAGTCCCCACCAGAATCCGTCCATACATTATGCCGGGAATGATCAGCATGATCACGAAAGGAAATGACGCTAATGCCAGTCTCCATGTCAAGTAGAATGCCACAAAATAACTACTGAAGAATAAAGAAGTATTCATGACGAAGTTGGGTAGCTGAGGATGGACATTCTCCCAAGAGAATTAGCAATATTAAAATTAGAAAACTTAGTAAAGAGTCCAAACGTTGATAAATTAGATGAACTTAATGAAGAGTCTCAACATTGATAAATTAAATGACAGAATAGAGTAATAAGATCACACATTTTCTGCTAAAACGTCCTGTATAACAGAGTATCATTACGCCATAAGGCGTTTCCCTCTGAAATGAACTCTCCCAAATGCCTTTCTGTCCTAATCGTAGCCATTAGATCTTTTGTTAGACGATTGAACAAAAATCAGCCATCTCATTTAATAAAAAATGTTTTAAAACATTAAAAAACCTTTAAAAACGTTTCACTTTCCACTTGACATCTTTGCGCCCAGCTTCCGGGAGAGTTCTTGGAGTTTATTGTTGTTTCCGTTTACAATTTCCGGGAGTTTATCACTGTTTCAGTTTACGGGCTCCAATTTTTGTTTGTATGGTCGAATCGGCATTGGCAATGGCATCCCCTGTATCCTCATGCCCCCAAAACTCTTCTGAAACTGAAATCGGGATAGAAATTGAAAGTTCGCCTCCTCGTTCTCACAATCTTCATCCCGCAGTTTCAGCGATTGACGCCTCGTCCTTCGTGGCTGCAACGATAGCCTTCACCTCATGTAATTCCCACAGCAATCACAACTTCTATTGTGATGTATTTATCAATCACAGAGGGCCGGATGTTAAGAAAACCTTGGCTAGCTTAGAGATATGGGAAGAGAAATTGCGGAGGCTTCAGGATTGGCCCGTCGTATTTGGCGTTGGACAGAGAACATTAATGATCTGTTGGAGCATTTCTCATACGTAAGTGCCCACATCAATCAAATCTTTATAAATTGTTTGATATAAATGTTTGTAAATTCTCTTGTCCTTGTATTTCACCAATAAACAGGTATTTCACCAATAAACAGGAAACCACAAAAGTGCATGGAATTAGGGCGGCTGGTGTTCATAACCCAGATAGCGATGACAAGAGCTCTCAAATATCATGCTACAAAAGCTGGAGTCACCAGCTGCTTCAGCACTGCGTGAAGAAGCTTTGCCACAATACAACTACGAAGAAGTTGCAACTTCTTGATAGTAAAGGTGATCTGGTGGAGCTATTTTTGAGGAGGGTGCGATTACCAAACCTTAAATGGCTTCGCTAGAATAAATGCCCCTGGTTTTCTCTGCCTTCTTGGATACCTATGAAGAACCTTAGGGTTTTAGAAGTGCGGGGGAAGAAATTGAAATCTTCCAGGGCCTTACATTAATCCATCACCTGCTAATCAATACATAATCCATCCTTTGTTGTACCCAAAACATGTTGCCCTAATTCCCAATTGTACTTGTAAAGCTGCTTGCTTTGGATCCCCAACGGCTTTCCTTCCCCATTTCATCGGCTATCTTCTATAGCAGAGGGCTCTGTTTCAGCATAAATAATACTTAAAGCCCGTTTGAAACAGATAATCTTTGTGACATCTGAAACAGCGACTGGGCTATAGAGGTAAGTTGAAAGGCTTCGTCTTTTTTCAAATGAAATATCGGTGTTTTTCTGAATATATAACATATGTGTGAGAGAGAGATTCAATGCAACTGTTGCTTCGGATCAGGGGAATGGAATGTGAGGGTTTTGATGTTTTTCATGTCAGCTGTGTATTTTTCGGTCTGTATGAACGAAATTTTAAGGAATAGTAGGAATTTGTTGTTCAATAGTGCCATGTTTTTATTGATGTGCATAATTTATGTGCTTCTTGATTAAAAGAAATCAAGGTTTTATGGCTTGGAAAAGGATGCGATCAGAGCGGTATATTGATTGGATGAGATCAGTGAATAGTTTGTATTTCTAACAGTAATTCTCTTGTTGGGGGCAGTTATGGGTTTTCTGAGGATGATTGTTCCTTGTTCATCAACAGAAGAAGACATTTTGGTTTGTTAGGGAAAGGAATTCATGTCAGCTGTGTATTTTTCAGTCTGTATGAACGAAATTTTAAGGAATAGTAGGAATTTGTTGTTCAATAGTGCCATGTTTTTATTGATGTGCATAATTTATGTGCTTCTTGATTAAAAGAAATCAAGGTTTTATGGCTTGGAAAAGGATGCGATCAGAGCGGTATATTGATTGGATGAGATCAGTGAATAGTTTGTATTTCTAACAGTAATTCTCTTGTTGGGGGCAGTTATGGGTTTTCTGAGGATGATTGTTCCTTGTTCATCAACAGAAGAAGACATTTTGGTTTGTTAGGGAAAGGAATTATGTGAATTTAGTATTGTTGCTGGGTTTTTTTGAAATGTTGATTTCCTGATCAGGGAGGGTTGTGTTTATTAAATAAAATCTAAGAATAAAAGCGAAGGACAAAAGTATGCTCCCTTGAGGAGGGAATTGCATGGATATAAGATTGTTGCTGGATTTTCTTTTGCAGGGTTCGTTGTCGGAGAGGGTGTTCACTAAATATATCATAGTATTTTATTTATTGTTCATTAAATATATCATAGTATTTATTTATTCTTTAAAAGCCCTGTTTGAATTGCTCAGGGTAAATTGGGGAAAAAACGCCCAGGTCGTTTGAGTACTCTTGAGTTAATCTGCTCATGCTGTGCTGTGGTTTTTCTGGTGAGTTTTTTCCAGGCAAAGTAAAGTGTGGCATTGATCTGTTCTTTTTTTTGAAAATTCTAATGATCTGAGTTCTTTTCAAATGTATCCAACCCCTGGGGTCAAAGTTTCAAGTTTTAGCCAGTCATACTAACCAACACCAAGACGGACCGACAAAAAAATTCAGGTCAGACCTTGACCACAATTAACTTGCTGGTTATTCAACTCACAGGGCAATGGACACACTCATCGCGTTAAATACAAATGCCAAAATAAAAGCTCTCCCTTCGAGTGATTTCTTTTGCAGAGGTTTCTTCGTTTTGATTGTTATGTGTGAGCAGTTTCCTTCTATCCCAGTGCAGCAAGTTCTCCCTTCCGAATCTGGGAGTATTGCAATTGTTGTAGCTAGCTTGTAACATTCAAATTGGGATTTTTTTATCTAAGAAGCTGCCAGTGACTCGTGAGGGGTTACGTATTCCACCAAAGTTTCCCAAGACTTGCACCTGAATCCAACCTCAAACACAAATACAAGGTACCCAAGGAGGAAAGACGTTGCCATGGACACTTGAAACCTGGTGGGGCATAACGGCACCTTACTTTTACCAACCAGGCAAGCCTCTGTTGACCTGTGTTGCCAAGTTTTTGCTCAACTTTTTCTGAGTTTTCACCAAGTCCAAGTCCAACTCTTACACTCTAGGCAAGCCTCTTTTGACCTGTTGCCAATATTTGCTAAACTTTTCAGTTTCCACGAAGTCCAATTCCAACTCTTACACTCCTTTTTTAGGGGGGAGGGGAGAGGAAGGGGGATCTGATAGTTATATTGCTGAAGGGGATTCAGTTGTCATCCATTCAAAGACTACAAGCTGCCATAATTACATGAAAATAGCATTCCCCTTACCTTATTCTATTCATACATCTAGCTTTTCACAGCCATTTCTTAAGTGAATCTAATGAGCTGTTGTTGAATAACTATGGATTCTAGAATGGAGAATTCATGAATCTTAGTTACCCCTTATTTGGGTAAATCTTCAGGCATTCTGGTAATCTCTGTCACCACAGGAAGTGGGGAGTCGATATCTGGTTAGGCACTCTAGACAGATTTGAAATGCTCACGACTGCCCTTCAGTAGAGTTGTGACAAGAAATAGCTGTAAAATGGCCTTGTATCTTAATCTGGACCTCCTTTGCCTCATAAAAACATGAATAAAGGAATTGTATGATGTAAGGTTCTTGCAGGAATTTTTTTATTCGCTGAATGGAATAGATCATGTTTAAAAATATGAAGCGAAAAAAAGGAAAAATGTAGAGTCTTATGGAAGGAAGAAATTGTATGTGTGCAAGATTATTGGGTTTTCGTTTGAATAGTTTCTTGCCTTTCTAGGGAATATGGTTGTTCATGGGAATAATCTTTTCACAAGATTATTGGCTGATTGGAGAGGATCATGTTTTATGTTCATTGATTGGGATAAATATGCTAGCAGTTTTTTGCAGTAAGGTCTTATTAATCTTGTTGGATTGTGTAGGGAAGGGAGAACACTCGTAAACGAGATACAATTATATATTCAAGTTTTTCTCAGCTGCATCTTCTTTATGGCTTTCACTTTGGTGATCTCCATCCCATTTTTCATTCTTGTTATTGCCATTTGTGTGTGCTGTTACTTTCTTGGCAGAGCGAGGGGTCGTCAAGATATCCGAACACAACCACAAGTATTTGGAGTACCAATACCTCCTCCAAGCGTTTCACCTTCAGGTCCTTCACCTCCTCATTCCCCCAAGCAGGACAAATCAATGAATGTATGAGACCTTTCTTTTGAAACACACATATATTTGTTCATACTATCACACCAAGACAAGTGCCATTCTTTCCTGTCTATTTGTTTAGATGAGATCGATCTTCATCTGGAAAAATATGCTAGTATTATGCATTCTGCCTTTTGTTTAGATGAGATTGATTCCTCGTCTAGAAAGCATGAATAGTATTATTGTATTTCATTGATGGGGTCTGTAAATTAGGTCACCAGAAGATTAAAAATGTCTGTACAGGGTGTTGTGCAGATGAATAGATGTGTTTTCAGTATTATGTAGATAGTTACATATTCATTTGCCTCTATGAGTCATATTGTATTCTTCACATAAACAACCTGGATTGCAGGTACATTAATACGATAAGAGCAGTAACTCTTTTCTAATAGTTGGGAATTATAAGCAACATTCCATCTTTGTTTCTTGTGCGTGTTCACTTTCTCTTTCAGAAATGAACATATAACTTTCCACATTAGATTCATCATTGTATAATCCCATATTTGTGTATTCAAAATGTTCCCTATTATTTGAAAGTGTATATAAATCTTTTACTTAATTAATTCCACATGGATATGAAATATTTGTTTATTATCCCAGTGAAATACTGTGAAATATTATGCAATTTTTGTTTATTATCTGTTCAGATAAGCCTTTAGCCTAATTTGCATGTGATAATTGTATGTTAAAGATGATACACCAGGGATTAGGGCAACATATAACTATCATATGGATTAGGGCATTCATCTCTGTAGTAGATAAATAGTACGTTGTACTATTTGTAACTTATTATATTCATCATTATCATTAGTATTTCACATGACATGGACATGTGTAAGATGGGATTTGCATGCCCTTTGTATTAAGCTATGTATTTCTCGTGCCTGGGATTCTTATTTTTGTTATTTGTAGATAAGTAGTACGTTGTACTATTTGTAACTTCTTATATTCATCATTATCATTAGTATTTCACATGATATGATGGGATTTGCATGCCCTTTGTATTAAGCTATGTATTTCTGGTGCCTGGGATTCTTATTTTTGCTTCCCATGAACTACATTAACTGGCGATCTGAACTTGTGATGTGTCGTAATGCATTTACATGCTTGTGAGCTCTTTTCCTCTTTCTTGAAAGGAAGTGTCAAAGCCATTCTCTAGAACATTCATGTGTATTTTGCATGTCATTTGATTCAAAGCACGAAAATTAAATAACATTGTATTCTTAACAAATTGGATGATTCTAGGGAGTTGGAGAAAGGAACATCATTAACAGGAAGGAACGTCATTGATGACTTGAGTCTGAAAGACTGTCCACCTGTTAAATCTATTCAAACTGTTGTCAGTGTGATGATAGTTTATGTATTTTTTTTAATAGTTTACCTTAGCTCTGATAGTTCGTTTATAGTTTCTTGCTTTTTGTCATTAGGTATCTGCCTTGATATGCATGCTTTTTGGCATCTTCTTACTGGTTGTTTTCTCACTACTGCATTGTACTGTTTTGTGAGCATTTCTTGAACATTAATATGTTTATCTTATCTTAACTTGATATGTTTTATGTTTTTGTGGTTATTTGTTGAACATTAATAAGTTTAATGTGTTGGCTCAAAAATATTTTATACAGTAAAAACCACATATTCAATGTCAATAGGTATAATTGTGAGAATATCCATTCTAATACATGTTATCACGCAAATCTGCATGATGCTTTTAGACAGTCAACCATGTCATGGTTGAAAGTCTCTCCATTTAGAATGTTGTTTTCCACAAATCTGCATGACACTTTTAGACAATCAACCTGAAAGACTGTCCACTTGTTAAATCTATTCAAACTGTTGTCAGTGTGATGATAGTTCATGTATTTTTTTTAATAGTTTACCTTAACTCTGATAGTTCGTTTATAGTTTCTAGCTTTTTGTCATTAGGTATCTGCCTTGATATGCATGCTTTTTGGCATATTCTTACTGGTTGTTTTCTCACTACTGCATTGTATTGTTTTGTGAGCATTTCTTGAACATTAATATGTTTATCTTATCTTAACTTGATATGTTTTATGTTTTTGTGGTTATTTGTTGAACATTAATAAGTTTTAATGTGTTGGCTCAAAAATATTTTATACAGTAAAAACCACAAATTCAATGTCAATAGGTATAATTGTGAGAATATCCATTCTAATACATGTTATCACGCAAATCTGCATGATGC
This sequence comes from Pinus tabuliformis, assembly GCA_031772625.1. NCBI lineage: Eukaryota > Viridiplantae > Streptophyta > Pinopsida > Pinales > Pinaceae > Pinus > Pinus tabuliformis. The sequence goes on from CM062807.1 coordinate 612,399,077, forward strand.
TTTTAGACAGTCAACCATGTCATGGTTGAAAGTCTCTCCATTTAGAATGTTGTTTTCCACAAACCTGCATGACACTTTTAGACAATCAACCCTGTCATGGTTGAAAGTATTTTCATTTAGAATATTGTTTTCCACAAACTTGCATGACACTTTTCGATAGTCAACCTTGTCATGGTTGAAAGTCTCTCCATTTAGAATTTTGTTTTCCACAAACTTGCATGACACTTTCCGATAGTCAACCTTGTCATGGTTGAAAGTCTCTCCATTTAGAATTTTGTTTTCCAGTCTCATGGGGGTGCCTCAATCAACTAAATGTTCCTACATAAAACTTCAATTTCATTAGCCTGCAATACAAACTAATTAAATATCTAAAGATAATAGCAATAACAAAATTAAATATCATGTAAGAAATAAGTGTACAAACATTAACAAAAGTAAATTCAAAACAAGTGCACTCTAATTACCATACCACAAACATAATTTAATTAAATCATGGATTAATCAAGAAGTTGACTGCACCATAATGAGTCCTAGGTGACAAGTTGCCATGAGTTCCTTCACATGCAGTGGACGTGGTGGTTGGAAAACAACAACATGGAAAGGTGAGGAGTGGTCGAGAAACTAGATCAGGGAAAGGTGAGGAGTTTGCTATACAAAAATGTCTAGAAAAATGAAACGCCCAACACCTCAATTGTTGATCCAATGTGCCTATTACAAGAAATACTTTCCCTCAAATTAGTAAACCCAATTGCTAGAAGTGACGAAAAGTTGAGAAGACCTAAAACTTTGTATGTGTAATTGGTATTTATCCTTTTTCCTTTGTAGTAGTGCTTTTTGTATTTTTCTAAGTTCACTATGTTCTTTTCATGGTTGAATCTCTCTCCATTTAAAATGTTGTTTTTGAGCCTCGTGGGGGTGTCCCTATGAACTAATTGTCCCTGTATAAAACTTCAATTTGATTAGCACACAATGAAATTTCATTTTTGATTTGTCGATGATAATAGCAAATAAATTTGGAATGGTTGGGATTAGATATCTAAAGATAATAGAAATAACAAAATTAAATGTCATGTAAGAAATTAGTGTGTGCAATTTAATAGAAATAAATTCAAAACAAGTGCACTCTAAACCACCATCCCACTACATAAAAAATTATTCAATGGTTTCCAATACTTTCAAAAAGTTTAGATCAAACATAATTGAATAAAGCATGGATTACCCAAGAAGTTGGCTTCACCATGAGTCCTAGGTGACAAGTTGCCATGAGTTCCTTCACTTGTGGTGGAAGTAGTGGTCTGAAAACTAGAACATGGAAAGGTGAGGAGTTGTTCTCTACAACCAAAATGTCTGGAAAAATGAAATGTCCAACACTTGAATTGTTGGTCGAATGTTGTTAAAATTGGAAACTAGGGCCAAATTCCATGTGGGTCATCTTATTCATGGTTGATAATGTTTTTTTTAGATTCCTCTCATCGAGAGGTGTAGGATTGATCTAAAGATCATTTGATTCCGATAAGTATTTATGGAGATATGAATTTATTTTGATTATGGAATAATTATCAAGTCGACCTACAACTCATGTAGGCTCAGAAGCTCAATAGTCGCATCTATTCAATCATCAACAGTTGTGTATAAATATAGGAGGTCTTTTCTTCATTTGGACTCACTCAACTCATCACATCTCTCTCTCTCTCTCCTCCATAGAAAAGAGGCATTTCTCTCCTGTGCAGAAAGAGACCCTTCTCTCACACGTGTGGAAGGAAGGTGTAGAATTTAGGGTTGCAACTGCAGAACCAAAGTTTGACTAGTGTTGACGATTAGTCTGCCTCTCAAAACTGCACTATAGGTGAATCTGGATCTCCTCTGAAGGTCGCATTTTTTGGTGAAGGAATCAAGCCGATCCGACGGTCGGTTTGCAAGATATTGTTTGCCCTAGTTTGGCAGATCTAGGGTTTGCTGCTGCTGATGTAAATCAGATTTATGTACTATTTCTCTCTACTGAATTATTGAAGATAAAAGAAGATTTGATCAAAGGGTTTCCCCACATTGGGGTTTGTCCTTGGTTAGCCGCCACATCTTGTGTCTCTTGTCTTGGCTTGTTTTTTGTCGATCGTTTAATGTTCTATCTGCACTTTACTTTATGTACATGTGATTGCTAATTTGTGGATAATAATAAGAAATATAAGTAAACTGCTATAAGCATAGAACATACCATAAATTAACATGGTATCAGAGCTGAGGTGAAGACAAAGCCCGAGCAAGAGCAAAAGCAATCACTTAAGAGAAGATTGGCAAGGCTATCTTAAAAGAACTATGGGGTCCTCAACACTCTTCCTTGCTAAAGACAAGCTCCATGAGAAAGCTGACTATCATGGATGGAAGATGTCTATCGATCTAACCTTAGAAGATCAAGGAGTGTTGGACCATGTGAGAGGCAATATTGTTGAGCCTCCATCAAATGCACTTGCTGCAGCCAGGAACAAATGGAAAACTGGTGAAGTCAAAACAAAGAAGATCATCCGGGACTTTATCGACAAGCGCTTGGTGGCCTACATCTCCGACCTGAACACCTCCAAGGAAATCTATGATAGACTGGTGAGTTTATTTAAAGTTAATGATGCAAATCAAGTTTTGCTTCTTAGAAATAAGCTGAAGGAAATTAAGAAGGGCAAAGATGAGAGTATGCAAGCATATTTCTTAAGAATCACTGAGATCAAGAACGATCTCCTATCTATTGGGGAGACTATTACTGATAGGGAAATGGCACTCACGACTCTTGGAGGATTACCATCCGAATGGTAATCCCCAACATCACATAAATGTCAAATTAAATGAAATGGAAAAGGTTATGCATTGATGCCATTGGAATATTTGTTTTAAATCCTAGCTACGAATCTAATTATGTTTTCCTCTCTAGTAGTGCCTTCTGTATTTTTCTAAGTTGACTATGTTCTTTTCATGGTTGAAAGTCTCTCCACTTAAAATTTTGTTTTTGAGCCTTGTGGGGGTGTCCGTATCAACTAATTATTCTTGCATAAAACTTCAATTTGATTAGCACACAATGAAATTTCATTTTTGATTTGTCGATAATAGCAAATAAATTTGGAATGGTTGGGATTAGATATCCAAAGATAATAGCAATAAAAATATTAAATATCATGTAAGAAATTAGTGTGTTCACTTTAACAGAAATAAATTCAAAACAAGTGCACTCTAAATCACCATCCCACTACATAAAAAATTATTCAATGGTCTCCAATATTTTCAAAAAGTTTAGATCAAACATAATTGAATAAATCATGGCTTACCCAAGAAGTTGGCTTCACCATGAGTCCTAGGTGAGAAGTTCTCTGAAGGAATCCTAGTTTTTTTTGTAGACTTTAACAAAAAATTTCTAAAAGTATTTTAGGTGGTTATCAAAAAAAAATTGTATTCATTTTTTTGGAATGGTAAGGTGTAGATCCAAACATAAATTACAGCCTATATGCCTATATCAAGTCCATCTTGCAGGAGCATGCACACTAAACTAGAGGAAAGCCATGAAAGGCATAGGGTAAGATCATATTATGAAAAGTATGCTTCAGACAGTAGGATATATTTAAGACATCATATTGGACAGAAGAATATATTTAAGAGTTCGTATTGCTTGTAGAGTGAAGAAATTATTGGTGTTGGGCTAAGAGTTTTCTTCCATCTCTAATACATAGAATTTGGTTTTTCCTCTTCCCCTCTTTCTCCCTTTGTATCTTCATCTATACATCTATTGCAGTTGCCACTGCATAAATTCTCCCAGAATTGTTATGCTTGTGGTTTTATTTTCTATGTGCATAATAATATAAGGTCTTGTTTAACATTTTTGCAATATATTCTTCCTCTTTCTTCTTTGTATTCCAAGCACTGTGGCATATCTTCAACCTAGGCTAGCACTATTTCAATTCCATGCCATCGATGAACAATTTCATTTTCCATTTTTCCATGAGGATACAACTATATTGTAGTGACCCTTGAGCCATCTTGAAATCGATGAACAATTCGATTTTCCATTTTACCACAAGGATACAACTATATTGTAGTGACCCCTGAGCCATCTTGAAATTGCCAGAGTAGACTTTTAAGGTTTTAGTTTTTATGGTTATTAATCGATACTACAAAAGGATTATTGTGTTTGATAAGTTTATTAAGCTGTCTGGTAATGGCACCTCTTGTAGCTCAATGTTTTTTACCAATTGGTTGGCACATTAAAAATTCAGTCGAATTAGTTTATTGCGTTAAGGTGGTTTGTTTCCAAAGTGGATTGTTAGTGGTTGAGTTCTGTCTATTAACTGATTGCTCCATTGAACCTATTGCCATTCCATGTTTGCTATTTCAATTCAGTTCAGATTGGGATGTTTTCCTTTTATATGAACTATGTATTGTTTTTGAAGCATGTTAAATAAATCAGCAATAAAAATTTGGACTCTACCATATATCTCCCTTTTCAGATTATCCATGCCTTCCACTAAGAGATGAAGTTTATATTTATGTCTGCAGCTCCTCTTGTAGGCTACAGAAATATGTTTACGATAAGATCTCAAATGAAATACCTGAAGGGCCTTACTGTCTTGTTTACATTCATACCTCTATTCAAAGGAGTGAAAACTGCCCCGGTGTGTCTACTTTGTGGTTGATCTATGAATAACTTCCTCCGACTTTTAAGGAAAGGCTTCAGGTGGTGTATTCCCTACATCCAGGGCTTCAGTCAAGACTGTTTTTTGCAACCCTTGGCTGTTTCTTCTTGACTGCAGGGTGAGTATTAAGGTGAGTTTGCATTTTGATTCAAATAATTCATTAGAACTAATTGTTGCAGATGTGCTCATGCAGTTTTTGATGTGTTATGCAGTTTATACTGGAAACTGAAGTATGTAAATCGTCTAGAATTTATCTGGGATTACATTAGGAAGGGACAAATTGAGATTCCTGATTTTGTGTATGACCATGATGATCAACTAGAAGACAGACCTTTGATGGACTATGGTGTTGAAACAGATCCCTTTCAAGTTTATGACATGGCTGCCATTGGATCATCTGATTCTTGATACTCCTTGAGATGGGCCTCCTAGGCACTGTGCAAACTTTATCCATCAATTATGGCCATTTGTTGTACATCATTTTATTTTCTTGCTTTTCCTTCTATATGCAAATGTGAGTGATCCCTTTCCAAGTGACTTCCCTTGACAAGAGACTGTGTTCTTGAGAGAAGGCACTTTCTTGTTTTTCTATTGTAGTTTAGTTAGCAAAAATCCTTGTGCTATAAAATTATGCCATTCCGCATTGGGTGTACACATATGTAAATAGGCAAACCTGAAAACATGGCATCATGCAGTTACTATGCTTTAGTAGTTCATCTTGCCGAAGGTGTTGATGGAAAAAAGGGTGTGTAGTGCAGAAGCATGGTGCAGATTATTGTCATTGGAAAGAAAATCTACTTTTTTTGTTAAAACTTGGCTTTCAAAAGTTTCAAAAGCATGCCTAGCACACATTGTCTGCAGGGTTTTTGCCTCAAAGCTAGCCAATTTCCACTACTTGACTGAAGAACTACTCTTATAGTCAAATTTGTATTTTCACTGTTGAATTAACTTTTGATGTACCTTCTATGTACAAAATAATATATCCTGTCATGAAGAAAAACTTCATAACTCTTCCTGTTTGCTAAAATTTCAAAAATGTGCAGTGTTTATAATATGTCTGGTCTTCTTCTGCATCTTGGATATCACTACAAAAGCTCTTGCATGGTTTCTTTGTGTTTGTGTGATCATAATTAAAAAAAAAAACATGATTAACCAACTATTCTCGACAGACATATTTATAACGGCTTGAAAACGAATTACTTGTTTTGCAGCGCTTTCCCTTCTCTGAAAAAAACTGCTTGAATCATAATGATAAGTTTACTTGGACAATGTTCAGTTATCTGAATAAAAATCCTTTTTGAATGAAAGATAGGTTACTTGGACTATGTGGATTTTGGTCCCATCAAATCATGAAGTTTTTTCTTATGTTCATGGATCTTTTCTCAATGATCATCAACTTTACAACATCGGATCAGTAAATTTTTCCCAATTCAGATTCTAGAGCATGAATAATTCAGCTTGAGAGGCAAACACACCTCTGAGCTCACCAAATTTAGCTGAAACGATATTGCCAATTTGTTCTTACTGTATCACACCTGGGCTATATCATTATGCCTGTATGGTTGATCTTCTTGTCCGTGCAGGGCAACTGGATGATGCACATGCCGTTATTAAAAATATTCCCTTCAAAATTGATTTTCGGGTGTGGGGAGCCTTGCTCAGTGCCTGTAGGATTCAGAGATGGTAGCAGGGAGGATTGTACAGTAAAATTTATATGTTCCATCACTAGAATATGGCTAAGCTTAAATGGTGGGGTGTGGGGAGCCTTGCTCAGTGCCTGCAGGATTCAGAGATGGTCGCAGGGAGGATTGTACAGTAAAATTTATATGTTCCATCACCAGAATATGGCTGAGCTTAAATGGTGAAATTTGCAAATGAAAAGAATTAAAGAGGCAGCTGCATGAGTTGTAAAGCAATTTTATCAAAGACTATGGTCCAATACATTGTGAACAGGTGTAGCATTTTGGAGTCACTCCAAAATAAGGCAAATCATCAGAATTCTAATAAATGTTAATATTATTGGATGTTTTAGTAAAGTCTCAATGATGTGTAATTCAATCAAACATAACACAGTCATTTCTCAATCAGAAATGTCTTTATTCCTAAAACAACCTACAATCTACAATTCATGAAAACTTCCCTTGCCAAAGTTCAAAATCAGATGAGGACTGAAGGTTGGAAAAATTCATAGCCGCGTCAATTTTGTTCATTATGCTTTGGGGTTTGCTTTGGTAAACTTGAAATGTGGCTTAGAGGTCACAATCAGAGGAGGATTGAAGGTTGGAAAAATTCATAGTTGCATCAATTTTGTTCATTATGCTTTGGGGTTTGCATTAAAATCTCCATAGTATTCATGGGATGCATAGCTATAACAATCATCAGACCAGAATGTTTGCAAGAGATCAAGAGACCCATATCTACAATTATATTCCAAGAAGAGGAGGTAGTAGTAGATTCTAAATAAATTAGCAATGCAACAACATAAATGTTTGCAACAAATTTAGAGAGATCCACCTTCTTGAATAATGCACACACTCCATGGATAATGGATTTCTGCACTTTATGCCTTACGGCGTTTCCTTTGCAACATCTGGTGCAAATGCTAGTTAGTAACACTGGTAACCACTTCTGCTGTGGTAGTTCTTTGGGTGTCGAAGAATCCCTCGCCCTGCCTCAATACCGCCCAACAGAACGCTTCTGATCAAAGAAAGTAAAGAAAAGCATTAATCATAGATAAGATCATCGAAAACCATTTAACTATAGAAGGTGTGAAAGAAACAGGAAGATGTAATACCCACCGAGAAACGCAGCAAAAAACGCAGCGATTGATATATAGAGCAGACGTAAAGTATACTGCGCAAGTAACCATCACCGACACATTCATCAATATGTAATATGAATATTATGCAAAGTTTTGTTGTAAAGGAAATGATTATTACCGTGTTGATAATACGACGGAAATCTCCTGTGGATGCCGAACCAAAATTTCCTACTGTGTCTATCAAATTGCTTAATACAAGCAGGCGCATCAAAGGCATGGTCATTCCATCTGTAATGGCTCCTACAGTGCCGAATGCCATTAGCCACAGATCAAATGAATCGGCATACTTAAAAAGTTTCCATATTGAGATGCCTGAATCCTTCGGACGAACAGCCGTGTTGCTTTCCACACGATCATGCGGTTTAAGCAGGTCTGGTTGTTCTTCCAGATTTGACATCTGTATTTGTTCCCTTGCCATATTCTTCAGTGCAGGAAAAACACGGGAGTCCTTCACCTTTGTGGATCATTCAGCGAAACAATGTATTTATGTATAATAATTGCAATCTGCAACCAGAGGTCTTTCATCATCCCGGTCCTTAATCATTGATTCCTTAGGTCACATCTTGATATAAAAAAGTCCTATAGAATTAAAAATTGGATTCGAATTGACTTATTAATAAATTTGTAATGAATTACGTTGCGAAGACCTTTAATTATCCCGGCCCTAAATCAATGATTGTTCAGGTCACAGGTCACATCTTAATAAAAAAGTCCTAGAAGATCATATTTGGGAGAAGGAGCCCTTAATTGGCAATTAAAAAATGATTTCAAATTGAGTTATGAATAAACTTGTAATGAGAAAGTTGGTTTTTATTTTTATTTTTTAGTGAACTAATTTAGAATATGGGAGATGGAGATTTTAATTGGCAATTAAAAAATGAATTCAAATTGAGTTATGAATAAATTTGTAATGAGGGAGTTGGTTTTATTTTTATTTTTTAGTGAACTAATTTAGAATATGGGAGATGGAGTCTTTAATCGGCAATTAAAAAATGAATTCAAATTGAGTTATGAATACAAATGAATTTAAATTGAGTTATGAATAAATTTGTAATGAGGAAGTTGGTTTTTATTTTTATTTTTTAGTGAACTAATTTAGAATATGGGAGATGGAGCCCTTAATGGCAATTAAAAAATGAATTCAAATTGAGTTATGAATAAATTTGTAATGAGGAAGTTGGTTTATTTTTATTTTTTAGTGAACTAATTTAGTTGTGAAATTAATTAATTGTGAAACAATTATTATTGATTGATTTATCATTATTATTTAAAGAAAATCATATCATCTGAAATTATCTCATAATCTGTAAGAGACTTTCCCTCCTAAAACATATCTCTAGATCTTAACCATTAACTTGTTTTCTCTTAACTTATTTCTTTCCGTCCAAAAAAACACCAACAAAAATTAGAGTATCATGACTTGCAACTTCTGAATGACTTGCGACTTTTGAATGTCAGTTGATGTTTGAGCGAATATAAAATACTAAACCACGGATACCGGCGCCAGTGAACAATGAACATAGAATATCAAATCCATCCAAACGTTTCATAATGTAAATCAGATGTATGTTTTCATTAATTACGTCTTAAGGCGTTTTCCTCTTAAATGAATTCCCTCTCGTATCATCTGTGTCTTTCTTAGCCTTTGATTTAAGTGTTAGACACCTGTGTCTTTCTTAGCCTTTGATTTAAGTGTTAGATTTAAGTGTTAGACGATAGAAATAACCTTGACCATCAGATTGAAAAACGGTATTAGTTCATTGCAATTCTCTACGGGAAGAACGGTATTAGTTCGTTGCAATTCTCTATGGGACTTATGAATATTCGTCATCATCTCTGGTGTACCAGAGTATTTGTCAGAGATCGTTAAAGCTCTGTGTGCCTTATAGCCATGAGTGCCTCGCTGGAATGTGTCAGTCTTTGTGTTGTAGTCCGGCTAGTGACGGGAAATGCATACATAATTGCTCGGCTTGCCCTGGAACCAGGCCCTGCTCGGAGGCGGGGTGGATTCATCAAGTGTCTGGGCCAAGAAGTGTTCCTCAATTCGGACTCCCATAATTGTTGCGGAGATGGCCATGGGGATGGGGATCATGGTTGTGAGCATTCTGGTATCTTTTGCTGTCATTTGGGTTCGGTTCAAGCTCAAGGCCGACCCTCCTGAAACCATGACAACTGCCTGCAAGAGTAAGTCTACAAGAGCAAGATAAAGAGCGATGTCTTCAGCGGGAGCTTTTGACATTGGAAATTTTATTCCTTATTTGGACTGGCTGGATTTGCAAGGTATCTATCGACGAATGAACGAGGCCAACAAAATATTCGATTTATTCGCTTAGAAATTCATACATGACCATATGGAGCATCGCATGGACTTATCCTTGGATGGCCAGCTGGGGGCTGAAGCAGAACATTGTAAAAGCTTTGTTGATGTGCTGCTTCAGATCTAGAGTGAGCAGCAGGATGCCCAAATCACACGAGAAACCATCAAGGCAGTTATGTTTGTAAGTCTCTCGGGCATCATTCCCTCTTTCAGTTTTCTAATTCTTAATACTCAGTCACTCCACTCCTTCTACTAACATGAGAAATGAATTGAATTTGTCATGACATGTTCGCCGCCGGAATGGAGACGACGACCATTACCATAGCATGGGCAATGAGTGAGATGCTCATAAATCCCCATGCAATGAAGAGATTACAGGAAGAAATTGAATGTACAGTTGGCAGCCATGGAAAATTTAATGACTTAGATGTGGCAAGCATGAAATACCTCCACAGTGTGTTGAAAGAGACTCTGCAATTATACCCAGGAGTGCCGTTATCGGCTCCTCACGAATCTGCAGAAACTATGACAGTAGAAGGATATCATATACCGAAGAAAACAACGTTATTGGTGAATGTGTGGGCCATAGGAAGGGATCCTACTGTATGGGGAAAATATGCTTCAGAATTCAAACCAGAAAGATTTGTGGAGGAATTCAGTGGACATAATGATTATACGGACTTAACAAATACTCAAGACTTGAGGATGCTCCCATTTGGGGCAGGAAGGAGAGGATTCCCTGGTCCCCCTATGGCTCTTCCCACGATTTCGCTTGCATTGGCTCAACTGCTGCACACTTTTAATTAGAGGTTTGAAGGTGATTCGTCCCAACTGTATATGAAGGAAGCGCATGCAATGACACTCCCAAGAGAAATTCCTCTCTTTGCATTCCCAAACTTGAGGTTGCCATTGAATTGTGTTTAGAATTTGGAAAATTAAGAAGATATAGGTTTGTAGTAGCCCACGTCTTCTCGCCAACTTTAGCGTAGGCTAGTAGTTTCTTTAATGCATTGTTTTGAGTGGCTATGTGATATGTGATCGTTATTGGTGATGTATTGTGATTAGTTGTTCTTGCAAATATTATGGTAATTTTGATATTCGCATTATGTTTAAATAAGTGTAATATGCAGGGTTATTGCTTAGTGTTTGTTTTTTTATGCAAAAAATAATTGATAGCAGAATAATCCAGGTGAGAATAATTATAGAGTAGTATAATAGAGTTTGAATAATCAAATTATTTAAGAAAATTAAAATTTATTTAACAATTTTTTATGATAAAAATGATTGCAAATACAAGTGGTTTTATCTGTTTGAGGCAATTTTTGGTGATATATATTGATCATGGATAGATGTTAAAGATGTAATGGATTCTAATTAAATAGGTTTTATATAATTTGTGATGGGTTATACAAGCAAAAAAAATATTTTCTATCGGTTTCATGGCTTCATAGATTTTATATCCTAAATATATATTTTGAAGTCTTTATCTCATTATCAAATTATGCATCTAAGCATGTATTGTTGAAAAAACATTTGTCTTATATATGTATATTTACTTCTTAAATTTCTATGTTTCTCAATACACATACCTTAATCAAGTTTTTCAATGATTAGAAATCTCATTTCTCTTAAATGGATAAAGACACATCCATAAACAATGGTCTTAGACAAGTGCTTTTTTTATGGCTCATTAATTTCTCATGTTGTTAAAACGCCTTTTTGAGGTATCATTTTTCATGAATAATTATGCTCATGAAATAAACATAAGAAAAAATGATGACATATTGAACAAATGAATTGTCATCCACAAACAATGGTTTAATTGATAATGATAACATTCAAATAAAATAAATCTCTTATAAAAATTATTGCAAAAATAATTATTTTAGACAAATGTTATTTTTTAATGCCTTGTTAATTTCGTAAGTGGCTGAACACCTTTTTGAATGATCATTTTTGGTGAAAAATATTGATAATGATAACATTCAAATAAAATAAATCTCTTATAAAAATTATTGCAAAAATATTTATTTTAGACAAATATTATTTTTAATGCCTTGTTAATTTCTTAAGTCATTGAACACCTTTTTGAATTATCATTTTTGGTGAAAAATCATTCTCATGAAATAAAAAGAAAAAAGAAAAAATGGTGACATATTGAACAAATGAATTTAAAAAGTGTATTTATTTATATTCATTATCTAAATTAAAAGATAAATTGAAAAAAAAAATCAAAATCATGTTATTAACTAGTATTAATTCTATTGATCTGAATCAAGGCTTTCTAAGAATTGTTGCCATCTTTTTTGAATTGAAAAAAAATCTCCAAATATATTTTGTTGACTTCTAGTATATTGATTATTGCATTTGAACCATTGTACATTAAACTTTCATTAACGATAATTTTTATTTTATCATCATGAAATCTTAAATTATATTTATGACATTACACTAATAATGTGTTTAACTTTTTTAATTGTTAATTCAATTTTCTTATTTTTTTAATAAATTATATAAATATATATTACACATAATATTTTTCACACTTTTCTAATAAATTATAAACTTAATTTCTACTCCCTTTACATTTCAATTTCCATTTTAAAATTATATTTAAATCATACATAGTTAAATAATTCTTATAATAAGTAAATTAGAAGTATAAACTTACATGAGAATACTCTATTTATCCCAACAGGCCAGAATTCTTCCTCTTAACTCGACATAGGTCAAAATCCATAAATAAAAGATACTTTCAAATGGAAGGCAATCGCGCCTTCTACTATTAAAGGAGCTTTAATATGCAATAATATGCAAGGATCATATTTGGGAGCAGTGGTAAAAATTGGATTCAAATTGAGTTATTAATAAATTTGTAATGAATCACGTTGCGAAGACCTTTAATTATCCCGGCCCTAAATCAATGATTGTTCAGGTCACAGGTCACATCTTAATAAAAAAATCCTAGAAGATCATATTTGTGAGATGGAGCCCTTAATTGGCCATTAAAATATAATTCAAATTAAGTTATGGATAAACTTGTAATGCCGAAGTTGGTTTTTATTTTTTTAAGTGAATGGTTTTTATTTTTTTAAGTGAATTAATTTAGAATATAGGAGATGGAGTTTTTAATTGGCAATTAAATAATGAATTTAAATTGAGTTATGAATAAACTTGTACTGAGGAAGTTGGTTTTTATTTTTATTTTTTAGTGAACTAATTTAGAATATGGGAGATGGAACCCTTAATTAGTAATTAAAAAATGAATTCAAATTGAGTTATGAATAAACTTGTAATGAGGAAGTTGGTTTTTATTTTCATTTTCTAGTGAACTAATTTAATTTAGAATATGGGAGATGGAGTCTTTAATTGGCAATTAAAAAATGAATTCAAATTGAGTTATGAATAAACTTGTAAGGAGGAAGTTGGTTTTATTTTTATTTTTTTAGTGAATTAATTTAGAATTGGGAGATGGAGCTCTTAATTGGCAACTAGAAAATCAATTGAAATTGAGTTATGAATAAATTTGTAATGAGGAAGTTGGTTTCTATTTTTATTTTTTAGTGAACTAATTTAGTTGTGAAATTAATTACTTGTGAGACAATTATTATTGAATGATTCATCATTATTATTTAAGGAAAATCACATCATCTAAAATTATCTCATAATCCGTAAAGAGAAATCTTTCCCTCCTAAAACATATCTCTAGATCTTAGCCATTAACTTGTTTTATCTTAACTTATTTCCTTCCGTCCAAAAAACACCCTATCAGTGAACATCATAGAATATCAAATCCATCCAAACATTTCATAATGTAAATCAGATATATGTTTTCATAAATTTAATTGTTGTATAGTTATTTATGTTAATCTTAATATTTCTTCATTAACAAGTTACATAATACATTAACAAGTTACATAATACATTTATAAAGGGAAGAAATTTATTATTATTATTTTATATTTAATTATTTAAAATATATTTTTAAATATAAATAATATTTTTTGAAAATTGAGATATGTCATTTTAACAAATTTTAATTATATTTTATATCTACTAAAATATGATTTTATAAAAAAATGATTTTTTTAATATACTTAATAAAAAAAATTGTGATCCATATTGTAAACAAATGTTTTTCGGATTAATGGTATCATTAGGATTTGATTAAATTATAATGACCTGATTAATCAGAAAGACATTTGCTTATGTTTTAGTTTTTTTTATATTTTAAGTTCAAAATTTAAAGATCAGTGAATGATGGGAGCCAACTACAGAAAACCTATGTCAAGGAAACATTGGAGCCCAATAAAAATGTAATCCCTCTAAAAAGCCTTTTTTCTTTAACTACAAAACTTTGAAAAGTATTTTTATCTCCAAATATTTGATGCCTCTAATAAGTTTAAAGTTAAAAAAATCTATATTATTTCTTTAAAATACTTTTTAGGTTATATGTAAATTTACATTTATAAATATATACATATTCTTTTAATTATAAGAATTATATATATATATATATATATATATATATATATATATATATATGATAATTTTACATGACATGTTTTATAATCTCCTCCGTTTTTTCATATGTATATCACTCTAATGGGGTGATTGACTCGACAACCCTGACAATATGAGATGTCATAAGGAATGAAGTTTACAATTAATATGGAACGTGGCAAGGGCTTGGGCGACAACCAAGCCAAGTGGAGGAAGCGAGACAGAACAATCGAGAAGGTTAAGGCATTTTATAAAAATGGGAAGGCTGGTGTTCTCCATGTCGTTCGACATTCTGGTGTGGGAGGGAAGGTAAATGAGGTTACCCCAACTGAGTGCGAACATGCTCCTTCCCTTTGCATCTCCTCCGGTATTGGTGGTGTAAATGCACTCTAGTTTGGTGAAAGGGAGTATGAGTTTAAGGAGTTGTTGGTTGCAGTGAAGAGTTGGGCGGTGTGGGATCTAGGTGCTTGGCCTAAGGGTTGCTTGTTGCCTAGGAAAGCATTGTAAAGGGTTGGCTTTGTCTCAAAGAATCTGGAATCCTCTTCCAATCATGGTCGCATTTGTTCCGGAGGGGGCGAAATTTGGGTAAGTATTTGTTTATGTTATTTCTTTGTGCGTGGTTTTGTTCTTGAGCATTATTTGGAAGTTCTGGTCCTGGTTTTCTCTGTGGGTGGAGTCTCTATCTACGGTTTTCCCCAATGGGTTAAGTGTGGAGGTTCGGTGGACCTGGTTAAGGTATTGTAGGTGCAGGGTGGTGGCATTGTGTTGTGTTGCAGGGAAAAGGGGAGTTGCTTGCCACTTTGGTGAGGAGCTTGGTGGCATAATTCTCTATGGCAAGGTCTCTTTATGGAAGAGTGCCACTATAGGTTTCTATTGTGGCCCTCTTGGGTGGCAGGTTTGGTTAGCTAGGCAGTTGTCGAAAGAGCTGGCGACTATGCCTTTATGTAGAAATCATAAAGTAGGTGGTTGGTTGTGCACCTCTGTGGATGATTTGGGATGTCTTACCCTTGGTGTTGCACTGCTGCATTGAAAATGAATCGAAAGTGGGGTTATGTCGGGCGAGGAGTTGGCCCGAGAGGAATGCAGGGTGAGCGAACCAATCCAGTGGTGGGACAAGACAAGTCATGAAGCAGCGTGAAAGAGGAGGAAGAGGTCATAGTCCTGCAGTCTCTTGGGAGGGTGTTGCAACTGCCCTCACTTGTCACAATTGCAAAACAACTGCAGGTTATTGTAGACAGACTGGATGTCTTGAGGGAGTAGAGATATGAGGACTGCAATGTGATTATTTCCTACATTAATGATATTCAGTTAACCCAAGGAGAAATCCTTGACCGTCTTGCCTCTATGTGTTGGATCCATCGTAGAACAAGTGAAAGGTTGGGCGAATTTGAATCGTGGCTGGTTCACATTTATTTCCATGTTCATCAAGGCTCGGGCCACACTATGGGACAAGATGTGATTGATGCATCACTTCGTCATCTATAAATGCTCTTTGCAGGTTGTTTCTAGTTTTGTTGGTGTTTTGCACAGTAATTACTTTTTGTATATGTAAGCTTTGTATCTATTATCAGTACATTTAAAGTTTCCACGTCGCTCTATTGGCTAACAAATCCGGTTGGAGTGAAGTGAAGAGAGCAAAGACAAATTGACACACTGAATGTAATACATTTTTGAGGAATTAATGAAATTTTGTTGATTGACATATATATATATATATATATATATATATATATATATTTCTGCCAAAATTTTCAAATATAGAGGATAATATTTTTTGGAAGACTATAATTGCACCCACAAGCCTTCATGCATGTGATTATAACTAGAATCCCTCTGTTCTGTGCTAGCATTTCCGAGATCTATGCCACTTTTTCAGCGATGGCCTATAGGCCACTGCTCAGAAATGGTGAGAACAGTCCAGAATACAATGAAAGATGATGACAAGTATGTGCAATAAATAATCAAGCTAGGGTTTTCTCAAAACATGTTAGGACATAATAGGCATTCTGTCAAAAAGATGGTAAACATAGTATTTACAAGTCATGAATGCATATTTGATCATGATCATCTTAACTTCATCTGAAAATAATCAAGAAGGCTCAATGCCCTCTCAAGCTAGTTGCAACAACACTTGTTAACCCATGCATTCATCAATCATTCAATAACTCATTAAATCATGACAGAGATCCATAGTAAGAATACATCATATAACTGTGCATATAACCAACATATAACCAAGATAAAGTCCATGGCAAACTAGCCATAAAATCAACACATTAACTAGTACAAGTGCTCATAGATCATAATAGAAAAATAGCTCATATTTGTAACAACCCTCGTGAAAATTCATGTAATAACATTTAATAAAGGCAAAATAAGACCACTGTTAAGTGCCACTTATTCCAAGCTGAATGTTGGGCAAAGATATCCTAGTGGGCATCACGGGATGTGTGTTTTGGATAAGGAAAATTGGCAAAGGCTAAGGCAAAGACATTAAAAGGAAAAAAAGGCATTTTTGGCACATGTATTTATGAAAATAAAGGAGATTAGGAGAAAAGTAAGCTGAAAGAGTACAGGTTTCATGTGAGGATGAAAATGAAGGAAAATAATCGAAAATGAAGAAATGAGAGGCCTCGTTAATGAAAAGGATTTTGGGGATCAATTGGTATTCTTTTGTCAGTTCAAGTTTGAAGCTCTCTCAGTATTCTCTCTCTATCTCTCTCACTCTTGGTCACTTCGAGTTTTCGTGGAGCACTCTAGTATTGGAGCAAGGAAGGAAAAACAAGAAAAGGGAAAGGAAGGAAAGAAAGGATCAAGGAAGGAAAAGAAGGATCAAGCAGTTTCAACGGGAATAGTTGCAGGTAACCTTTTGCATGTATGATTTCCTAGCTGGTTTGGAAATGCATAAACTTGCATGTTGGTGTATGGTTCTCTTCCTATCGGTGGCATGGTATTGTCAGGTTATGACAGTGGTTTTCAGCCTAGATTTTCCTTTTTCCAAATGCCATGGTATGTTAGGATGTTTATCCCGATTTTGAGCTTTGGTTTGCTGGATGGATTTTAGAATCCGGGGCGGAGGTGGTCTCAAGGTTCATTCCCAAAGGCCTTGGAATCCCTTAACCAGTTTTGGCGGGATACACGGTAAATCTTGAGGGAGAAGTATCATCTTAGGACCTATCGATCCGGTTTTGGATTGGGGTAAATATTGAGAGATTAGTCTCAGTTTAGGGCTTAGTGATGCAGGATTGGATTGTAGTAAATCCTGAGAGACAAGGAGACAAAAGATTCCTCAAGGATAGTGATGGATTCTGGATGGCATTCCAAGTTCGGTTTAGTTGTGATCGGAGCACCAGTTTTGGTGTGATCATGGTTTGATGAGGGTGGAAGGTGGTTTAACCTATATATTCCCATTGGTTGTTCTTGGATTGGTTTTTCTATCAGATCCCACATTCATACTTTGAATATGGCATGAGGGTGACTAGTTGAAAGAGAGATTTGGTTCAACCATGTCTATGGTCAGGTGGTACGTGGAAGTCCCAAACCTATTTGGATTTGTCTGTGATTAATAAAAGATAAGTTCTCTTAATTTTTCAATTATTTATATGTGGATTTAACGGTTGTCATATCTCTGATATTTATATGGTTTTATGTTGGTTATAAGCATGGTTATATGACTGGTTCATGTCATGGTTATTTCATGTATTTCTTGTAATTGTTAAATGGATGGATGCAAGAACTAATTGATGTTATAAGAGTTCAATGGAGAAGGAGGTGACTCTTTTGGTTATGTTTCATAAGTTCTTTCAGTCATTCATGCTCTATATTATATCCTAGATGTGTAGGTTGCATTGATGCCAAGTGTTTGACAAAATGTTAGTCCAGGTTGGGGATTTTCAGGCCTAGTCCTGAGGTTGATTTTTTATTTGTTTATATTTTCATCATGCCTTTGATGGATTCTAAAGGTTATAACAAGTTTTTGGCAGAGGCCGGGATTCTGGGCTAGAAAAGTGGCTCAAATCCCAGGGACGCTGGCACAGGTCTATTGAAAAGAGTCCATGGACACTGACACATAGGCCTATGAGAGCAACTTTGGGTTCTGGACATTGTCTTGCCTACAACATGAGAGTGACCAGGGGTTAAAAGGCTTAAATCATCAATGGGATTGAGGGACAGGATGTATGAGTGCCTAACATGTCTCTTGAGGGTGTTGTTGCTAACATGGATGGCTTTGTTTGAAATTTTCCATCCGTTTCTTTTCGTTAAGGTCACCAAGGAAGTTGAATCCCTTATCGTGACCTCTCTCGTTGCATATTTACCCCGGTTGGTCAGTTTCTTTGGTGGACATGGGAGGAGGGGGTGTTACATATTGGTATCAGAGTGTGGTTGTGCTGTCCTTGGTTGAATGTGCTTGGTCATGTGTGCATGTCATTTTAATGTGTGTCTATTACACTTGCATTCCATGTGCTTGTTGCATTGCATTATGTTGATCATGATTATAGTAAGATTTTCATGAGGAACTTCATGTTGATTTTGTGGAATGCATCGTCATAATTATATGACTGGTTATATGATTATATACATCTTGATTACATCCGTGTATGTTAAGTTGCATTGTTAGTTGTTTGATTACATGTATTTGTCTTGTAGGTTGATTACAAGAATTAATCGCTTATACTTGACTACATTCGTTTATGCATATGTGTAGTAGATTAGGCATTGCTTATGCATGTTGATAGTTGCATGTGGCAATATGTACATTGCAGTAATCATTATTGTCATGCAAGAAGTCATAGCTGGCATTATTGATATCACCTTGCATTGATTACGAGACCCTAACTTGAATGATGTTCATGCGTTGATGCATTTATTCGATATATGTCTATATGTTGTTATGTTTAAGTTATACATGTATCATGTTGATTTGATGATCTTGTAGACAAGGTATCCTCCCTAAATTATGCTAAGGTACATTGGTTTATTGTGATTTGGTTTAGCTGACACAGTATGCCTTGCAGGAAATAGTTTAGATGGCTAGCAAGGTGGTAGAATACATGGAATCTCCCTATGCATCAGATGGGCAGCATGGTGTGGGGCACTCTTCTGACTTGGAAAACACATTGAGAAGCATGAAGGAAGAAATAAGGAGTTGAAAAGAAGATAATGACAAAATCATGCAGGCACAAGAGAAACAAGTAGAGGTGAATGCTATACTACTTCAGCATCTATTAGATTTGCAATGACAGGGACCACTTTAGATTAGCCATGGACATGAGGACATAACTAATGGGGCATATGGAAGTAGGTATCCTAGTAGATGCAAGTCATATAGATCTGATACGGTGTTAGATGGTAGATTGTTGGACACTTCGATAGGAGTGGTGATAGACACAGGTGCTATTCCAGTTTTGGTTCTAACAGGCATCATGATCGTCATCATTAGCATCCTTACATGAGGAGTGATAGGGCATACTTTCGAGATGAGTTTAAGAAATCAAAGACACCTACCTTTGATGGATAAATGAAGAAATCGTAGGATGCAGAGGTGTGGTTGCTTGGTATGAAGAAATTCTTCTGATTGCATGATTATTCAGAAAACATGAAACCAAAGATAGCTACTTTCAGTCTCAAAGGTAAAGACGATATTTGGTGGGAAGACGTGAAGAATGTCAAAGGTATACGTGAGGAATATTTGACTTGGCATGCATTTTAAAGGCTCCTCAACATAAATTATTTTTCGGAGAGATATTATGATGACAGGGCTAAGGATTTTTATGAGTTGCAGATGGGTTCTATGACACATGATGAGTATACTAGTAAATTTTTAGAGCTATTGAGATATGTGCCTTACCTCAAGGAGGAGAAGGCCAAGGTTCAGAGATTCATCAGTGGAGTGCCAGTTTCATACAAAGACCGGATTGATTTTGATGAGCCTAGATCATTGGAGGAGGCCATCCAAAATTTGAAGCATTGTTATGAGTAATCGAAGTGTAAACTTGAGCCTAAGTATGAATTGAAAATAAATTTGAAAGCTAAAGCAAAATGGCCACCAAAGAGAGGAAGACCTCAATATGAAAGTGAGAAAGAAAATGCAATTCCTTACAAGAGATTCAATACAATTGAAAAGGGATGTGGAGAGCAGCAAGAAAGAGGCGGTGGTAGGGAACCATTGCAGTGTTGGATATGTGGTAAGGATCATCATAATATGGATTTTCCATAGTATGAGAGTGGTGGTAGACCCCAGATCTACAGTGCTCAGGAGGCACATAGAGTTGGTTATGTTGGTAATAGCATCCCTCGGATCTATGCAGTTGTGGACAATAGGCAGGAAGATCATTAGGCATCGATCATTGAGATGGATTGTAAGCTTTGTGATCAAGTTGTTTCTATTTTGATTTATCCTAGATATAACTATACTTATATTAATCCTAACCTGGTGAATAAGTTTGGTTTGAGAAAAGAAGTGCATGCAAAATATCGGTTGGTACTATTGGCTACAGGTACGAAGAAGAGAGTTCACCATTGGGTAAGATCTTGTGCATTTGAGTTAAATGGTATGCCTACAACAGAACACTTGAAACTATTTACATTGGGATCGTATAATATGATTTTGGGTATGGATTGGTTATACCTTCACTGAACCAAAGTGGATTGCTTCGACAAGGCCATTGAGTGTGTGGATGATAGTGGGGAAATGAGGACTTTGCAGGGAAAGAAGAAGCCTACATCAGTGAGGATGGTTATTGCTATTTAGGCTAAGCGTAGTTGCAGAAAAGGTTGTGTGATTTTTGCAGTACATATTTCTGGTGACAAGGGTAAGGAAGTTTAAGATATCGATGTGTTAAGTAGGTACCAAGTTTTGCAGCAGTTTCAAGATTTATTTCCTGAGTACATTATAGAGTTTCCACCTCATCAGGAGGTAGACTTTTCTATTGAGCTAGTGCCAAGGGCAACTCTAGCATCAAAAGAAACTTACAAGATGAGCACACCTGATTTGGTTGAATTAAAGTTGTAACTGAAGGAAATGTTGTCCAAGGGGTGCATTAGGCCGAGCGTATCACCTTGGGGTGCACTAGCATTGTTCGTGAAGAATAAATATGGTACTCTTAGATTGTGCATTGACTACAGGCAGCTGAACAAGGTAAGAATCAAGAACAGGTACCCTTGGACGACGATTGATGATTTGTTTGATCAGTTGAAGGGATAATCAGTGTTTACTAAGATCGCCTTGAGATCAGGATACCATCAAGTACACATCAAGGAATAGGATATATTCAAGACTGCGTTCAAGGCCAGGTATGTAAATTATGAGTTTATTAGTGTTACATTCGGTTTGACTAATGTTCCAGCTATATTTATGTGTTTGATGAATAGTGTGTTTCCTCCTTATCTGAACAACCTTGTTATTGTATTCATTGATGACATACTGGTATATTCTAAGAATGAGGAAGAACATGCTGAGCATTTAACAACAATGTTGAGATTTCTAAGAGAGCATCAATTGTATGTTAAACTCAGCAAGTGCATCTTCTTTCAGACTGAGGTACAATATTTGGGGCATGTTGTCACTAAGGATGGCATAATAGTGGATCTAGAGAAGATAAGGGTTATCATGGAGTATTGGCAGGTTACTATAGGAGGTTGATCAAGAACTTCTCACGCATTGCATATCCTATCACAGTACTGCAGCGAAAGGTAAGAAGTTTCAATGGATAGAAGAATGTGAGGCTAGTTTTGAGTTGCTTAAGCAGTTATTGACACATGCACCAGTGTTAAAGATTGTGGATTTGGACAAGGAGTTTGTAGTGTGTACAAATGCTCACAAGAGAGGAATTAGTGGAGTTCTCATCCAAGAAGGATAGGTAGAGTGCTATGATTCACAGAAACTGAATGAGCATGAGTAGAAATATCCAATGCATGATCTTTAGCTAGCAGCGATTATACATGCATTGAAGATGTGGAGGCACTATCTTCTTGGCAGGAGGCTTACATTGATGAGCGATCACAGTGGGTTGAGATATTTATTTGACCAGTAGAATCTAAATGCCAGGGAAGCTAGATGGTCATCTACCCTTAGTTTATTTTACTTCGAGATCAGATACATCAAAGGGAAAGAGAATCGGGTTGTAGATGCTCTTAGTAGGAAGGTACAAGTAAATCATATAGCAGCTATGATCTCTTATGGGATAAATTTACAGGATATGATCTTGTAGGAAAGAAAGTAGGATGACAAATAAATGGAGATTATGCAAAGGTTAGAGCAGAGCACAGGTATAGGTACAGGTACAAGTGTAGGTATAGGTATAGGTGATTGGGATGCAGACTATCATCTCACAGTAGATGGTTTGGTGAGGTTTAGAGACAGGATCTATGTGTCAAATTGTAGTGAGCTCAAGAATCTTATCTTGAGGGAGTTTCATGCCAACCCATACTTGGGTCATCCAGGATATCAAAAGACATTGATGCAATGAAGAAGTTCTACTATTGGCCGAATTTTAAGAAGGAAGTGGAAAATTTCGTGGTTAGATGTTTAGATTGTCAGCAGGTAAAGATAGAATGTAAGAATCCAGGTGGTTTACTACAGGCTATAACGATTCATGAATGGAAATGGGAGGTCATTTCTATTGGTTTCATTATGGGTCTGCCAAGGATAGTGAAGCAGCATGATTCTATTATTGTCGTGGTTGACAGGTTAAGAAAGGTAGCTCACTTGATTCCAGTGAAGACTATATATTCAACCAATGAGGTAGCTCAAGTGTTCATCATAGAGATAGTGAGATTGCATGGTGTTCAGAAGAAGATTGTGTTAGACGGGGATGCAAAGTTCGCCCCCAATTTTTGGAAGGAGTTGTTTGCATGTTTGGGTGCAGAGTTAGCTTTCAATATATCTTATCATCTACAGAAAGATGGATAGACAAAGAGGGTCAACAGGATCTTGGAGGATATGTTGAGGATGTACGTGATGCACCAACAAAAGAAATGGGAGTATCATCCATTGGTTGATTTCTCATACAACAATGGTTATCATGAGTCATTGAGGATGAGTCCTTTCGAGCAATTCAATGGACAAAGTTGTAACACTCAAATAAACTGGAGTGATCTAGTGAACAGGGTACTTATTAGACCAGATATGTTGGAAGACACAGAGTAGGAAATGCAAGTTATAAAGAAGAATCTAAAGATATCATAAGATAGAAAGAAGAGTTATGCGGATCAGCACAGGGTATTCAAAGGGTTTCATGTTGGGGAGCATGTGTATTTCCCAAGAAAAGATCTTTGAGGATTGGTTCATGTGCCAAGTTGGCACCACAGTATTGCAGGCCTTTCGAGATCCTTGAGAGGATTGGACCAGTGGCATATCAACTTTCACTACCTGCAACTGTGAAATTCCATGATATTTTCCATATTTCATTGCTTAAGAAGTATATAAAGGATGTTGATCATGTTATTGATTGGTCTGTATTGCAAGTGCAGTGAGAAGGAGAGTTCCATTCAGAGCCTCAGTGCATATTGTAGCGGAAGCATCTCTTGCTCAGGTACAGATCCCTAAAGAAAGTTAAAGTGCAGTGGAAGCACTTTCGGCCTAAAGAAGCTACATGGGAGATGGTGGATCAAATGTGGGCCCTGTATCCTTCATTATTTGCTAGTTGAGGCAAAGTAGTTTTGGTTTGATGTTGGTATATGTTTGGCATATGTTTTGCTGATGTTTTTTGTATATGTATGTATATGTATATGGATGTAAATACCACCATGAGATAAGTTCTAAAGATCCAATAAGTGGTATGGGTGTCATATTATTATTGATACTTCTTCACTAACCCAAAGTCGCTCTTCATCTAGTCCACCAACTTCTTTTCCTACAACTTGCCCACAAAGGCATCATCTGGGTTCATGCCTTGATAGGGGAGCACAGTGATCCACCTTATCAACATCTCATCAATGGGGATGGGCATACCCAGCCATAGATACCCATCGTGCACTAATTCCATCAATTGGCGCACACAAATCATGTTGATATTACTTCACCCAAAGTGAGCCACAAACATCATGTTTAAAAGACCCATGCGCTGGATTCCAGCCTCCTAATTTATTAGCTCTACCCTTGTGACTCTCACCTCTTCATAATATATGGATCTCAAATAATTGTTGGGCTGAAACTGAGGGTACTTCGCAAAATCATCCAGAGCCGAGTCCTCCATCTTCAAATATGGGACTTGGGCCAACAACTCACCCTCTATGGGTACATGCTTTGGTAATAGCGAGTGAGTACCTAATATTTTAATGCATCTGGGTCCTTAGATACCTTGGATGTTGGCTTCCTTGGTGGTATGTAAGGAGGCAGTCTAGAGATACATTCAACTTCTTCTGCAGGGATATCCTCCAACCCCTCAGCCAATTCTTCTTCTTCCAAATCTTTAGGTTCCATAGGCTGCTTGTTTTTGTCCATCTTCCCCTTCTGCCTTCACTCCATAGGTATCTTTCTAGGGGACTAACACACTGGTGGAGGTTGAGGCTTCTTCTATGTTTTCTCTCTTGTCGTGGAGGCAATAGGTTTTGGCCTTGGTGACTTGGTTACTGTAGAAGGGACTAGTGGTGTTGCAGTCATCTTGGCCAAGCTTTCCCAAAAGAGTTTCTTTTACCACTCAGACAAATATCCCTCAAACCCAAGCCCCTTCAGTGAAAATTCCCACTCTACCTCTTGCCAATCTCGTCCATACATACAACAACCTTCTATGCTCAAACTTAGGTGCAAAATCTCAAGAAAATCTCTCTGGAAGAAAAGTGTCTGAATGTGGAGTGGGATGCAATATTTATAGCCCTTTTTGAATTCAAATCCATCGATTCCTCTATATATCCCTCATTAATGTTCTTTTGGCGGCAAATTTCCAAATATATGCTCCTTAAATGTTTTTCCCCCACTCCTTTTAAGAGAAAAATAACCATCCAATCATCTACAGTGCTTCCAATGGTCACTTTTTGGCTAGGATGCGTGGGACCCACCTTTGCTAGCATAACTCCTTCATCACAGCTCCCATATGCACCTTTCTCCTAGCCATATCACAACCCAATCTCTTTACCAAAATTTTCACCTGGCAGAGTAGTTTATAGTCCTGCACTTCCTTCCAACTGCCTGAAGTACTAAGACTATCCTACATCCATGTAGTCATCGCATAGGGGCAGGATGTAACAGCCCAAAATAAACATGTAATTAATCAACTAATTAACATTAAGTTCAAACTATGAGTAGCACTTACCTGTGGTTGAAGTCTTCTTACTGCAACAAGATTTTGGGGACGACTCTCCACCCAACTATAGGCTCAATTGCACAAGGTCTTGCTACAACTGGCCACCCCCGAGCCCTCAATCAACGTACTACTGCCAGTGAATCCTCTATCTTAGAACACTATTCTCCCAAGAGAATGAATGATAGAATCTTGGAATGATGGAATGCCTACCATCCTCCTCACCATCTAATAAATAGAGCAAACATTGGAAGGGGAACCACATGCACACACTCCATGTGTCTACATGCAACTTTATTGTTTTCTTGTTTTATTTCTTTTTGATAGCTTTACTGATTTTTTTAATGTTTTCTTGTTTTATTTTTATTTATTTTCATTTAGAGCTTTAGTATGGTTATTTATTATTTATTACTATTTTTATTTTTTATTATTATTTTGTTTTATTCAATATTATTTATTATTTATTATTATTATTATTATTATTATTATTATTATTTATTATTTATTATTAAGGGAGGGACATTACATACTCTCCCGCTTTAAGGAACTTCGTCCCGAAGTTAAGTTGAATTATTATTATTATTATTATTATTATTATTATTAATTATTATTATTATTTATTATTTATTATTTATTTATTATTTTTGTTATTTATTACTTCATGTTGCTGACACCCTCTACTGAACTAGTATAACTAGCAGGCATCGAAAGTTTCACGACACCTGGGAAATCCCAAGGAATCTCTGTCCTTTTTCCCACTTTCGGCACCAGGCATAAGCTTGACCCAATTTGTATCCTAGTCCAAGGCTAGCACCAAGGCTCGTGCCTGACTCAGACCTCATCTGCCCCAAGGCAGGCATTCGGTATGGTACTCAATGACTCTGGGCATCTCGCAAGGCTGGCCCACTCCCTCCACAACTACTAAGGCGCACAGCCCCAGACATCGAAGCCCTTATACCCCCACCAGACTTCGGCGTCCCAATCCAATAATAGGCACCTAGCCTAGAAAATCAGGCACTTGGCCTCCTTAAGATGGTCCCATAGCCCTTCAAGAGCTATCCATCAAGAGCTACACAAGACAATGGAACCACTGGCATATGTAGTGTTGATTAAGTTTGTCCCCAGCCCATATGGTGTTACTTATTCCCCCTCGTGCGTATTGGCTCACATGAGATCATCAAATAAACCGGCCCTCATGGCCCATTGTGGAGTCCTGTCAATCATCACACCTCAACATGCAACCATGCATTAGCTATACCATCATAGTATCATAGAAAATAATCCACATGCCAAGTCTTGCATGTCATTATGAGAACATACATCATTGTGAACGCGTGCTCATGCATGTCATAAATTTGTATGCAACTATTACATGCTTCACCTCATGAAATACCATCATAGGTTATAACATGAACATATTGCATCAAAGATATATCATGACTTCACATAATAAATGAACCACATGTCAATAACCTCATATTATAGCATCATAATTCCTATGCCACGCTATGCATATCATATCCATCAAATACCTATCATCACGTAGTAAATGAATATGTCAATATACCTTGACATAACATCATAATACCTATGCATATCACTATCATCATAAGGATACATCATCACTATAAGAACCACATGTAAATCATTATCCTCCTACCATCATATCATGAAACATCGTCAATATGAGAAACATCTCAATACTTATCAAATATAGAATAATACTCTATAAGAATTCTTATCATGATTCATCAGAAAAATCAATTTCATTTACTTGTACAAACAT
Source organism: Pinus tabuliformis (assembly GCA_031772625.1). Taxonomy (NCBI): domain Eukaryota; kingdom Viridiplantae; phylum Streptophyta; class Pinopsida; order Pinales; family Pinaceae; genus Pinus; species Pinus tabuliformis. The sequence continues at coordinate 612,426,411 of CM062807.1, forward strand.
TGAATACCAACTATGAAATAAGATTATTCAACGTATCCCTAGGATCTAGGTTATCTTACCTATCTTATTAGTGTCATGTTTTCATCAAGTTGTCAATTACTTTTCAATAGTCATTTCCACTTCTTTCAACTAGGAAGTTGATCATTTACACCATAAAACATCAACCTAATAAAATTTCCTGATCATACATCTTGTTATCCATAATTCATGCATATAGTTAGTCACTTATGGAAAACTTTACAATGTGGCTCTCCCATTAGAGGGAAAAACTATTATAGATGTTGTCATGCACACAACTTATCTATCTATGTCATCATACCTTCTAGGTTCCTTCAAACTGACCTTCATTATTACCATGATTATTCAACTTCATTAGTTGATTGCCAATATTTTCTTCTTTATGCGCTTCATCCTTAGATAGACCCTATAGTGATACCTCAAGTTATGATTATACCAAATTCTTCCATTATGTTCTAAAGTAGGTTGTCTCTTCTTATTTATTTCTTACCCTTGTTGTGACACTTCCTCTCAACCACCTTAAGCATCTGATCCAAGTTGGCCATAATCACATGAGCTATCATTAGTTATTATCATTAGAAAATTTGCAAGTTTTGTCCTTTCCATTTCTCCTTAGACAACTTTATCCACTAGATGCAATTAACCTTTAATCACGAAACCTCATGTAACATTATACTCAACATCATAATAGTTAATTAAACTAAACTTAAATCATAGTGTACGATTTAGATGTATCATAAACTAAAATCAGAAAGACATATAGAAAGATCATTGCATGCAATTAATGTTTCGTGGAACATGGTTCAGTGAAGTATATCATATATGCTCATGGAACCCATGCATTGAAATGTAAATATCACTTTTGTGTTAAGAGATCATTCACATATGAATTCATTAGTAATCAATCAATCTAGATATCCACTAGTGTTGCCAAAAATAAAGTATACCAGTGTTCCATAGATTAGTCAGATGAAATGTGCGTAGGACTGAAATTTATTACCACTGTTTATCTCCATTTGCATCATAAAAAGGACTTTAGGAATTGAGACCCTGAAATATGCAGGCATATGAAAACGGAAGATCTTGACAAGCAAATGCAACAATTGGTTTAAAACAGTGATCGTTCCAGATTTATAAATGTTAATTGATTTGAAGTATCATCATGAAGAATGTATTAGCCTTGACGTTAGCAAAATTTAATGGCTTATCAGAATTTTCATGTGATTTAGAAATGAAAAAGAGGTTAATGTGTGACAAAAAATACCAGATTCCTAGCCTGCAACATCATCTGCTATGGCCTTAGATTATGCGTGATTTGAGTCAGAGTTGAAAAACCATCGAAATTCACTTAACAGGTTGACACTGGGTATTACTTGCACAATGTGGGGAAGTGTCCAGGTTTACCCACAAGGTTTTGTTTTGGGAAAAAAACGTGAGTCAAACTATGGCTACTCTCCATCCACCCAATTGTTTGTAATCATGAGTGCAGATCACTTATCTTGAGTCAGCAATTGACTTCCGCATTTAGATATTAACAGTTGATAAACAACTTAAATCAATAATATGTTGTTTCGCTTTATATGTTGTACCTTCTAATTGATTTTCTTATTATTGTGTTCTTTATCTCCTAGATTCTGGCATCTAAATAGTTAAAACTTGAATACAGACTTTTTATCATCACTGTTATAATGACACGTCTAGAAAAGGTTTTCAAAGCTAGATCAGGTTTGAACACATGATAACCAACCATTGCTAGAATGTAATGACACACGAATAATGCCAGCACAGAATCATGCCAAGTGCAAATTTTCCATAGAATCAAAAGAATCAAAAGTTTAACATAAATTGAAATTCTGTGCTGTAGAGTGAAATATTTTGAGTATCTGTTTAAGCAATCATAACTTATGTTAGAAAAAAAATTAAATGGACTGCCTTTAACAAAATAAATTGTTAAACAAATTTATTGAATGTATCTTGGGATTCTTATGACCATTAAATGATTACTCTAAGGGCTTTAATAAATCAAACAACCAAAGAGATATTCCAATAGAAACACACCATAAAACAAGAAGAGACACCGCCACCCAACCCAAAACCGGATCGGATGACTGGGAAGGTTATCCCTCCCCAAAACACAAAATAAAATCATTTTATTAATAAGATGGCCCGCCTGCAAGCGCACCCACGAAGGCAACACCATATCAAACCCTTAACAAAGCTTTAATAGCTACCGGGTTTTACATTCATTAATTACAACATAAAGATTGAAACAATACCAGGAAACTCAGAACAAACCTATTGTCTACAATACATTTTAGCTATAATGATTTTAGCACTTGGAATTCTTGACGAGAGAAGGAGCTTCTTTTGGTGCTTGGACTTTGAACAGATATGCACTTCATTTGAGGTAACCTTATGGATCTGCAAATGACTCTAACTTGGATGCTACACAAAGATATTACACAAACCTAAATTCCAAAGCTTTTTATTTGAATAAATATTGAATTCTGTGTGCTTGAGATTATTTATCTTATCCTTTCTATGATTATCATATAGCAAAACTAATTATCCTTCCTCAAAAGTGTGGCCAAGAGCAAGCTCTCACAATATTGCTTCATTTGGCTTTTGCCATAATGGAACTTGGACCATAACCTATCCTCTTCCAATCTCTCAAGCTCTTCTGACTTGTTCTTCAAGGACTTTAATATCTACCACCTCTATTCCACATCAACCTTAAAAGAGGAGACCTAAATGCTACCAATGTAATAGCTTCCTTTATGAACATCAATTTGAACTGTGTGCAACATGTAGCTTGCTTCCTTGTTGTCCAATAGGCCCACAACACATCATGAGGCCTATTGACCAAGTCCCCTCTCCTCAAATACACCAACTAAAACCTTCTAGTTTTCGGTAGCACTCTTCGAAATGTCCAAGACTAGGATATCAGTTCTGTTTATGCTCAGACAATCTTTTGACCCTCATGGAACTACTGTATATAAACTTGATAATAAAAAAAATATATAAACTTGGTATTTTATAGAATGTTTTGGGACCATACAACAGGTGCATTTCTATCTGAGAACGATAACAACGAGTAGAACCTGCATATATATATATATATATATATATATATGTATATATATATATGTATATATATATATGTATATATATATATGTATATATATATATGTATATATATATATGTATATATATATATGTATATATATATATGTATATATATATATGTATATATACATATATATATATATAGATACATATATATAGATACATATATATAGATACATATATATAGATATATATATATATATATATATATATATATATACATATACATATATATAAACTTGGGAACTACTGTATATAAACTTGATAAAAAAAAATATGTCAACTTGGTATTTTATAGAATGTTTTGGGACCATACAATAGGTGCATTTCTATCTGAGAACGATAACAACGAGTAGAACTTGCAGTGTCCTCTGAATACTTCAGGTAGAACAAACTAGGGCTTCTTCAAGAGAAGGCGTGTTTAAGAAAACACCCTGTAAACTTACAAGAATATTTGGCTAAAAATAGAGCATTCAGCTCTAAGATTTCCTTCTCAAGACATTATTATCCGAGCTTCTCACTGTATATTGCTAAAATGTCCAAATCAGAGAAAATGATACGATTGAAAATTTTGAAAACCGGGCACTGCATGTCATCTCCCAAAGATAGGGAACTCCCATTGAAACTGTCATTCATAAGTGATGTGTGCATTCCATGTTTTCAGCACTTGTGCCTTGGCATGGAAACACCATCTTGGGTAATTTACACAAGGAAATACAAAGTACCAACCTCCTTGCTATACCATGGTGGAGCATGGTCTATTGTTTTATCATAAAGTTGCTTCACATTGTACTAGCCAACAGGTTAACAGACTGATCGGTTCTGAGATTAGTCCAACCCTCTGGCTTAAGTTCCAAAAGGGATTGCATCAAAAATTGATCATATCCATTTGAAAAGAGATGTACAAATCCGAGTATGAATTCAATCGATTGTCAAGGGCACCCATCCTTAGTGATCACAGATGGATGAAATACCCAGATCTTCCTGTCAAGGACATCCATCAATAAAAATTCAATGTGATCTAAGATGAAATACCCCAGTAAAGACTCGAAATCACCATAAATTACTTTGGGAGCAAAGCAAAGCTTATAATTGGAAGCGAAATTATTTATTTCAATGAGCTTAAGAGCCAATATATTGAAAAATGAGGCAAAATGCATGTCAAGTAGGGTGGTAAAAACTTATGGGTATTAGAATTTGCAGCTCAAAATAACTGACAGACAACAACCAAGATAAGGAAATGCAAACACAATATGGCATAGTCTGATGAAATTAATTTGATCTGATGCCCACCCCAATTTTGGTAATATTATCTAATTTTAATATAGATCTAACCTATACTAATACAAAAGCAGCCATTTACCAGCAGAAAATTAGAAACCCAAAACATTACAAGAACATGTGCATGTTCTTAAATTAAGGTTGGTTAAGCCACTTACTGAGATGAAGAAGAAGACGCTCATTCGATGAGGAGAAAAACGATCTGAGCCTCGAATTAACCAGCTCAAGTTGTCTATAAATAAACCATGGGTGAGATAAAATTTACCAGACTTAAGCATAGTTAAAGGGTATTCAGCTTGGGAGCATCACCTAAGATTTGAAAAAATAATTGCACATTGCATAGATGTTTTTATGATTCATATAAGGGATAAGAAAATAAAAGGAATATTACTCCATTAATTTTCAGAACTTAGCCACTGGTTATCATTGGCACTAGGCCCAAATAATAAATAGCTTTTGCAAAATTGTCCGAGTAAAACTTAAAAAGTTGTCTCAACAAAAAAAAATCGAATAATGTACCAAAAATTCTTATTGTTGCTTTGAAGCTTGCACTAGAGGCTTCACAAAGGTAAAAGCATGAAATAGATTAGTGTTAAAAGAAATAAAAAGATCAATCAATGAACCCCATAATTCTTTTTAGAAGATATATTGTACCATAGTAGCTGGATTTGGGAACATGAAATATGTAGCCAAATTCAGATAAGTTAACCCCATAATTGCTTTAAGAAAATATATTGCACAACAGCAGATTAAAATAATTCATAAAATTCGATTCACTGAAATTATTCAAACCTGCTAAACAATACCTTTTTCAGTGAATAGCATCTATTTTGGAGGATGCCTTTAAAGTGAACAACTTTTGAAGATTATTTTTTTTAGAAGAAGGAAAATCGACAAAAGGGTAGAGATGATCATTAATTGGGAAAAGAAGTTCATTGACTTGTTCTTGTACAAGTCAATTTTCCGCGACAATCTCTCAAATTGGGATTTTTGAAAACATATCGCAATAGATGAAAGGAAATGGCTCAGATTCTTTGAATTTAAAAGGAATTAGAAGCGGCGATCCCGTACTTTTCGGCTGCAATTTTGTATGTTATTTTATTAGAATTGAGTAGAAATAATCTATCCATATCACATCCAACAATCCCTAAATGAATCCAAGCAGAACTAAGAATATAGAACCTAGTTCCACACCTACCGAATGAATGTTACATCTTTCTATCAAAGTCAATCTATAGGCCTCTATTAACGAATATCTCTTTGTGTTTGCTTTGATGAAGGTATCTATATGCGATAAAAGTGGTGATTTCCATGCGAGTAATTACCATGCCTTTCTATAAGAATAATTACCAAAGATGATGAAGTTCCAATCTATAGAGCCGTGAGCATATATTCAGTTCTGCTCCAGCAACACCATCTTCGTTGTTTCCTTGATCCATTAAATTAATATTTACTATATCATAAATCAATCATTTCCCTCAAGATTTTAAAACAGCGCACCATGTCCCCTTAATAAATCATGTTGATCGAATCAGTCCCTAACAAAAAAATGTTCAAGAAAGTCTATCATATGAGGTTCTCAAGGGTAGAAAAGCTTCTAAATTCACTGAAAGCATACAAACCAGAATTAATAAAAATACACTCCCAACTTTCTTTTCTCTTAACTGCAAATCCAGTTATTTAATCATCGTAGCTATCATTAACCATTCAAGTCATCATAATTACCCAATACCCTATACATCAATAAAAATACCATAAAAGTAAAGGATAAGCATTCAATATCAACCCATCTGCAACATATTAAGATAATATATATGATAGTCTAACATTGCATAGAGACGTAGAAAAACATAAGAATAATGTATAAAGCTTATGTAAATTAAACAAAAACAGCCAGAAGGAGCCTGGATATGAAAAGGCTAGAGCCAAGACCAGCTCCTGGAACTCTAGACTTACGTGGAATAAATCACAAATTAGCAGAGTTGAACTGCTTAGATCAGCAGATCAAAGAGTTTGAGGAGGAATTGAAGAAGCTGGATAGCATAGACAGAGCGTCAACAGTTTGCAGAGAGGTATTAGCTCTTGGCCTGACATTTGTATGGAGAAAATTGTACTTCAAACTCCACAACACATAGTGCTTCAAGGAACAGATTCATAATTTTATTTAAACATGTCAATCATATTTGTATTTTCAAGGAAAAAAAATAAACAGCGAGCTGGTAAATCTGCATATTTAGAACAGAGAACTTGAGAAACTGTGAGGGATTCTCGTTGTCATCATTAATCCATGTGAAAATTTAGCAGCCTGTGAGACGCAATAAATCAAGAACAGAAAGAAAGTCCAAAACAAAAACTTCTGAAAATGCCTTGCCAATAAAACCCTTGTCTTTTTGCAATAAGTCTGCAAGTTTCTACCAGCGAGAGCCTTACCAACAAGAAAGGAAACCCAAAAGAGAATTCCAGTATTCATGCCAAAATAAATAAACTCATATTGGTTGGGAATTCCTTCAAAATAGTAAATTAAACCAGAAGCACTTCGTTACTAAATATGTACATGATAAGATTTGCTAAAAAAAAGACATGCCGCCTCCCGTAAGTAACGATTCTGTAACTTTCAAAACAAGTTGAGTTAAAAATCCCAACAAAACAATTTTTTTTTCTAAGATGCCCATAGGCCCTAAGGGTTGAGCCAAAGCTCTGATACCATATGTAACAGCCCAAAATAAACATGTAATTAATCAACTAATTAACATCAAGTTCAAACTATGAGTAGCACTTACCTGTGGTTGAAATCTGCTTACTGCAACAAGGTTTTGGGGACAACTCTCCACCCAACCGTAGGGTCAATTGTGCAAGGTCTTGCTACAACTGGCCACCCCCAAGCCCTTAATCAACGTACTACTGCTAGTGAATCCTCTGTCTTAGAACACTATTCTCCCAAGAGAATGAATGATATAATCTTGGAATGATGGAATGCCTCCCATCCTCCTCACCATCTAATAAATAGAGCAAACATTGGAAGGGGAACCACATGCACACACTCCATGTGTCTACATGCAACTTTGTTTCTTTCTTGTTTTATTTCTTTTTGATAGCTTTACTGATTTTTTTTATTGTTTTCTTGTTTTATTTCTATTTATTTTTATTTAGAGCTTTAGTATGGTTATTTATTACTATTATTATTTTTTTATTATTATTTTGTTTTTTCGATATTATTTATTATTTACTATCATTTATTATTATTATTATTATTATTTTATTATTTATTATTTTTATTATTTATTATTTATTATTAAGGGAGGGACATTACATAGGATTTCCCCTATACAACTTTAACCAGCTTCCATTGAGTATTCCTGGAAATAGCTCCCCATTGAGCTTCACGAGCTTAACTACACCTCCATTCGTAATCTCCTTTGACGATGTATGGTCCCAATGATCCAAAATGGATCTTGGATAGACTTCTAAGTCTAAAGTGTTCCTCACAGAGGAAAATTAAAGTTAAGGGATACTCCTGGAAATATTCCCATGGCATAGATATTTTCACTCTGAATCTACCACAATTTGAATGGGCTAAAATGGACTTCGGATGAAGAAGTTATCGCAGAAAGAAGATTGCCTTTGTCCTTTGAAAAAGGAGGCATTTCTTCTAAAAATGGCATAGAAGGCTCCTTAAGGAAATCACATCGCAAATGTGCAAAGGGGTGGACTTAAGGCAAAGGCGGAAGGACTCCCCCGACTGCGACCTCTGACTTATCGCATCGGAGGTAGGCCCGCATGCGATATCGGGACCCCAGGCACTGCGATATGCTGATTGCGATTTGTGATTGGAGCCGATAGCGATGATCAGAGATATTGGTGATCGGTGGATCAGCGTTGGCGTGGTCCATGGCATATGGAAAGACTGCGGGGCTGTTGCGATAGTGACATGCGATGTGCGATGTCGACCATCGGATCAAGGAGCAGGATCAACGGTCTAGGTTTAATCGGTGATCGAGAGATTGGTGATCCCCGATACCAAAGGGCCAATGCACTGCGATATGCCGATATGCGACTTGCGATAAAGGGCGGACGCAATGGGGATTATCCGTACGATAGCATAATATTTGAAATCCAGGAATTTCAAAATTTCAATGTATTCCTATGTATTTGGGTTTTGGCCATGCGACGATGCGATAGCAATATTGCGACTGAAGGTGGACCCGATAGGGATTATGAGTGCGATTTCATAGAATTTGAAGTCCGGGATTTTGCGCCCAATAGTGTATTTCTGGTAAATCTCTGTGTATTGGAATTTTGTTCCAGTTTCGGGTTTTCGCCTGAAGGAAGGCCCCGATTCCTTTGTAACTGCCCCTGATCATTGTGCCATGCTGCAAGCGGGCATTTTGTACCAATGATGCATTTGTAACGTGTAGAGACACAGAGCCAAAAGCTAGAGGGTTAGCTGAAGAGACAGAGGAATGATTACACATGGAGAAACGGACAGGAAGCCATAGAGCCAGAAGAATGCCTCACAAAAGCCAGAGAGCATGATTGAGAGGCAGGTAGAGAGTTTTGGAGTCACTTGGAGGTCAAGTGAACTAGAGAGCTCAAATGACAACAACGAAAAGTTGTTGAAGGTCGCTGGAAGGTTGTTGAGAGTCACTTGGATGTCAAGCGAACTACAGATGCATGCAGAGGCTGAGAGAAGCTCATGAGAGCTAGAGCTGTGAGTGAGAGCACCAGAGCCGCAAAGCTAGAGTGCTTGACAGAGGCATAGCCACCAGAGGTTGGAGGTAGAGCCTCAGAGCCATAGAGCTCAAAGCAATGATCCAGGTGGATGTTGGTGGCCACCCACCAACCCATTTGGACCCCCACAACTGTCTCTTTCAGCATTTTCAGTTTCCTTAATTGTAGCACAACTTACTATTTTTAGCAGTTTTTCGGGTCCTGAACTTCCGGAGCCGTTTTGAGGCCCTAAACGATGTTTTTTTGGGAATCTGGGGGCAACATGGGTCTATAGACCAATGTTGCCCTTCCCAAAGTGGTAGTGCTCGGATCGATCTTTCTAACGAGCTATTGTACGCGTCAAACGAAGATCGTATGCCAAAGTTACGACCCCGGGAAATTGATGTACCAATTTACCCAAACGGGGCCCACAATTTGGCGTTTCATCTTCTAGGGTTAGGTTTCGGGATGTGAAGGGTTTTCCATTGTTTCTCAACAATAAATAGGCCTTCGAGCCTCATTGTAATACAGTTCGGAACAGTTCAGAGGCATGTAGCCGCCACATCTCTTCTCAGAGATAAGCTACCATCGCCCTAGCTGGTTTCTTTCCATTTCTGTTTGTAAACATATTTCAGTATTTACAGTAATGAAATGAAGTATTATTTCCGCTGCATCTCTGTTTTTATGGTTATCGCATCTCTGTATTTATGGTTATCTCTGTAATCTATTGCGTTCCTGTTTAAATCCGGATCAGTGGTATCAGAGCGGTCTGCTTTTTCTCTGTTTTTCTTTGCATGTCCCCAACGAGGTCGGGATATAAGGAGTTAGGGCTTGAACTGGTCGAACCTTTGCAAGACCAGCCTCGAAAATCCCGACGGCCTCCCATGGCGGATGAGAAGAAAGACGAGGGGGCAGGAGATCCTATCAAAATCTTGCTCGAAGAAGCGCTCGAGCGGCAAAGGAACGCGATGATGGATAGCTTTGCGCAGATCCTTCAGCGGCTACCCAGAGGCAACGCATCGGCTTCCAACAGCGACTCTGGAAATGCCACACCGTTTAAGGTACAAGTTAATTTTGAAATCCCCATCTTCGAGGGTCAAATAGATGCAGATGCCGTAGATAAATGGTTAAATCTGCTAGATGGGTATTTCTCTGTTCACGAATTTTCAAGTCGGGAAAAGATTGTTTTCGCTCTTCTCAAAGCAGCCCCCCACGTCAAGGACTGGTGGGAAACCTACTGCGAGCAGAAGGATGAAAGTACAGGCTCACTATTTTCAGCCGCACCCACTTGGAATGACTTCCGGGATGCCATCAAGGAGCAGTACTACCCTGTCGGAAGCTATGAGGACAAATACATCAAATGGACCACACTGCGGCAGGGACGAGACCAAGATGTACCGGAGTTCACAAACATTTTTCATACCCTTCGCACACAGTTGGGTATCAAAGATTCTGAGCTGCATCTGGTACTCAAATACCGTGGCTGCCTGCATAGATACATCCAGGAAGAGATGGTGTTCTTGGACATCCCCTCACTCGGCACAGCATACCGATACGCTGTCAAAATCGAGCAAAAGTTCAAACAGAAGAAGCGAGACTTTGGATCTGCAAATCCGAAGCCCAAAGGACAAAGCCAAGGCGGGGTGACCCAAGACAACCCGTCAAGGCCGCAAGAAAAGAACAACACCACGAAGCCGAGGAAGGACACAGGAAAGTGGTGTGAGTTCCACAAGAGTCCCACTCATAACACAAGTGAGTGTCGGACCAAGCAGTCGTTGGTGGCTGAGTTGAAGGCTTCCGAATCAGATGCATGTTCCGATCCTGAGCCAGAACCCGACAAGGTGAATGGCAAAGGGAAGCAGATCATTGATGCGGATCCCACTGCCACTGTTGCCACCGCCAAGATCAAGAAAAATGAGCCCGAAGATCCAGAGGAGGGGGAGCGTCTTTTCCACTCACAGATGTGGGTGAAGGGTTCACCGCTGCGATTCATTGTCGACAGTGGTAGCCAAAAGAACCTGGTTTCAGCACAGGTCGTGAAGCGGTTGGGCCTACCGACTACACCACACCCGCAGCCGTACAGTATCGGGTGGCTTCACGAAGGACGAGATCTGAAAGTTCGCCAGCAGTGCCGCCTTCCCTACAGCATCAAGCCCTTCACCGACGAGGTATTATGTGATGTTACACCTCTGGATGTTTGCGATGTATTATTAGGCCAACCATACTTATGGAGGCGACATGCTGTGTATGAGTCAAGGCCTCGCGCTGTCATTATTTCTTTGGGTGATTCATTATACAGGATACCAGAGATAGCTCCACCTACTGCCACATCTTTGATCACTGCTAAGAAAGGCAGCAAGCTCATATCACAGACCAGGAAATTCATCTGTCTGGTTCACTCCCAAAGTAAGGGGAAGATCGTTGCTACATCCATGACCCCTGCAAAGGGTTCCTCCACGCAGCAGCAGCAGCAAAGGGATACGGTCATGACAGAACACAGGAACAACTTCTCCTCATCCACAGGGGTACCACACAAGTTTCATGTGGGCGACAAAGTTTGGTTACATCTGCAGAGAGAACGCCTTACCAGAACCCATCAGAAACTCAGGCAACTCCGACATGATCCGTACACCAATACCAAGGCTACGGGCAACAATGCTTCGAAGCACAGCATTCCTCCATTCCTTGGCTTGCACCGAGTGTTCAATGTGGACCGTCGTCGACCATGCTTCCCACCATCACTGGACACATCAGAGATTGCAGGACAAGTTCAGCAGATGGAGGAACTCAACGCAATGGGGACCATTGCTTCCTAAGGGGGGAGGAATGATCCAGGTGGATGTTGGTGGCCACCCACCAACCCATTTGGACCCCCACAACTGTCTCTTTCAGCATTTTCAGTTTCCTTAATTGTAGCACAACTTACTATTTTTAGCAGTTTTTCGGGTCCTGAACTTCCGGAGCCGTTTTGAGGCCCTAAACGATGTTTTTTTGGGAATCTGGGGGCAACATGGGTCTATAGACCAATGTTGCCCTTCCCAAAGTGGTAGTGCTCGGATCGATCTTTCTAACGAGCTATTGTACGCGTCAAACGAAGATCGTATGCCAAAGTTACGACCCCGGGAAATTGATGTACCAATTTACCCAAACGGGGCCCACAATTTGGCGTTTCATCTTCTAGGGTTAGGTTTCGGGATGTGAAGGGTTTTCCATTGTTTCTCAACAATAAATAGGCCTTCGAGCCTCATTGTAATACAGTTCGGAACAGTTCAGAGGCATGTAGCCGCCACATCTCTTCTCAGAGATAAGCTACCATCGCCCTAGCTGGTTTCTTTCCATTTCTGTTTGTAAACATATTTCAGTATTTACAGTAATGAAATGAAGTATTATTTCCGCTGCATCTCTGTTTTTATGGTTATCGCATCTCTGTATTTATGGTTATCTCTGTAATCTATTGCGTTCCTGTTTAAATCCGGATCAAGCAAACTTCTAAGAACCATGATGTCATAGTGAAGCTGTAGAATAGCAAAGGGTCGAAATGATCAAGCTATTGCTGGTTTTCAGAGTGTGCTGAAGATAGAAGAAGGCATTCAAAGACAATACAGAATTCTGAGGGAGTTAGTGCAAGCTAGAGCAAGATCGCTTAGAGCGCTGATTGAAGGAGTCGAGTCCAAAGAAGCCTAGATCTGTCTGTAGAGTGAGGACAGCGAGCGAGATAAGATGGTATTTCTAAACCCATAGGTTCTGTGTAAACCAATGGAGTTGAGTGTGGAGCTTGTAAAATAATTCAGACCATAATCCCAGAGAGCTTAGTCGAGTTGACTAGAGCTCAAGGAGACGTAGCCCAAGAGTTTTGGGTGAACTCCATATTAATATTGTTGTTATGTGTGTTTGTTTATTTGCTGCTTTATTTACTGTTATATGCATTTCATATCAGTTTAAGAAAATGAACATAAGCACTTGAACAATCTAAAGGAAATCAAAAGACATACACCTCTTTCAAGCACTTTTAATTCTGCAATTGGTTAATCATAAGGTCTTGGAAATATTTAAGCTTTGGAAGTGGGAGAGGTTCTTGTAAGCTGAAAAGAAGCCTTTAGTGCCCCATTTTCAGATCAGGTGGTATCAGATCTTGAGTTTGATTAACCCCACCTTCAAAGAAGGTGATATCAAAGCTGGTTATACCAGAGCAAGTGGTATTAGATCAAAATGCTTGATTGAAAGAGCAAAGATTGCCTGTCTGAAAGGTGTTTAAATAGTCAGAGGTTGATTGTATGCTTGTTTGTAGACTGACTATTGTTTGAGTTTGCAGAGGTGAATGGAAAGTTATTGATAGCTCAGTCCAAGAGAGGACAAAAAGGAAGAAGGGCTAAAGGCATCCTTCTTATCCCAAAGGACCTCAAAGCAATCCTTGAAGCACAAGAGGTTTGTTGCAAAAGGTTGCTGAATAAGCTCTTTGTTAATCTTGTTTGAAGTTCTTTTGTTCATTGGCATAATGACAACTTCTACAAGTGAGTCCTCAAATTCTTCTTTCTTCACAAGATTCTTTGATGGAGACAAGAAGCAAGACTTGTGCATCCTGATGGACAAGGTGAGAGAAATGTATGAGGATGGAAGGAAGAGCAGCATACTTAGAGAGAAGTTGAATTTCGTGGAGGAAGAGAAGCAGTTTCTTTCTGACAAATTAGAGGAAATGGAGAGGAAACTTCATATTGCAAATATGAACTTGAAAAGGATGCATGAGTTGGAGACATAGCTCTTTGTTGCCAAAGAAGCCTTGGTCAATTATCAGCTTGAAGAAGAGGTAAACAATTCCTGTTTGTCTTCAAATTCTTCTAAGAATGCTTATATTAGTTCTTTTGAAAAACATACCAGAGGCATAGGTTCCAAGTTACTGTCCAAGATGGGCTATGAAGGAAAAGTCTTGGGTAAACATGCACAGGGTATTGTTGAGCCAATAATGGTTGAGGAAAGGCCTAAGCATTTGGGTCTTGGCTATGGACAGTCTTATGGTGAAAGTTCCAAAGCTAGCATGAAGGCCATTGAAACAGTTCCAAGAAGGAGTTTCATTGCAGACATTCTACCTCAAGAGTGTGAAGATTGTATTCGTGGAGAATGAAATAGCTTGAAACATCATTTGCAGGGTGCAGGTGTTCATAAGCATGCACTTGAACCAGAGAGTTGTGGAAACTTTGAAACCATTGAAGAGGTTGATGGTGTTCCAAAGGGAGCTACTTCTTCATTCAATTCACCTCCTCATGAAGGCAATAAAGGTGAAAGAGAAAGGTATAAATCTGGTTCTAACCATGTTCCTTTTGATTATGCAAAGCATGATAAATTTCCACATAATTATTGGAAAAGAATTGCATGTTCCTTTTGTGGTTTGGATAACCACAATGTTTGTAGATGTTGGAAGAGAATGGCCACATACAGGAAACTTTTGAAGGAAAGGAAGCAAGAAGCCAAAGGTCCATTGGACAAGGCAAATCATGTTGTCAAGAGGATGCACATGTGTTGCACTTACTTCCATAAGCAAGGACATGTTGCTGCAAAGCGTTGGACTTTGAATCCAGCAATGCTTCCACGAAATTTGAAGAAGGTGGAAAGAGAAAATGGCAGGAATGGAAAGAAAGATTCCATGAATGATGTGTTTTAGGATGATTCACATGTTGATGCTGATGTGCAGACAGAGGTAGCACCTTTGAAATGGATTGGTAAGAAATGGTTAGAGTTCTTATCCAACTAAAGATTGCATGTCTTTTGATTTGTTGCATATATTTGCATTTCTTTGTTGATGGAATGCAAGTTGCAGGATTTTACCAAGAAGGTGAATGGAAAATTTTGAGTAGGAGACTCACTTTGTTGCTGCAACATTATGTTCATTTCAGCTTTGAAAGTACATTGTGCTTAAGCGAAAGTTGAAGGATGAAATGCATGCATAAGCTTGATATGCATGAAGAAAGGGATGTTGATGATTTCCTTGTATTTAAACATGTATGTGTAATTAACTTGAAGGGTTGATTGCTTTGGCATGCATGTAATGTTAATATTGACTTGGGAAAATTTTATTTGGTCTCCAAGATGGAGATAATGATGAATTGTTTCATCTTTTGAAAAAGAGTCCTAGAGGTATTTTTCTACATGCTTGACTTGAAGGGTCATTTGTTTTAAAGGCATGTTTTGTGGGCTTGTTATCTAGTCCATCATTTGCATGCAGATGTAAGACATGGAGGTAATTCACAATACGTGAAATCTGTTTCTTTTTTTGAAGCAGGAGTTTAGGCCATCTGTTGTGGGGAAAAGTATCCAACACGGAATGACCCTATCCCACTCTAAGGGTGATAGTTCCTTAGCAACAGTCAAAGCAAAACTATCTAAGATTACTTCTTTATGACATGCAAAAGAGGAAAGGAAAAGATCCACTTACCGATGTCTTGCGCAAATGGTCGATCCAATCTTCTCTCTTTGCCGCTTGCTCCCAGTTCCTTGTCTTCTCACGGGCCCAGCTACACAAGATCCTGCAAACAAGACGAGAAAAGGAAACTACGAGAAGCATGCATTCATAATTGATTCAAGGATTAGCATAAATCAAATACGCAAGTAAGACAATACATCATTGAAACACATGCGAATAGAAGAACCTCAAATGCTTTATTAATGGAAGAAAGTAAGGTTCAGGCGGTGATACAACCATAAGAGGCCCAATCCAGCATCACCTTCCCGACGGAAAGAAATCTCCTCTTCACCTCCCTCAAGCAATCACCCAATACTCTCAATTGTAAACCAACAGCAATTCTTTGCACAAAATTCCGCCCTCCAGATCCCATGGGATGAGATCCTTATATAGAGTTTTGGAGTGGAGATAAGTCAGCTTGATGTGTGACTGTTGTCCTCTTCAACCCCAGTTGTTCTTTAGTTCTTGAGTCCACTCGGAGATTCTACCTTCCACTTGGAGTTTTAGAACCTCTTTACTCATCATTAGGCGAATCTTCTGATCCAAGTGTCAATTTGGAAGCTTCCTGGGCACTGACACATTGAGGAAAGATTCCTCCACATGTCCAAATTCGCTCAGCGTAGGTAGCCTTTGATGAAGTTGACATTCAGCGCAGGTACACCATGGAGCAGTTGACATTCAGCGCAGATGCCCAGTGGAGCAGCTGCTTTGATCCAAAATTGACCTGTTTTTGAGTGTTTTTCAGTGGAGAACTGATCTGAAGTGCTGTGGTTTACTGACCTTGTTCCTCTAGGGGTAGGAACAACATGTTTAGGGACTTTGGATCCCTCAGATTATTGACATTTCATGCTCTATGCTGTAAGGCACAAAAATCTCTATAACAGTTGCCCCCTAAAGTATGAGGTCGTTTATCGGGTGAAATGCTTTATTAGGAGGATCCGAAGTTCATTCAATCGTCGGGAGGTGACCTGTAACAAAATACAATACAATACATTATTTTTCATACTGCTTTCATGATCTAGCTGATGCGGGCATTTCCCATGCTCAGCTTTATAAATACATTTTCTGTACATAAACAGACGATCGTCTGATAGTAGACTGATAATTCTCTGCTTAAATTATCATCCTTTTAGTAGGATGATCATCTGCTGCACATGTCTATGTCTTTATCTCCTGAATATATATCGCAGCCCGGATGGATGAAACTAGATCCGGGGTCTTCAAACTTGTCCGATCCTCACTCTAAGTACAGGTCGATCCATGTGAGAATTTCTTGGAGTCGAACATGGAAAGGCATCGCTTGATTACCAGTCAATGATGTAAACTGTTAACAAGCGCGAGAGGAATCACCGATAATGATGATGACCCTCAAGATACTGCAGCACAATTCACGTGGCATGAATATAGGATTTGTCGTCGAACACCACGCAAAGTCTCCCGGTCGAAGGTCACTAATGTATACCTATCGCCGGAAGTGAGAAACTTGCCATTGAGGCATGCAAGCTTCAAAGTACTGAGGGGGTGTTCCTAGATCAACTTCTTGGATAATGAGCTGATGTCGACAAGAAGCGATCTGTCAAAGGAGGGCCTTAATGAATCCCACATCAGTGACACGGAACGGAGCTAGTAATTGTGATGATGGTGAAAACGATCTGTGAAATATGATTCAGGGTGGCGGTCATGAAAGGATGAAAGATGATGTATGGTAGTGGATGGGACCCGGTTGACACTCTCTGAATGACATCTCTTGAACATATAACGACACTGATGTGATGGATCAGTAGCATTACCCCAAATGTGGATGGTATGGCGAGACCATGGTGAAGGGACCGGTGAATGAAAACAACCCAACCCGATGTTTTTACGAAGGCAAAAGTGTCATGTTCAAGAGCGACTTGCTACCATTAAGCTTTGAGGTTCTCCCAATTTTTCCCCAGTCATTTCTGACCAGTACCTCTTTATTTTTGTCAAGCTTGAGGAGGATAACATATGCTTGTTCTATAACCTGCCCTTCGGGCAAGCCCATCGCTATGTTTTAACGAGCCTAGCGATAGGGAAACTCGTTCTCGTCTAAAGACAAGTTTGTCGCTATTTAATGTTTTTAACGAGTCTAGCAACAAAGACAACTCGGTCCTTTTCATTTTTAGAGAGTCTAAAAAGGTACGTAAAGTTAACTCCAAAGGTCCTTTTTCGTCATCTAATCCCTTAAGTCCGAAAAAGTATAAAATAATACAGAAGGGATGAATGTTCGATATCTTTATCGAGCCGAACGAGACAAGCGCTCGATCTTTTTGTGCAATAATCCCTCAGGTCCAAAAAGATTAAAATTTAGAGGAGGGATAGCTCTTCCGGTCCTTTTAACGAGCTGGAAGGCCAAAACTCGGCAAACTTTTAATTTTTTACGAGTCAGTGAAAAGAGCTCAAAGAAGACTCGTATTTTGAGGAACGAGTGATAAACAGGGATAGCAGCAGATTCCAGGTACAGGTTGGAATTTTCCAATCACGGCAGTGTCACAAGGATGGCTAGGTGAAATCACTCTTCGCAATTGTTCCTCAAAATAGGTAAACAATCAAGTGGATGTGAATGATCGGCCAAATGAAAAGTGGAGGTGACGGTGCAAACACGACCAAGGCTTTTATGGCTGATGAATTTACGGTCTCAAATGGTTATTTACCGGTTCATTTTTTCCGGATGAGCTTGAACTCTGGGGGAAGCTTGCTCACATGTGCATTTATTTTTTAACGAGGATGAATCTCTTGCTAAAACTGCTCGGTTTTGCGTTTATTTTTTTTAACGAGCATGAACTTTGCCAAAACTGCTCTTTTTTGCGTTTATTTTTTAACGAGCATGAACTTTGCCAAAACTGCTCGTTTTTTGCGTTTATTTTTTAATGAGCATGAACTTTGCCAAAACTGCTCTTTTTTGCGTTTATTTTTTAACGAGCATGAACTTTGCCAAAACTGCTCATTTTTTGCGTTTATTTTTTAACGAGCATGAACTTTGCCAAAACTGCTCGTTTTTACCAGTCATAAAGTAGGAAGGTCTCCTGGTAGATTGCTCGCTATTTTTTAAGGAGCTTCATCTCGCTATGCTTTGCTCCATATACTCTCTTTATGCAAGCTGGGTATCGACTTATCCTACGGGTTAGAGGGGTTAGACCTACCTAAAAACTAAAAAGCCGCCCGTGCTTGCATTCCAAGAGGTTCGCATGCCCCCAGGTATAAAGTCTAATTTCAAGGTCGCCCCTACTTGTCCGTCAAAAACCCTTGTTTTCAACGGGTGAGGCTTACCTCTTTCAGGTTATCCAAAGATCGTTCTGCTAATCCTTTCAAACAGAAACTTTCTTCGGCGATGCCTACCTAAGATAGACAAGGGTGAGTAACGGGCCCCCGTCCTCCCACATAACTTTAACAAAAGAATCTTTTTCCAGAACAACCCCATTCCTAACTTCCCCTTCTTCCTCATGAGAGCCGGACTCTCTTGCCGGCTCTTACTCTTACGAAGATGAAGGAGGGGACGGGGTATGGACTAGTCATATTCTCCCACGGAAATTCTACTTTAAACCCAAGGTTTTTTCTGACCCCAGCAGACCAGGATGCATGCCCCTTGGGTTCCGGCCCTACTTTCCCGAATCACTCGTACTCATCAGGAAGAAGAACCGGAGGTAGAGACCTTTCTTGATTGAATAGACCATTCAGGATAGGTATGTGACTATTTGCGATGCATGATCCCGGAAATGAAAGTTGGTCTACGAGCTTGACCATTCTTCCTTCGTGTGGAAAACACATTATTCGAAAGAGTGAGGAGACTATTGCTTTCATGCAATATATGTAGTCTCGTCCAAGGAGTAGGTTATAATCCAAGGGTCCTCGGACGACCATCAAGTTCATCTTGACAACCTTCCCTTTCAAGGTAATAGGCACATTAGGTAGAATTCCTAATGGTCGACTGGTTCCCTTATCGAAACCCGAGAGATTCCTTATCTCAGGCAAAAGCGCCGAGCAACCCAGTGCTTCCCAAGCAGTAGAGGATAGGATACTCACAGATGCCCCTTCATCAATGATAGTTCCAGCCATCACCATTTTGTATATTTGGACTATAATTCTGAATGGTATACTGGCTGGTAACCGGGGTCTGCCTAGTTGGTTCCAATCAAAGGACACAACCAGGTTGCTTGGTGGTGGGACCGAATATACGGCCAGATATGATCCTGATGATGCTCCTTCCTGCGGTAAAGGAGTGGGCACATTGCCCTGATGCTCATCAGAATCGGTGTTGATGAAAAGAATCTGGATGGTGTCATCGTTACTCTCTTCGGTGAGGGTGTCAGCTGAGGATGAATCTTCAGTGACGGTGTCATTTGAAGACGAAACTTCTGACGGGAGAACCGGGTCAACTGCCATTTCGACCTTTGGACTTTCGTCCGGTCTGGATTCAGTAGGTTCATTTTCAGTGACTGACGCTTCAGCTGGCCCCACGAGCGGGGCAGCTGTATCTTCAACCAACGAAGGACTTGGCGCGAGTTTTTGATATCCAGGAGGAAGTAGCAACGGTGCAACCGGTTGATCTTCTAAAACTCTCTTTGCTTCGTCTAAAAAGGGACAATGGCGGAGGGTGTGATTGCCTTCACACAGTTCGCAGGGGAATCTCATTCCCCTTCGTCGTCTAGAACCTTCACTTTCGCTGATCGATGGTAAGCATTCAACCTGGCTGTCAGAGGTTGATGCTTCTGAACTGTGCAAACGAGGGGACCAGTCCCTTAGTATTCGGGGGATACTGGGACAATCACGGTGGAAGTGGTCTCCTTCACATATGACACATGGCGCCTTAGGCCCGGTCTGTGCTGTGTGTGGATTTTGGTTAGATGTCTTTTGCTTTCCCCCAGCCGCCTTTGGCTCCTTCTGCTTCTTTTCCTTCTTCTTCTTCTCCTTTTTCTTCTCTATGGGAGCTCGGCTTTCGGCGGCTCGACCTTTCGAAGAGGAAGGATCGGAATCCTTCTTCTTCTCTATGGGAGCTCGGCTTTCAGCGGCTCGACCCTTCGAAGAGGAAGGATCGGAGGAAGATCTATAAGAAGCGGAAGGCTGGAGGGCAGCTCTAGATTGGTCTAACTGTTGACTCGACTGTTCAGGAACCGTGGTGGTCTGAACTACAGTGGTTGAGAATAGCAAAACTGGCAGGCCAATTGTCAGTCCTGGAAGCGACAACGTGGCCATGTGGGGCACACCAACTTCTGCCTAAGAGGAGAAAGGGCTAGGGTTCCCATCATGTGGAATCCCTTGGTTGGCGTGTTCCATGTTCTCAACCTCAAGATCAACGCAGGAATAAGGGGTGATTATGTTCCGTTTAGAATGAATTTTATATGATGACGCTTTAGACACAACTTGCTTTTTCACTTTTTAAGAGTCGAGAAAAAGCTAAAGATGACTCTAGTCTCCTTCGATGTATTAACGAGCCCGAAGTGACAAATGCTCGAATGGACTTTTTCAGTTATAGAGTTTGAAAAAGGCCAAAAGAAACTACTTTGGAGTTCTAGGCAGAGGGTGTGCCAAACCTTTCGCGAAACCACAGAATACGTTTTACGGTACGAGTGGTCGATCTTCGTGAATGCTGTGTTCACTGCATCACGATCAGTAGGGTGGCCGACACAGCTTCCTATGGATAAAGGCTTTGTTCCTATAGGGGTCTCCCAATATACGCAACGGTACGCGGGAGCACAAATCCGTATTAGTGCTATCGTCCCTCAGGAGGAATCACCCACCTTCGTAGAGATCGACAGTCACTATGTTTAACGACGCCGGAACACGTCTCTACCTAGACCTCTACTGTGTTTCGTTATGTTTCAAAGCGTTGTTATGTAAATTCAGTTCGTTTTAGGTTGATCTTTCTTAGTAGTTTGCCTTTATGGATCACCACGTGATGTATGATACAACTCCTAAATGCAGTCTAAGAATGATAAGCAAGCTTTTTTCAATTCTTTCAACTTATGAAAATCTTAACTACTGAGGAAAAAGAAAGACAACATCTTTTCAAACAGATCATAGAGCACACACTGATGCACTTTTCCTAAATCGACATGCAAACTGTCAAAATGCACATGCACAATGCACGTATTTCTTTTCTCCTTCCTTAATGTTGATGTATTGCAAAAAGAAAGTTGTTGTATGATTTCGAATTCAATTTCAAGTGAAAGCAAACAAGTTTTGTCCAATAATCAAAAGAACACCTTAAGATTCACTCATTTCAACACAAGAAATACTGAAATTCGAACCATATAACGAAAGCAAATGCTCAAGCAGCTATGAACAACAATACACTAGCTCTTAGAATCACAGCGACACTTTATCACAGGTCTAGATTCAAGAGGCCACAACAAGACTAGTTCACTTTCGTTATGGGAAACTGTAAATGAATATAAGAAATACAACAAGAACAATCACAGTTTCTTCATACAACTGAGGCGGAATGATGGCAAAGAAAGATAGTTTCAGATGGGTATACAGGTTGACAACAGGCTGCAAAAACAATACTGAAAACTGGGCAACAGAAAGCAGGGAACCCCAGTTGCACAATGCAAAACTGGATCAGCGCAGGTAGAACACTGTCAGTTTGACATTCAGCGCAGGTAGCCCCTTCGGGACCTGCGTTGTAGCGCAGGTAGCCTTCACTGCAGCTGCACTGAAGAGAAAAATCTCGTCTCTCTTTGGTTCCGGGTCACAGATTGCTCAAAAATCAATGGTTTTTGGCCAAATCAGAGGCTATCAGTCAAGTATACACTAGAGGATGATTAAAGGAAGATGAACACTATCACAAAGAGCTAATAAGAGTCCTTCTGGATCAGCTCTTCAAATCATAAACATGCCCAGAACTGAGCTAGAGTAGCTGCCCTTTACTTTGCCTTCGAATGATTCGAATGCAGTTCGATTCGGTACTCCCTTTGTTTAAGAAATGAATAGCAAGAAACACAAGCTACCAACAAGACACGTTCCCCAGCGGAGTCGCCAGTCTGTTGTGGGGAAAAGTATCCAACACGGAATTACCCTATCCCACTCTAAGGGTGATAGTTCCTTAGCAACAGCCGGAGCAAAACTATCTAAGATTACTTCTTTATGACATGCAAAAGAGGAAAGGAAAAGATCCACTTACCGATGTCTTGCGCAAATGGTCGATCCAATCTTCTCTCTTTGCCGCTTGCTCCCAGCTTCTTTTCTTCTCACGGGCCCAGCTACACAAGATCCTGCAAACAAGACGAGAAAAGGAAACTACGAGAAGCATGCATTCATAATTGATTCAAGGATTAGCATAAATCAAATACGCAAGTAAGACAATACATCATTGAAACACATGTGAATAGAAGAACCTCAAATGCTTTATTAATGGAAGAAAGTAAGGTTCAGGCGGTGATACAACCATAAGAGGCCCAATCCAGCATCACCTTCCCGTCGGAAAGAAATCTCCTCTTCACCTCCCTCAAGCAATCACCCAATACTCTCAACTGTAAACCAACAGCAATTCTTTGCACAAAATTTCGCCCTCCAGATCCCATGGGATGAGATCCTTATATAGAGTTTTGGAGTGGAGATAAGTCAGCTTGATGTGTGACTGTTGTCCTCTTCAACCCCAGTTGTTCTTTAGTTCTTGAGTCCACTCGGAGATTCTACCTTCCACTTGGAGTTTTAGAACCTCTTTACTCATCATTAGGCGAATCTTCTGATCCAAGTGTCAATTTGGAAGCTTCCTGGGCACTGACACATTGAGGAAAGATTCCTCCACATGTCCAAATTCGCTCAGCGTAGGTAGCCTTTGATGAAGCTGACATTCAGCGCAGGTACACCATGGAGCAGTTGACATTCAGCGCAGATGCCCAGTGGAGCAGCTGCTTTGATCCAAAATTGACCTGTTTTTGAGTGTTTTTCAGTGGAGAACTGATCTGAAGTGTTGTGGTTTGCTGACCTTGTTCCTCTAGGGGTAGGAACAACATGTTTAGGGACTTTGGATCCCTCAGATTATTGACATTTCATGCTCTATGCTGTAAGGCACAAAAATGTCTATAACACCATCCAGTTGTTGTCTGTATTTCTGTTGTTGTTAACAGTTGTTGTTGACAGCGTGTCAAATAGGTACAAATGAAAAGTTTTATGAAGCAGATGTAACTTCACATTGGTTTGAGCCACCTTGGATCAATGATCAAGGTAGATAAGTTCAAACTACCTTCTGTGACCATCTCAGCATGAGTTCTACATGAAGTCAAGGAGGAAAACAGTGCTTCCCAAGAGGACCAGCACATCCAGGAAGGAGAGTGGTCAGAGTTGTTATAGACATCTTTGGGCACTGCAGCCCCAAACTCATATGTCCATAAAAAAAGGGCTCTTTAACCCCTAAAAGTGTTGTTTCATACCCTAAAGGATCATGGTCAACTGATTACATCATTTCCCAGAAGTTCCACCTGAAAAACCACTCAGAACTGGCCAAAACTGGACCATACTGACTGATCCATGGTCAACGTGCGATCCATCTCACATTCTACACATGGGGGGTGTGATGCATACTAAAAAGGACTTCTGTAGGGTGTGATGAGCGAGGATGGACAAATTTCCAAGACAGTTTGCTAAGTGGATGATCATGGAATCTTCCAGAAACTTCTCCCATGACACTTGCCTCTCTGAATTCGCCCAGGCATGAGTAAGAGATCAATGAAATCTCTAAGTGGAACCAAGAACTATCAGTGGAATGAAACTAATCAAAAACCCAGAGCTGACTCACACCCTTGTAAGACATCTATAAATGGATCCCTCATCTGAGAGATCTAGAGGCTGGAATTTTGTATTTTGTAAGGAAGTGTTGTTGGTTTATCTGTGAGAAGAGACATTGTATTCTTGGGTGATCATGCTTTTCATGAGGTGAAGAGGGCTTTGATGTTGGGAGGATGATGCTGGATGAGATAGCTAGGTTTAATCCTCTCTTCTACTATTAATAAAGTTCTTTGAGTTTTCCTCCATATAATAGTGTATTTGTGAATCTTGTTGTTTATGAATGTAATTGTATGGTCAATGTATTTCTGATTCTGCATTGTTTATGATATTATAGATCGAGATGCTTTGATGGTGTTTTGTTACTTTGACTCTACAAGTATTCTTTAAAGTGGGACAAGTAGGAGAAAAGTGGCAAGCTCTACCAAAGGAGAGAGAAATCAAGCAAGGAATCAAGTGGAAGATCCAGGTTGGTCCTCTTTGCTTCTCTCTTATCTGTCATACATAAAGGAAATCGCAAATTTCTTTGATTGTTTGTTTCTAAGATAGCTACCCATCTTAGTGGGACTAGCAGATCGAATAGACACTAGTTTTCCTGGAAAAAAAATGGCGACTCTGCTAGGGATCGAATAGTTTGTTTTGTTTGTTATTATTGTTTTCTTTATAAACTACAAACGGAGCCCGAAGTTAGCCAGCTAGCCTTCGAACCGCATTTGCTATGCAATTGCAAAGTAAATGAATGCTTCTTCAGTCAATCTCCAGGTTGGTTTATGAACTGAACATCTGACATACAAGCATTCTAAGTGCCCTTGTGGTATCTCATAACTTCTTGAGATCATATCCTTATACTTTGTTTTTACTGTCCATCATAACTCAGCCTAAATCACTGAACTTAGCTGCAAATTTTGAGAAAAAACCAAACTCAGTTTCACTCCCTGGTCCATCGCACTATCTGTAACTGGCAGATTGTATGCATCGTACTTCCCGTGTGTTGCAGGTGAGATGCATCCCTGTTTCCCTTAAGGACAGGTGTGATGATTGAGTGATACTGTTTCTCTCTTTGAAAGTTGGTTTTTCCTCCTGATTTTCAGCTTTATTCAGTAGTTTTGCTATTCATGATCAGTATCTCATTGTTGAAGCCTCCTTCCTTTACATTATTTAGCCTCCATTGATTAGGATTTGTAAATGTTTTTATGTATTTTTCCATCATTTACTGTCCTCCTTTGTTGAAAGTAGCTTAATTGAACTATTGTTTTTGATGCAAAAAAGTGTCATAACTGTCATTTTGAGTCAAAAAGAAGAGTGTTGTAAAGTCTTCCTCCTCTAGATAGTCAATTGTACTTTTGTCATTGTATTTGATTTGAATTGTTAATATTTGAAGTGTCGAAAGCAGTTTTCCATTCAAAATCGAAAAGTGTCATTTTAGTCTTCCTTTCGTTTTTTGAAAAGAAATTGTCGAAATGTTGCTTTGAAGAAAATAGTTCAGATCTGTACTTAGTTTTCCTTTTGAGCATTCTCACATTAAGGAAACGAAAAACAAATACATGCATTTGCATTTGCATTTAGACTGTGTGCGAAAGATGATTTAGGAAAAGTGCATTTAGTGTGTGCTCTCTGCTCTATGTTGAAAGAATCATAATCTTCTTTCGTTTGTAGCTAGGATTTTCATTGCTAAAACAAAATAAACGACTGTTTATCATTTTAGATTGCATATTTAGGAATTTTACATCTACATCACGTGGTGAACCTTGAAAGACAAACTTCTAAGCAAGATCAACTCTAAAATAAATCTCAATGAACATAAAAACTCTTTGGAACCTAACGCAACACATCTAGAAGTCTAGGCTAGAGACGTGTTCCGGCGTCGTAAAACCTGGTAACTATTATTTTCATCGAAGGTTGGGTGATTCCTCCTCTTTGATATGACAAGTGCTAGTACGGACTTGTGCTCCCCGTAACGTCGAGTATATATTGGGAGACCACAATAGGCTGATATCCTTTATCCATAGAAAGCCATGTCTGCCGCCCTATCGATCGCAATGCACTGAACACAGCGTTCGGGAAGATTGACTGCCATACATAAGTCCTTGGTAATTTCTCTTTAACTTATCACCAAGGTGTATTATGCAGTTTTGCGATTGGTTTGGTAATCCCTCTGTATAGATTTCCAGAGTAGTCACTTTCGTTCCTTTTCGACTCCTTAAAAGAAAAGGTCCATTTGAGCACTTGTCACTTCAGGATCATTAAAAATCAAAGGCGACTAGAGTCACCTTTAGCTTTTTCTCGACTCTTAAAAATTGAAAAAACAAAGTTGTGTCAAAGCGTCGTTAAAATTTATTTAATTACGGAACATATTTTTCCCTTAATTTTGAGTTGATCAAGTAATCCACTATCGTGGAAGAAAGTTAATCAAAACCTCGTAATTCATAGAGACTAGCGAGTCAACCATATTTGACTCCAGAGATGAAACCATTCTGGGCAAAACGGTCTCATTTAACTGAGTCCAATTCACCTGATTTATTTGAAACTTGTGTTTTAACATCATCAGAGACTACAGTTACTCCGATAATTTCGGGTACATCTTCCTTTACAAAAGAAGCTTCGTGGTTATAAGAGGACATTAGAACTGATCCTAGTGTAATGATAGACACTTCTATACCTGAGACAACTCCATCTAGAGTTGAACCAGAGACTGAAGTTCACTTACCTGAACATCTGGAAGTTGAGTTCCAGAATTCAGAAGGTGTCACCCCTCTAGTATCTGTTACTGTAGAAGCTATACCTTCTTCGGCTCTAGAAATATTTTACGGACCTGACGGTCTACCTCTTCCACCTGGATTGATTGCCATAGAAGAGATAGTAGAGGATCTTCCATCCAGTACTCCATTGCATTTTGGAACTGGGATCCACTTATATCCTTCTAATCCTGAAGTTAGTTCTCTTAATAATCTTTCATCGCAAGTTCTTATCGAATCGCTAGGAAATATTTTGGATAGGATAAATATGTCTAAGCAACCATCAACATCTAGGACTGTGTCAACTGACACAACTACGACAGAGCTTCCTGCTG
Source organism: Pinus tabuliformis (assembly GCA_031772625.1). Taxonomy (NCBI): domain Eukaryota; kingdom Viridiplantae; phylum Streptophyta; class Pinopsida; order Pinales; family Pinaceae; genus Pinus; species Pinus tabuliformis. The sequence continues at coordinate 612,453,815 of CM062807.1, forward strand.
CCATTCCTATAATGTTTGCTAGTATACCATCTGTCCCGGCTAGTTATCAACCACTAGCTGGAGTCCACTCAAGGACTGTTTCGATGACATGGTCTGTTCCTATTTCTTCATCTGGAGTCTCATTTGGTATTTCTTATGTTGAAACTCAACAAATTGATCCTGTATGTCAGTATCAATTTGGGCAGTCCAGTCTTCAAAGGCTGATCTATCCTTTAAGCACTGGATTGCCACCATATGGGGGGCAGTATGCCTTTTCATTGTTCCCTCCTAGAGAACAACCATATGAGAGTTTACAACAAAATTTAGGTCAAACTGGAATTACATCCAGTGGTTGGGTACCAATACTGCCTCAACAACCAAGGGTTGTATATTCAATGCAACCAGTCCAACCTGTGTCGAATATTCCCACTATACCTACTATTGTGACTGTATCGCAAGTACAAGCACTACTTGTTGTGTGTCAACCTCAAGTCTCTCGGGTTGCAATACAACAGCCTCTTGTCTCGGTGGCTCAATCACAACCTCAGGTTAGTTCCTCCTTACCTGGAATGACTCAGGCTCAAATAGGTACTATCACTCTGCATCTTGGTCAATCATCCAGTATTGGGTAACAACAAATGGTCCAACAACCATGGTTGGTACAATATCAACAACCGCAATTCTAGCAATCTTACTAAGGACTTGAGCAACAAGGCTTTGTAAGTAACGGGCAACCGCATTTTTAAAACAGTTATCAACAACCATACTAGAATGGTTATGCCCATCAACCTTATCAAAGTTACCAGCATCAGATACATTATGTTGGTATGCAAAGACCTACTGCTCAAGTGATTCCATCTTATCTTGGGTATGCTTCGCCTAACCTGAATCAATAGTTGCCTTTTGTTGCAACTCTAGAATTACCGGATCTGAACTGGCTGACGAATGATCCAATTGCTTATGCCCCTTGGTGGCTAGCGATTCCTCATAAACTTCCCTCTGATATTCCTAAATTCAATGGAAATCTAGGTGAAGATCCATCGAATCATGTAATGACCTTCCATTTGTGGTGCTCATCTAACACCCTGAATGATGATTCAATTAGGCTTCGCCTTTTTCAACGAACGCTAACTGGTCTGGCAGCAAAATGGTATATTGAATTGCCTAGAACCTCATTTGATAACTTTAGCACCCTTGCCACAACTTTTCTAACCCACTTTCAGCTACCCATAAGGTACGAAACAGGAACATAACTCCTTACCAACTTTAAATAGACAACAGCCACTCACATATCTGATCATATCCATGAGTGGCGGCGTCGTCGTTGAATGGTAAAGACGTATGTTCCTGATCAACTTTTAGCTTAATGGTTTATTAAGTCATTATTGCCCTCTATTACAGAGGATGTTGCTAAGGGAGGAGTTGTCACTGAACAACAAGTCATTGCTCGTGAACAATATTTAGACTTGATCTATACTCATTCTGGCATGCTCTATGACAATATTCCTGACACTCCTAGACCCGAATTTTCCGTTCCTCCCCCTCCTAAATCAAACAAGGACTCTCATGCTAGTGATTGTGTGATTGGTACCAGAAGCACGAAAACTGCAAAGGCTCCATCTAAAAAAGCCCTTACAGTTTCTAGTCAAAAAGAAAATGAAAAACCTCTTGCCTCGGAGATTAATGTTGTGTCATCTGACAAGGGAAAAAATCCAAAGCAATTAGGGGGAAAGAAGAAAGGGAAAAATAATAAGAAGAAATAGGAAAATTCAACTCTTGAGAAATCTGCAGGAAACCCTACTAGGCGAAAGAAACCTAATCAACCATGTTTCATATGTGATGAGGACCATTATACGAAAAATTGTCCACATCGAGCTGAGGTCACGAAGTTTTTAAAGACTTCAAGTACCTTAGTAGTATTGAATGATCCATTTCTAAACCCATAAACTAATTTGGTTACTACTAATCATGCTTCCCCATCCCAAGTGCTTATGCTATCCATCTCGAAATAGCAAAATGATGCTTTGATATCAACAAGGAATAAAGATTATGGAAATCCACAGTCATCGAACAACAAGGCTATAGATAAACCCAGTAGTTCGACTACAACTTCACCAGAAGTTGTTCCACCCATCATTCCTGAATTAACAATAAAACTGCCAAAGGGAGTAGTACATAAGTCAACATTTAATCCTCGTGCTCGAGCAGCACAGAATATAATATAGTGGAAGATCTAGCCCAATCGCCTTCTGCTATGTTGACACTTGAAGTACTGCAGAACTGCCCCTCTCAAAAGCAGGCTTTGTTATCAGTGATAGGTGGGATTGATCCAGTGGATTCCAATCTGGTGGCCTTTAATCATAAAGGATACAAACCTCACTTACCGGCCCAACTCGCTTTCCTTATTCAGGTAAAAGCCCTCAACAAAAATGTTCATCGAACAATCATTGGTGAGGGGGCATCTACCTGTATTATGTCAATGAGTTGCTAGAAAACTTTAGGCTCGCCACCCTTGTCACAATCATCAACGACATTAAAAGCATTCGATGGAAGAACATACACGCCGTATGGGATATTAAGTAACTTGCAAGTTGAACTGGGGGGCAAGATAGTAGAAATTGAAGTCAAGGTCATTGATGGAAACCTTGACTACAATATCCTACTGGGCAGGCCCTAGATTTATGCTATGGCTGTCGTTGTGTCGACATATTTTAGAAAGATTGCATTTCCCTTCCAAGGTGGAATTACAATCGTTGACCAACTAACCTTTTTCCCCAACAATTCACAAGCTACTGAAAGCATTCCATAGGTCCATGGAAGTTCTCAATTGCTTCAAAATGTCGAAGTAGGTCTCCTAAAAGACCCTTCCTTAATGGGTACTTTTTCCTTCCCACCTCCAAGTAATCTAGTGGAAGTGGCCACAGTGGAAAGTTGTCTCCCTCCCCTTCTTCCTCTTCACTTGGTGAAGATAACAATGCTAGTAACCAAGTGGCTGAGAAAGTGAGAACGATACCATTCAAATTCTTTTTGTTACTTCAGAGTCCAATGAACTTGGGGGCAATCCGCCCGTTCCTTTACAATAGGAGGAAAATTCCCCAGTTCAAGGGGTTCATTCAACCATTTATCCGGTATCCCCTCCAAGCAGTCTAGTCGTTTCCTTCGATTGGAATCAACTAGCAAGACCCCGCCTTTCATCTAATGTACCATTCCAGATCATAGTACAACCTTACAAAATGATCGTATCTGGCACTATCATAGATGAAGGGGCTTTAGTAAGTATCCTTTCCTCAACTTCTTGGAAAGCACTTAGTTCGCCATCGCTTACACCTGGTACGCAAAATTTATCAGGTTTTAACAAAGGAACCAGTCGGCCGTTAGGGATCCTTCCTAAGTTTCCAATAACTTTGAGAAGGAAAAATGTTCACTTGAACATGATGGTGGTCCAAGGGCCATTAAATTATAATCTACTCCTTGGATGTGACTATGTTTATAGCATGGAAGCTATTGCTTCCACACTCTTTCGAGTGATGTGTTTCCCGCATGAAGGCAAAGTTGTCCAGCTTGTCGACCAGCTTTCATTTCTCGGTTCAAACGTAGCTCCAAGTCAAACATCATCCCTAAATGGTCTCTTTGAGTCAAGTATGACTCTTCAACCTTCATTCCATCTACCTAATTACCGCGAGTAGTCCGGTGAATGTAACGAAGCTTAGAGGGCATGCACCCTTGTCTATTTTGCGGGCAAACCCAGCTGTAGAGATAAGTTTCCCTGTAAGTTATGTGATCGGTCCGGTGACCTTTCACCTTTGCCTATTTGGAGGACAAAGTGCAGGAAGTTTTTTGTCTAAGTATTGACAGAAAATCATCCTCCTTAACCATAGTAAGTTTCCATATGGTTACTGAAGACGTTTTCTATGCTGGGGGCATGCAAACCTTTTTATGCAAGCAAAAACGACCAATTTCATTTTTTAGCTTTTTAGCTTTATAGTTTGGTCGTTCCTAGCTTACATAAAAAGAAAATGAGCAATGTTTCCACAAGGTTTAAGCTCGTTAAAAAATAAACCCACCTATGAGCAATGTTTCTGCAAGGTTCAAGCTCGTTAAAAAATAAACCTGCCTATGAGCATAGTTTCTCCCGGTTCAAGCTCATTAAAAAATGAATCCACCATCGGTAAATAACCTTTGTGATTGCCCTACTATCAGCCTTTCGAACCTTGGTTGTGTTCCTACAATCACCTCCATTCTTTTGGCCAATCATATGCTTCCACTTGATTGTTTACCCTTTTGAGGAATAGCTGCGACGAGTGGTCCTGTTAGCCACCCTCTTCACACTGCCATGTTTTGAGAAGTTCCAAACTTACCTAGAACCAGTTGCTACCTGAAAACACCACTCGTTCCTAAAAAACGAGTCTCTTTTAAACTCTTTTTAGACTCATTAAATATAAAAAGATTGTCGAGATATTGGCCTTTCCAGCTCGTTAAAGTAAGGGGAAGCACCATCCCTCCTATACATTTTAATCTTTTTGGACTTGAGGGATTATTAAACAAAAAGATCGAGCGCTTGTCTTTTTCGGCTCGCTAAAGCGATCGAAAATTCATCCCTTTCATATTATTTTATACTTTTTCAGACTTAAGGGATTATGCTACGAAAAAGGACTGCTGGAGTTTCCTTTTAATCCGTTTTAAAACTCTTTAAACATGAAAAGGACCGAGTTATATTTGTTGTTAAACTCGTTAAAATAATAGTGAAAAACTTGTCCATCCAGACAAGAACAAGTTTCACTGTCACTAGGCTCGCTAAAATATAGTGACAGGTTTGCTCGAAGGGAAAATTATAGAACAAGCATATGTTATCCTCCTCAAGCTTGACAAAAAATAAAGAGGTACTGGTCAGCAATGACTGGGGAAAAAGGGAAGAAAACTTGAAGAATTTTATTGGTAGCAGGTCGCTCTTGAACATGACACTTTCACTCCATCACCATGATTGAGTCAGGTTGGGTTATTCCGTTCACCAGTCATATCACCATTGGTCCTCCGTACCATCCATCTTTTGGGGTTAACGCTACCAATCCATCTTAGTGTTGCTGACATGTTCAAGAGAAGTCATTCAGAGAATTTACCATCCAGCTAACACCTCATCCACTGCAATACCTTCACCCTTCATTTTTCATGACCGTCATTCCTGAACCTTGTATCATCAGATCGTTTTCACCTCCAGAAAAATCATTTGCTTCGTTTCGTGTCGTAGATGTGGGATACATCAAGGCCCTCCTATGACGGGTCACTTCTTGTCGACATTAGCTCATTATCCAAGAAGTTGACTTAGAAACAACCCTTTTAGTATTTTGAAGCTTGCATACCTCAATGGCAAGTTTCTCACTTCCAGCGACAGGTTTACATCAATGGCCTTTGACCAAAAGATTTTGTGTGGTGTTTGACAACGGCTCATATATTCACACCACGTGAATTGTACTGTAGTACATTGAGGGTCATTATCATTATCGGTGACTCCTCTCGCGCCTGTTAACAGCTTACATTATTGGCTGGTAATCAGGCGATGTCTTTCCATGTTCGACTTCGGAACATCTTTTCACGTGGATCGACTTGTACATCAGGCGAAGATTGAACGAGTTTTGAAGACCCCGGATCTAGTTTCATTCATCTGGGTTGCGATATATTTAGGAACATAAAGACATCAAATGTACATAGAAGCTACACAGATAGTCATCTAAGCTAGGGAAGATGACTGTTCATGCGAGGAATCACTAGTTTGCAACAACAGACGACTGTCTGTCCTATGTACATGAAAATGAATTTATAAAGCTGAGCATGGGAATGCTTGCCTTAGCTAGATCATGAAAATAATGTGATGATGATGTATTGTATTGTATCTTATACAGGTCACATTCCAGTTCGAATACCTCGGATCCTCATGATAAATCATTTCACCCGACATCAAAAGATTTATGACCTCATGCTTTACGGGGCAGCTGTTATAGACATATTTGGGCACTGCAATCCCAAACTCATATGTCCATAAACCAAGGGCTCTTTAACCCCTAAAAGTGTTGTTTCATACCCTAAAGTATCATGATCAACTGATTACATCACTTCCCAAAAGTTCCACCTGAAAAACCACTCAGAATTGGCCAAAACTGGACCATACTGACTGCTCCATGGTCAGGGTGCGATGCATCTCACCTTCTACACACAGGGGGTGCGATGCATACTGAAAAGGCCTTCTGTAGGGTGAGATGAGCGAGGATGGACAAATGTTTGAGACAGTTTGCTAAGTGGATGATCATGGAATCTTCCAGAAACTTCTCCCATGACACTTTCCTCTCTGAATTCGCCCAAGGATGAGTAAGAGATCAATGAAATCTCCAAGTGGAACCAAGAACCATCAGTGGAATTACACTAATCAAAAAACCTAGAGCTGACTCACACCCTTGCAAGACATCTATAAATGGATCCCTCATCTAAGAGATCCAGAGGCTGGAATTTTGTATTTTGTAAGGAAGTGCTGTTGGTTTATTTGTGAGAAGAGACATTGTATTGTTGGGTGATCTTGCTTTTCATGAGGTGAAGAGGGCTTTAATGCTGGGAGGATGATGCTGGATCAGACATCTTGGTTGTAATCCTCTTTTCTACTATTAATAAAGTTCTTTGAGTTTTCCTCCATATAATAGTGTGTTTGTGAATCTTGTTGTTTATGAATGCAATTGTATGATCAATTACTTCTGATTCTGCATTGTTTATGATATTATAGATCGAGATGCTTTGATGGTGTTTTGTTACTTTGACTCTACAGTTATTCTCTGAAGCGGGACAAGTAGGAGAAAAGTGGCAAGCTCTACCAAAGGAGAGAGAAATCAAGCAAGGAATCAAGCGGAAGATCCAAGTTGGTCCTCTTTGCTTCTCTCTTATCTGTCATACATAAAGGAAATCACAAATTGCTTTGATTGTTTATTTCTAAGATAGCTACCCGTCTTAGTGGGACTAGCAGATCGAATAGACACTAGTTTTCCTGGAAACAAAAGTCTTTGGTTCAGAGGCACTAACCATGAAGGCAATTGTATGAAGGTTGAAAGAAGAGGGTGATGTACTCTCATTAACTGTTCATATCAGTATATCAGACTTTTGGAGACCAAAAGCTTTTTA